>VZTG01002253.1:1110632-1230444 GCA_013397845.1 Melanocharis versteri
GAGCCCCGGCTGCCGCCGTGCGAGGCGGTTGTGGCAAACGCCTGGGGCGAACCTGAGCCGGCGCAGAGCTTTGGGAGAATTCAGGGATTTTGCCGTGTCTGGCTTGCACGCTGGGTGTCCTCTGGCCCTCGCGCTCTCTGGTTCACCTCTGAGGGACTCTGCACAATACGCATTTCTCAGGTTTCTCTTAGACTTTATAATGAGAGTGTTAGCTTACAGGTAATGCTGAGAAGACTTCCAAGTATCATCTCTGTCGTGACATTACTAGGCATAATATCAGCGATGGATCTGTAACTAGCATTTTATAGCTTGTCTTGGAGTTGGAAAGAAGAGAATAGCTGATTTACATAGTACAGAAACTACTGGGGGAAGTGCTTAGTTACATTAGTTAAAGTCCTTCCTGACAGCTGGCTAGCTGGACAGCACAGAGCCGTGCTCCAAGAGCAAGGTTCTCTTGGAGTTGTGACGTCACACATTTCTTTCCAAGTGATGACTGCAAATAGCTGTTGGAGAAATGTATCCAACCACTTTTGGTACCCTTTCAGGTATTCGAAAGGGCTAATGGCACTGTTGTTTAGTGCATGGTAATATTTCAGTTGTGTCGTATAGGAACATGCACATGTGTAGACAGCTTTCTGGCTTTTCTCAGTAGAAGCAGCTAAATATTTTTAAGACAGTTACATTTTTGAGTATTTCATAGCCAAAAATACAAGCTTTTCCATATAGGGAAACTGAGACCAGGTCATTGTTACAGACCTCTAAATATTTTGGTATTGAGTGTACATGCACCTGAAAAGTTTCTTTAAAGTTGGTGTTTCTGTATTGCCTTTCCAGGGTGAACTGTTAAACCCTTGCCGCTGCGATGGCTCAGTACGATACACGCATCAGCTTTGCCTCTTAAAGTGGATAAGTGAAAGAGGGTCATGGACCTGTGAACTCTGCTGTTACAGATACCATGTTATAGCCATTAAAATGAAAAGGCCTTGCCAGGTAATTTGTTATTTAAAAAAAAAAACAACATGTCTTTTCAGTAATTTTTTAAAACAAAATGATTCTTACTTTTACTTCCAAGGTTTTTGGAAAATACAGCAGAAGATCCTATATGCCTCACCAGCTAGCACTTGCACCCACTTGAAGTTGGTTTTTAAGACCAGTTACATATTAAAATGTGTAGTGATTTGGTTCTGTTATGTTCTTCTAGTTTTTAGCTTGCTATAGAAATGGTCTTTAGAGGTTGGTAAATTCTGTAAGTAGTTAAATCATGCTGAGATATGACAGAAAACTTGGATCTCCCAGATTCACTTTCTAAGCTTTAAACATGTCTTTATTGTTTGTTAAAGACTTACTCGGAGGTTGATTTTGTTCATTCTTCAAGCTTGGGGTCCAGAGGGGAGAGGTGAAAAAAGCTTCTGTTGTCTGTGTATTCATCTACTGTAAAAATGTAAAAGGAGGCGACTTTTCAGTCTTGGTAGTAGAACACTCTTAAAGTTCTGTCCACCAGTAGCTGTTTCAGAAGCTGAAATGTTCAGTAACATTTTCCACAGCTCCGTTTCAGCTCAGAACATGAGCTGGAAGTTAGAGCACTGTAGTGGTAGCGTGTTCAGGGAGAGGCGGGGGAGAAACTCAGAGCTCCAGCAGATCTCTTAGGGAAGCCTTAATACCACTTTGCATATCAGAATTCTTTAGAGGCTTTAAATTCCATCCTGGAAATTGTATTTTATAACATCTGAGGAACACATTTAGTAAGATAATTTTATCTTTTTTTAGTTTTGATCCTAAGAGCTCAGAGATGATGGAGCTCTCAAAGGCCAGAGCACTCGGGTCATTTTTCTGTGCCTGCATTTGATTGGAGTTTTATAGAAAAGACATGGTTGGATGGTAATGGCAGTTGTGTGAACGTGATAAGCATTCCTTGGATACAGGATATGTGGAGTATTGGCTTACAGCTGTTCAGATTAGGTGCAAGTACTTTCAGGGCCTGTGGACTTCAATTTTTTTCCTTTATAAATCCTCAAAGGAAAGTTCTTGGTAAACTTTCCTGGATAGAATCTTTATGATGTAAAAAAGTAAAGGATTTGTAAAACACTCCAGAAAATGAAGGTGGTAGATTCTGTTTCTACACAGACATGGTTTGGCATGGGGTCTGATCCTTTTGGCTTTTTTTAACCTTTTAAAAATCTTTATTTCTTGCATATCCACAGCAATGTCATCTTTTTTTCTGGTGAAGACTACAATAGCAATAGTTTGCAATTACAGTATCTGAAAATAATTGTTAGACAGCAAAGACATGACACAGTTGCCTGCAAATAGGCATCCAGTATTATTTGAGATGTTCCAAGGTAGCCAAAATATGTACACAGAATAGCAGATACGACAGAACATATGAGTGACTCTGGAGCTGCAGCTGGAGGCCAAGGGGATATTTATTAAAGGACATCTGAAATGTCATTAGATACCTATCTGTGGACAGCAGAATCAAGCCCAAGCTTGAAGAACAACCACTCAATTTCTGTGGAAAAGAGAAGCAAAGAAGAGTCAATAGGCACAGCAGGCAACAAAGTTTGGCCAAGCTTACAAGGGAAGTAGAAGGAAACTGAAGAGGCAAAAGTTAAATGCCATTCACTGCATGAGTTGTCACCATTTTTTTCTTTTTTGGGGGGGAGAGGAGGGCAAGAAACCAGATTAATTTTCTCGTTCAGCTTAATATTTGATTTATTCTTAACCCTGTCTTTCATTTTTTAGATAGGTCATTTAAGCCTGTCCTTTCTTATTATTGACAAAATAGCAAAAAAAAAGATTTCATGGAGTTTCAACTCAAACAGTGAGTTAGATGTACAATCCTGAGGTCAAATTCCTGACACACAAAAGATCACCCATCTCTTTGAAGGAACACTGTACTACCTTTCTCGGTCTCCTACACAGAATATTCCTCTTGTACTTACAGAATCTAAAAGGAAGTCTCAAACTGCAGTCATCTGTGTAATTTTATGAGGGGAATCAGTCTTAAAATTCGCTCACTCCTCCCCCATATTCTTGACTGTAATAGTATTGGCCATTTTTAACAACTGTCTTGGCTTAAACTTTTGGACAGGTTCTGAGTAATTTTCTACACTACACAAAAGCTTGTTTTAAGGTAACTTTTTGGTTAGTTTTGGCAAAAAGTTAAGGGTGAGACCATTTCCATACAGAAGGAATTTAAAACATCTGAAGTAGTGAATGTGCTTAAAAGTTCCCAGAAAAGCAGAACTTCTTGCATTACACTAGATACAATATTTGGACAAGAGTAGTTTACTCTCTCAACAACCAGTAGTCTGCCTCAGTCCATCTTCCCAGAATTGTCTCTACCAATCTTTAACTTATTAGAACTTTGTAGGCAGTGTCATAGGAGAGAAAACTGGTGCTATTAACAAAAATGGATTTTTCTCAGGTGAACGCAGATTTACACCAGGTCTATGCAAACCTGGTCTATTTACACTCACGTCTATGCAGATTTACAACAGCTCTTCAGGTTTGCTTTTACCTCATGTATTTAAGGAATGTAACAATGTGTAGGGACTTAAGAAGGAAGAGATTTTCCATGTTTTCGTTCAGAACTTTGGAATAGATTTGAATATTCCATTTAATATTTAACATGTTCTGTGGTTTCTGTTGCTTCATGGAAGGCAAAGTAAATCCAAGGGGTGCCTCTTTTGGGGCAGTACATTCAGGAAACAGAATATTTCTATTCCAGCAGAAATTCTTCCAGTGTCACTGTTCCCTTTCCATTTTCAGCAGCTACTGCATAATTCACTTTTAAGAATCTAATCCTGGAAGCATGTAGATTTTATCATAGAAATAAACCTTAAAACATAAAAAAACCCCAAATTAACCCAAGGGCTAACAGTGGAAGATGAGCACACAAACAAGTTGATGACGTTCAATACGATGTATAACAGAGGTTTGGAATTTTTCAGTATCCTTCTTGGGATCATATCAGAAAGATGTACTTAACCTTGCACTAGTCCATTAATGAAAACACATGTTCAGGTTGCTGGACTTGCTTCTTTTGGCAGGGTGGAATGTGATCCAGTAATTGGCAGGGCTAGAAACTAGAAACTTCCCTCTCTTTCTCCCCCTTAAAACTATAATGAGGGGAGCTGTACCAAATACTGCTTTGGGCAGGGAGTTTTGGAAGGTTTTTTTGAAAAGACTTAAAAGGAGAGAGAAACTTCAAATGTATGACTTGGAAATTAAACTCATTTAGAATTACATTTGAGATCAACAAAGAAAAAGAAAGCGCAAAAAGAAATATTTTTTTATTAGTTTGTTAAGCTTATAATTTGTACAGATTTCCTTCTTAAAGGAAAAATATTCCTTAAAGAAATGTAAACATGTTGTTTTATTTCTATTGTTGCTGTCTAATTTTTAAGCTGTTAAGAGATTAGTTCACTAGACTTGCACTTAAGTAGGAATGTGTATTGAAGAATGTCAGTGCTCTTGTAAGATTCAGAAATAATGTTTAAAAGAGGAATAGAATCATGCAAAGGTTGAGAATATATACTTTGGTGCTAAAATCTGTCACTTCTATAAGTGAGCAGTAAAGATATTTAGAGTAGCCTTTTTTAGACTGTTAGTGTAGTCTGTCATAAAATAGTGTTACATTAGATGTTTAATAAATCTTGTTCATTAAAACATTATATTCTGGTACTTTGGTGAAAGAGACCTATTCCCAAAGTTATACAGTAGATGGATGTGCTCATTTAAAACCTAATTGTGTGGCAATTCAACACCTTTTCTGACATCAGAAAAATCACAAAACTTATTTTAAAAAGTAAATGCTTACTCGTTAGGCCTCATTTCTTAAAATAGAAAAAAATTAAGGTGGTACTTTTCAAAAGGTAAGGTTTCACTTTTCCAAATTTTGTTAATGTGCGTAATCCTCACTCATTTGAGTAAACTCACTGGCATCAACTAGATAAGCATGAGCAAAACTCTGTAGCAGACTGCTGGTATGTGCATGCATGTTACATTAAAAAGTGCAAAAGTCAAGTTCTTCAGATACTTCAGTATGGAGGCCAGTGTCCAGAAAAAATTGTGTAGCAAATGTTTATGAAAAGTTTTGCTAATGACTATGCTCAGAGGGATGACAGCACTGAGTTCTGCTAGGCATAACTAAGAAGGGGAAAGGGAGAGGGCTGAAATTATGCATTCTAAACTGCACAATGTACTAAGAACCATCTATTAATGTCTCTCCCTGTACTGAAGATCCAGAAGGATACATTGTGCTATTCCATATGTCAGTGGACAAAAAGAACAAAAATGATTGTTCCAATATTGGACAGTTTACAAAGAAGTTTGAGCAAGAGATAAGGGACAAATCTATGGTACACTAGCCCTGGCACACTGGCCATTTCCAACTATAATTGAGTTTTTGGCATCTCAAATGGGATGCGTTTTAAGAGGCCTCTTGAAAAGCAAATAATGAAGCTTTGCAGGCACCCTTGGAATGCGAAGGCACTATGTGAGGGCTGTTGGAAAATAAAATACTTGGCTGAGATAGATATCATGAACTGAATGGAAATGAGATTCAATGCCTGAGTAGTCATTAGAAGGTAATTAATATGTCAATAAATGCCTGGAAGGACTTAAAAAAATCAAATCAAGTCTTTTTAATTGCATGTGATGGCAAAGAGAGTCCATCATAGTCGAGAAAGAACGCCAGTAACATGGTCAAAGTAGTGGACTAAAAGGAATCGTATTTGAAGCAGTTTTGTACTTGCTGAGAAAATTACTTTTGTCATGAGCTTAAAAGATGTGTTACAGTAATTGAGACATAAGATAAAAGTAATGATGAGAAATTAATTTTTTATGTATGAATAGTCTTAGATATGCTACATAGCACATGGAAGTTTTAGAAATATTGAGAACAGGAGGATCCAAATACATATTTAAATTTAAGACAATTCCTGATAAATTTAAGATAATTCCAAGAAAAAATTCATGTCTTGGAGGGACAAATCTGTACTGCTTGAGGAAGGCTGGGACATGAAAATCCTAGAGATTTTAATGAACCTAATTGTATGTTAAGATCTGTACAAAAAGTGGTAGAAACAGACTAAAACTTTACTTTTGACAGGAGAGAGAAATCTGAAACAGAAAACTAGATGTCAGTCATCAGCATAGATACGGTAGCTGTACTTCTCACACTTTTTTTGTAAGCATCTGCTTTTGGCACTTCTAGGGAGAATTTACTAGACTAGATAGATCTTTTGATCTGATACACTCACAGTAGTCTCAGTGACTGCACTGGGTAGATGGTGATTATGATCAGTTCTAAGTAGCGTGCTTAATGAGTTCAGAAACAAAAGGATAGCAGAGCTGTTGGAGAGGGCAGTTGAGGGTTTTTTCTTTGGTGGGAAAGGCAAAATACATTTTCTGTCTACTTTCTGTTAAAGATCTGAAGGTAAATGAGAGACTGAAAAAGAGAATTGGGTAAGCAAATGTCAGTGGTGCACAGTACAGAGAGTATAGAAGAGAGGACAGTAAAAATTTCACCACCAACTTAAAAAACAGAAATGCAAATACAGAAGGCATCAAAGAGAAAATTCTGATGGGATAATGAATTTCATGTTGTGTTTTCTTTGTTTTCTTGTAATTAATGCATAGAGAGACCTGGAAATAAAAGGAGTAGAGAATTGGCAAATAAAAGCAGCAAACAGGTGTGGAAACAAAAGTCAGTTTAGCTTGAGAAAAACATTTGTTTGGCCATTCAGATGAGAGAGCACATTTTTGACAGAGCAAGTGAGCAGGCCACTGGTGCACTGCTAGCACTCTAGGAGCTGAATATTTGGCTGCTAGCATATGGAGCTGAAGGAGTGCAAAGTGGACGTTATAGTGGAAAGCAGGAACGAAGTTTTTAGAAACTTTAGGAAAATATATATTATTGGTAATTAATGACAGGTGAAAGAGAACAGGGGATGTAAGAATATCGTAAGTACCAATGATCTGAAAGTCATGAAATAATGAAGAATAGTAAGTGAACAAAGGAACTGATTCTATCATCACAGTGAGAGTTGGGTAGGGATAGAGAAGAACTAATAACAAAAGACTAGATATTGATTACAAGTACTGAAGCATATTTGTAAGTTATGAGAAGAAATTAAATTCATCTTAAGATGTCAGAGCAGACATCAAATGGGAGCTGAAGCCATCGGGAAGGAATATGGGGGATTACAGAGAAAGTCAAAGAGTTTAGCAGTTCTGTCAGACTTCTAAGTATATACTAAGGAAATTAAGTAGAATACGAAATAAAAAAAGCAGAGTATACTTTAAAAAAAGAATAGTATTAAAAGTATGTGGGTGTGTGCCCCTCATATGTTACTCTTTTATTTTCTGTAGCTTATTAAAAAAGCAATTGCTTTCTGTTTTTATTTTGTGAGATGTGTAGATTGTGCTCAAGGCAGTTTGACTGCTAGAATAGTGTGAAAATACAGTGCAATGTAAACTGTGAATGGTACTTGGAAATAATTTTTTAATTACAAGTGTCATCCTGATCTAGTGGTAAGACATATAATGTAGATTTAAAGAGTGGCACTATCTTGGTGTGTTAGATAGTGGGTTAACTACTTCACGGAAAAAAAGGTGGATTCCTTCAGCCTAAGATTTTCATGGGGCAGAATGACTGGCATGAGATACAGTGCCAGGTTGTTTTTCAGAGGAAGTATATCAAATAACAGTTATTGCTGGAAATATAAGCACAAATTACATATTTGCAACAGACTTCATTATTAAAAAACATCCAAAAGTAAAAAAAGGGTGTGAATGGAATCAGGGTTGCTACATATACATAGGTGCTGCCATTTGAAATGCTAAGAATAACAATGTAACGCTTAAATATGGTGTCCGACCAGCGTTCAGGAACCTTTGTGTTACTGTTCTTTTGTAATTTTCTGTTTGCTTGGGTGTTTTCCCAGTGGCTTGATCTGCTAGAAATTTGTTTAGTGATCAAAGATTTCTGAGTTTTCGCAAAACAAATTTTTGGGTTTTTGTCACATGTCAAAAATCACGATTATTCAAGTCTTTAATTCCTATCAACAGACATTGGTGAAAAACACTGAAACCAAGAAGTGGTTGTTTCAGCAGGCTTCTTCTTTTTCTTAATATGAAAAATAGTTAATACACGATGGTGTACTGCTTTCATACTGCGTCTTTGATTCCTTACCTTATGCCGGTTTGGCAATGCAAGTAGCCTGCTTTGAGCACCAAATAGTGTCATAACATCCTGACTTCTCTACCAGTGTGTGTTAACACTGAAGTGTCTCTGTAGTTTTATCCACAACTGAAATTTGTCAAAGGAAGTTTTAATAATTTAATTTTGAAACTTCCTTTTAATATTTCTTGCTTTTGAATGTTGGTCTGTTCTCACTGAAGTCAATGCCAACTTACTTCTTTCTTAATTTGCTCTACTGGGGACACAGCTTTTTCACCTATTGCACTTGTATTTTTAAAATTTTTTGTCCCATGTGTAGATTCAAATTGGATGTTTGGTATTCATTCTGAAGATTCTTTCTTATTGCTTCAGCAGTGTGCAGAGAATAGCCCCTGCCTGCTTTCGTGTGAGGGAACATTTTGACCTCAGTTCCTTTGAAGGACTTGTCTGAGTCAGAGTACCCTCATTGTGCATTTTGCCTGCATGACTCTTTTCCCATGGGGTTTTTTGCTTCTTGTTTTAATTTATTTCAACTTTCCTTTTTATTTACTTTTATTTATTAATTTATTTTTTTTCTCCTCCTTTTGTTTACATTTCAGTGAAGCTCATGGTGAATGAGTATTCTCATTCTTGGCCACATGCTGCTTCCTTACCCCCTACTCTATTTGTGTGTATGTGTCCCATTTTTGCATATTTTTCTGGCAGTGTCTCCCCTCCAGGGCAGCATTAAACTTGGCCAGTTCTGTGACAAGCATATTCCCAGTACAGGAATATACCATACTGTTACCCACACAAACCACATTAGTGGATGGAGGCTATTTCCTAAGCTAAGGCTCATTTTTCTTTCATAGCCAAAGAACAGATATAATCAAATAATTCCTTAGTAGTCTCACAAAGTCATGAACCTTACCATCAAGATGAAATACTAGCTACCTTTATGTGTATTTAACTACTCTCCTAACACTGGAAGCATATTATTCCAAGCACTACAAGGATTTTGGGAAAGGCAAATTCCATAAAACTGGTAGCCAGGAAACTGTTGCTGAAGAAAATGAGAGTAAGCTTCAGTATGCCTTCTCTTCTTTCATGCTAAGGAGGCTCCCTCTGCTCTGTGGGCAAGGACAGACAGACTGAGAGTCGACATCTTAATGGAACACTTTATGTATCTCTCCTTGCTTTATCTGAGCAATCTGCAATTTACAATCTACTGGAGCTTGTGGTTACTCCCAGCACATTATGTTCCTCCTTGAATGACTAAAGTCCACATCTGTTTCAGGGCTGCTCTTTCATAGGAGGAGAGCAATATGACAAATTTTACTTGAAGGAATGGGTGTAACAGCTGATGGGAGCTCACTGAGTCACATCAAAATAACACAAATAGAACACGGGAGACTTACGCTTTCAGCCTTTTCCTGCACCTGCAGCACTGTTCCTCCACATAGCCACTGTCTTTAGTGACCACAAGAATCATTGTAAGCTTGAATCATTTGATGTCACCTTCCAAAAAGGACACTTTGATGGTATTTGAATGTACAAGCTGACTTAAAATCCTCCTGAGGCTTAATAACGAGGGTCACTTCCTCCTCACCCACCATTTACAGAATACTGCATATCATCTCATTGCCTTCTGGATGCTTGCACAAAATAGAAATTTGATTAATAACTGATGCTTTTCTGATATCTGGCAAACTTGAGGAAAATATCTTCATATCCTGCACTGTCCAGTGTAAGCAGAGGGACCTTCAAGTACATCTTGTAGAAATGCATTCATGGGTGCATCATCGCTCTCTACAGCTACCTGAAAGGAGGTTGTAGTGAGGTGGGTTTGGCCTCCTCTCCCAAGTGAGGAACAAGCAATAGGACAAGAGAAAGTGGCCTCAAGTTGTGCCCGGGGAGGTTTTGGTTGGAGATAAGCAAAAATTGCCTCATTGAAAGGGTAGTCAGGCATTGAAACAGGCTGCCCAAGGAAGTTGTGAAATCACTATCTCTGGAAGTGTTCAAAAGGCGTGTGGATGTGGCACTTGGGAATATGGTTTAGTGCGGAATGCAGTGGTGCTAGGTCAGTGGTTGGACTTGATGATCTTAGACATCTTTTGCAACTTTAAGACCCTATGATCCTATAATCTCTGGGATTTCAAAATCCTCTACTTCAGCCCGTCCTTTCCTTCCTATAACCTTGGTTAAAATCTAGAAACTATGTGAAATTGGTGGTTATTCTAGGGAAATGTGCCTACTTCAGAGTTTCTCCACTAAGAATTGATGCCATGTACTTGGCTGTGTTCAGAAATTTGTAGAAAATCTATTGTGCATTCAGCGGGAAGAGTTTATGGCAGTTGGAATTTTAAAAGCTTATCTTTCCCCTGGGCCTTCCCTCCTGCTTTTGTAGATCTCACTGATAAAATTGTTGTGAACCGAGCCCCAGCAATTAAACCTACAAGATGTAAGGACTTCAGTTTTCTAGTCTAGACTGTTTTAGAATAGAAAGCAGTTTCAGTAGTTCAAGTACTCCCAGATGTCTTGGTGGTTGTCATGTGACACAAGTGAATCTTTGTCTTCATCGTACAACTCTCATGCATCAGGTCCGCATGATAACCTTCAAAATTCTTCCTTCCTTGTTTGGGTTCAGAGATACAGGCTTCCAGCCTATTTACTTAAAAAATCATCTAGAATTTCTGCAATGCTATGTCCTACAATCCTGCGTTTACATATCTGAAATGTGGATAAGAAGCCATGTGTTTGTCCCAGTGTCACTCTCTGTTTTCATCAGCACTTCTCTGGGCAACCTGTTCCAGTGTCTCACCACCCTCACTGCAAAGAATTTTTTCCTAATATCTAACCTAAACCTACTTTGTTTTAGTTTGAAGTTGCTAAACCTCATTCTATCACTACACCCCCTGATAAAGGCTCCCTCCCTGTCTTTCCTGTTGTCCCTCTTGTAGGGGAAGAGAGTTCTGTTGAATATGTTTTATGATAAGAAAAAAGAAAATTACTTTAGAAAGCTAACTTTTATTTACAGACTCAAATTCATGCGAGAATTTGCATGCCTCCAAAGGGACAGTTAATTTGCACATCTCATGTTTATTTTCATTACTAAAGAAAGAGCACTTTCAGAAAATTTCTGTATGTGCTGGAAGACAGTCATCCAACTGTTCAGACTGTCTGTGGCACTCAGCATCTCTGAAGGATGTGGGTCAAAAGTTGCAGTTGCTTAGCTTCCTGCTGGAGGATTCCACCACTGGACTTGGTTATCTGGTTGGTTGAGAATCTGAGCTGCTCCACTTTGGTGGACCATGAGCAGGCATTCACAAAGTGCCGTTTTAAAAGCTGTTCTATTGGAAAGTTGCTGAGGCTTGTTTTCACAGTCACAAGAAAATACCAACCTTTCCCCTTCAACACCTCATTCCAAGCTCCCTGACTGGAGAAATGATGCATTCCTTCAATCTCTCTTCTCCCTTAGAATCCTCTATGAGTTAAGGCCAATACAACAGAAACAGTTCTCTTCAGTATAGCATAACAAAAAACTGTCTGGTGTCAGTATACTGGCCATTTTAATGATTTTTTCCATATAGTTTTTTATGATAGTGATTCATAGTCAGTCTTCTGTTATTCAGAATTGGATGCTGGACAAGTTACTAAGTCAGCCAGGCCTGACTGGGAAAACCTACCTGAAGAACAGCATTAGGTCCTCTCTTTACCAGGTGTCTGAGGCACTTACCTCTTTGAGTGCTTCGAGCCATGAGATCTTACACTACCTATTTCACAGTCCTGAGACGTGTTCCATTAGCTCTGTCTCAGATGCTCTGCACTTTCTCAGCTCACAGGCTTGGTATTTCCCAGAGTCTAATGAATAAGTGAGAATCCCATCTGAGATGGAGAAACCTTCCCTGCTTTTTTGTTAGACATAATCCATGTAAGGATGAGTTGCCCACAAACTCTGGATATCAAGAAATTTTTGTCTGACTACAGTGGCAGAACCAGGGCCTTTTGAAGATCTACTTCCCTGTTTCTATCCATTCAGAGAGGGTGAAAAAGAATCATAGGATCATAGAATGGTTTGGGTTGGAAGGGACCTTAAAGACCCTGTAGTTCCAATCACCCCTGCCATGGGCAGGGATGCCACTCGGTAGATAAGGTTGCTTAGGCTCCCATCTAACCTGGCCTTCAACCTGTTGCAGTGCTTCATCACCCTCTGAATAAAGAATTTCTTCCTAATTTCTTTCATTTTTTTCAAGTGGGTAGCAAGTTGTTTCAGGGCTTATATCCTACAGGACCACTAAGAGTGTCCTAAACTACTTTCATCAGGGCTCAAGTGTTACTGTTAATATTGGTAAGGAATCCAGAAACGGTGCTGACTGTAGGGTAGAACAATCTTACGAGCTTCTGTTCTGAAAAGAAGACCAATAGCTGCATCATATGTATTTAGTGAATGTAAAGAGGGGACTATTGCCTAGAAACAACAAAATGTGACTGTGTTTATAGTCATCAACTTAAAAAATGACAATTGCAGAACAGTAAGTGGTTCTTCCATAAGTGTGTTTTCCATAGGGACAGCATGTACTTACCTTTCATTCTTTTTGGTGTTTTTGGTATTTGAGAGAAACTGATGGTATTTTTATTTTATGTCTGTGTTTGTACTGCAAGAGATGGTACATAGGTTATGTGTAAGTCATATAAGCACCATTAAGCCAAGAACAATTTATAGCTTGGGAGTTTTCAAACACAATGATATGAATGGATATTACAGTTTGGAATACAATTGGTATTGCAACCATTGCTTCTTGCAGCACTATGATTGCTGATGCAAAGTGTAACAAGTCAGGCAGCTGGGAATTTTCAGTGTTCAGAAGCATTTTGTGCAATTTAATTTAATTACGCCAAGGGATTTCAGACATATTCATGATATGTTTAGAGAGAAATAGAGAGTTTCTGGTATAGTGTATACTATAACGGCAGTTGTTTTCTTTTTTTATAGATAGAGCTATAATATTTGATCATATGTTGTGTTGAAATTGCCACTCTGTAATTAAGCACTACAGCTCATATGTTTTTATAAAAATGGAATCTTATAAGTAAGCGAGTGATCAAAACCATGGCTACCCAAACTATTAGAAAAAATTTAGTACTGATTCAAACAACAGCACCTATTAGTGTGTAGTTGTCATTATTTGGCAGTACCTGAAAAAACTAATGCAAGTGACTTTTTAGATTTTGCTTTTTAATATATATTTAAACAATAACTTAATAATAAAAGATTTATTAATAATAATTTTAACAGGAATACATTTTACTAATTCTTATAAATGTATTGTGCACCTTTTTAAAGCCTTCTAATTATGATACATAATAGATGTGATATATAAAACAATTATAATTAATAAATAACTTAATTCTTCCACTAGGCCAAATTTTCAAGCAGTGTATTATTTACCATATTCATTTTCACAGTCTAAAATTTTATAATTATGACTAACTTCTCTTTAAGTGAAGATTTATTGCTAATTTAATTGACTACAGAATCAATCTAACTGATTTACTAATCTAATGAATTACGTTCAAATTGACTTTTAAAGCAGACTCTGCCAGATTTCATACAACCCAGAACCCAGGACTGTCTTCTTCATGATTATGTGCTAGCATATAATAGCTTGGTATTCTTACCACCTTGCCTTCTAACCTTAGTCCAAGATACACATTATCTTACTTCGAGATTAGACAAGGCAACAGCCCAGACTTAAGATATGTTTCTTAAGGCTTTTTGTTGTCCTTAAAATCTGAAGTATTCTTTGTTTCAAATCATAAAAAAAACCCCACATGAAATCAGGATTGTTTCCCTCATGAACATCTTCCAGGTTTTCATATGAAAATTCTGATCGCAGTCTGTGAATTAGTTTTTGCTCAGGGCCAAAAGGAGCAGAGGCCAGTATTTGTACTCAGTTGATTTCTGGTGAGGTTGTACCCTCCACTGCTGAAACACATCATTGCCATACAGCAACAGGAAGAAGACTGAACAGGGAAGGTGCATCTTCCTAATTAAAGGTGGGGAGTTGCTTTTTGCCAGAACTGTTGTTCTACTATTGTGAATAATGTTGCTGCAGGATGCAGGGAAATCCAGTGACAATACATGGTGATGTTACTTGACGGCATGTCTTTGGATTCATAGAGTGTCTAGAAGCAGATAGCAGGAAGCAGTAACTATTGTGTACTTTGAACAAAATGATGCTTTACAACTAAACTGTGCTTATCCAATCAAGTGTGTTTGTGCATCTACATTCTTAGGGTCCTCTTTCAGCCTTTTTTCAGTGAATTGGAAACTTTGAACTCTAAAATTCCAATTACATGGCATTTCTTTCACTTTCACACAATTTCTATGGTTCTTTTCCATTAAAGCCTTGCCATGGCTTCTTTTTCTGCATCCAGAGCCCACTGAAATATGCCAGTGTCAGAAATAGTTCCTGATGCTTTCTTTGTACAATACTAAAGTAATTTCCCTACTTATCCCTATGGAGATGATGTGAATAGAGTAATCAATTTCATTTGCTTTCCCTTTGGTTCAGTGAACATCTATGTATTGTATGGGAACTGGAACTGTTTCAATAAATTACTTGGAATAAGTTCTACTAATGGATATCCTGAATAACACAGAAATCTCAGTTATTAAAATAGTATCCTTAGAGGTGAAGGTTTAAAACTTTGCTTTAACTCAGGTGAACAATGGGTTTGAGGCAAGGTTCTCATAAGGGAATGGACCAACCATTAAGGTGTAGAATATTCTCAGATAAACTCTCTATGTTTCCTTTTGCATGGGTTGTAAAAATTATTTAATTATTCATAGAGTCAAAGAGAGAAAGAGTAGCCAGCACTTTCGAAAAGTCGAGCTAGCAGATGAAATGTGAGTTTCAGTAAAGGAATCAGAATTAAGACTTGAATACTTTCAATGTGATAGACAAGAAGGCATCAACAGAAATGATCAAGAACAGATGATCCCTTTGTATAGTGACTAGTGTCCAGGGTATTTTTGTGGAAGAGGCTTGCTCTGGCCCTCCATGCTGAGCAACTTTTTACATACATTTTGTGAGTGCATCATATAATCATGAACTGCACAATCTTAGCCTCATGCTCTGCATTTTTTTTTTAAATTTAAAAGTTGTCAACAGTTTTAGCTAGAATTTACAGACAGTTCTTTTCCCAGGAGAGAAGGAAAAAGCAACTCCAGAACCCTTTCTGATACTGTTTGTGTTAAAAAAGCAAAATACAGAGCTGTATAGGCAAAACGTGGTTAACCTTCCTAAGTGACTACATGGCATGAAAATTGTTAATACCTCCTTCATATCACTCATTTATGATCTTGATGAGGTTTACTTCCTCAGTGCAATTAGAATGAATGTTTTTTCTCTCAGTGTTCTTCCAGGAATGTGGACCTGACCGTAACAGGACAGCCTGTGTTTGAGCTAAGCTTTCAGTTTAATTTTGCAGATCATCTTTGAGTTGCAGAGAATGCAACAACCATGGCAGGCTTTAATTTCCTCCGTTCATTAATATTTAATTTTCAGATAATGCTATCAAAAGTACAGTAGGTTGCAATGAAATTCAGTATTTCCAATACAGCTGCAACAGAAATTGAACAGTTCCTAGTTTACAGTAGGAATACCGTTTATTCACACAGAATGGTAATTTTGTTTTCACCAAATATACACATCCATGGAATCTGCAAAATACCGATGAGCTAAGCCACTAAGCTAAACTTAGTTAGTTTGAGTCTCATAGGAGTTCAAAGTTAACTTGAGAATAATTTACTTAACCTTACAAGTTTCTCAGTTCCTCCAGGAACCCTCCTAGAGTGTCTCCTCTCTGCTGTGTTGCATATCAGCAGACATCTGTTCTTGTTCGTTGAAGTTCCCCATGAGAACAAGGGCAAGCAAGCCTGAGACTTCTCCCAGCTTCCTACAGAATCCTTCATCTGTATCTTCATCCGCCTCGGGTGGCCTGTAACAAACTCCCACTAGGATGTCTGCCTTGTCACCCTTCCCCCAGACCCTTTACCCATAAGCACTCTACTGGCACTGTCATTAAGCTCTAGACAATCAGAACACTGCTAACATTCAGGGCTATCTTGCCAACTCCCCTTCCTTGCCTATCCCTTCTGAAGATTTTGCAGCCATCCATGGCAGCAGTCCAGTTCTGCAAATCATCCCACCATGTTTCCATGATGCCACAGTTTTCCTGCTGCCCAATGGCTTCCAGCTCCTACTGTTTGTTGCCCATGCCACGTGCATTGGTGTAGATGCACTTCAGCTGGGCTATTGATCCCACCACCTTTTTGGGGGGAGAAGCCCTAATTCCTACAGGACCATTCTCAGGTGTTTCTGTGCTTTCTAATGTATCAATAACTTGTGCTTTTGCTGCCACATGGATCTTCATTCCTGCCTCTACTGAGATTGCAGACCAAAGGACCTTCGTAGCGCTCTGTCCCTCCAACAGTGGTGTGCTACCCCCAGGCTGATCTCTAGCGAGCATGGTTTTATCCCTTTTCCCTTCGAGTTTACTTTAAAGCTATTTCAGTGAGCCCTGAAAACTCCTGTTCAAAGATCCTTTTCCTGTTTTGCGACAGGTGCACCCTGTCTGTCACCAGCAGGCTTAATGTCATGTAAATTGACCCATGGTTAAAAAAACCCGAAGTTCTACAGGGAGGGAGTTGCAGAGGAGATTTGCCTGCTGCGCTCGGCAGGAACTTGTCACCAATTGTCCCCTGTCATTTATGTCACTGCATTCTGTTGGGCAGAGGATAGGGAGTCCTCCATATCATGCATTCTGTCTGCCCTTTTGGGCCTGTCCCAGGGAAGGTAGTTTAGCTCTCTCTTGACTCCAATATTCCTCAACCTGCTTGCCTGCTCCTGGAGCTCTGTCGCTAAGCAGAGAAGCACCGGTGCCTGGGCACACGTCCCACAGGGACACTCGCTGCTCCTGGCCCCTACTGGTACAAGAGCAGGGCACACTCTGCAGCCTGGCACCGGGGTGTCAGTGTGTGCTCACCGGAGCTCTGCCTGGGCAGCTGCTCAGCTGGTCACACAGTCCTGCAGTCTTGCCTCATTCCTTTCATTTTTTGGCCATCGGCAAAAAAATAGATACTGATAATTTCTCAGAGAAAGAATAATGTGAGACTAATGTGGTTGGCATCACAGCTCTGCTTGTGGTCTCAATTCCTGATTCTAACATAATTTTAAAAATCGTAAGATAAAAGGTTAAACTGTTCCGCTTAGTAAGATTTTGAAAGGTGAATGTAATAGAATGTGAAGATTTTGTACTTTGACTAGGATGTCCAGGCTTCTGGACAGCCAGAAATCCAAGATTTCTGCAGGTGTAGATGTTCAATCAATTGTGTACATGCAGTAAGCCAACACTTCCAGGAACTGTCAACTAAATTGCTTGTGTGGTGCACAGATGGACAGGATCTGCACAGTAAATGTTATGTTTTCAGAATGTCCTGATTTACTAAAATATGGATAAGGATCTAATATCGATATCCAACTGAGACGGACAAAGACTCTCTAACTCAGTAAGTTAGAAAGTGTATGTTTATTTCAGCGCCGGGCTTCGCGTGGGATAGTTCCCGACCCGCAGAAGCGAAGCACAATCCAATACAAAGTCTTTTTATCTACAAAAGTCTTGAATATTCAAAATACAAATACACATTTATCACATAAACACCACCTATGCCCCGCTTCGTATGGTAATTAGCTAAAGAAATCATTAAGCATGCGTAGTTGGTTCTTGGATTTGGGTCGGTGGTCCTGGAATTTGGGGAGGGGTCTGAAAGGATGAAGTAAAACTTGTCTTCCTCGTTCTGACCTTTCTACCTTTCTGGTTTTTGACAATACCTATTACTCTTGGGGAACTCTCAGTCCTTCTCCTCATTACTTTTGAATGGTAATTGTTTAAGTTTCTTTAGATCTTTAACCAGTGCAATTTGTTCCTTATTATGAAAGCAGCTGAATAAACCTAGCATGACAAGCTATCATTTATTTTGTGTCTTCAATCTTATTCTAGGCCTGGCTTCTTAGCTAATTATTAACCTTTTTAATTAGCTCCAGCTGTATTTGCTTGCTAGTTCTATTTTAGCTAATTTCAGCAAAACTAGCCTCTAGCTAAAATGATTAAAACTCTACGTTTCAGTCCCAAGTAAAATACTGGTGCAGCCTTCTAAGCTGACTGAGAAATTACATGCAGCCCAAACTATCTGTATTGATGAGCTCTCTGCCAGATGAAAAGATAATGGGCATCATGACTCTAGGCACTCCATGTGTTAATAATGTATCAAAATAGGCAGCCATTAATGGTGTGCTGCAATTTTTGTGACATTGATTCTTCTAAGAAAAAGTCATAAAAACAGAAGCCTGTAGCTAAAAATGACATTTCAAATGTTCGTGTGTGTGTGTGTGTGTGTGTGTGTGTATGTGTGTACTCAAAACTATGCATTTTCTGTCCAGCCTGGTCAGTAAGTTAACTATCATTGCATACTGAATCAGGTAGTCAACGTGTGCTTACTGCAGAACATTTTAGGAACCCTAATTATCTAATCACATAGATGACAAACAACATAAAGTAAGGAACGGCCATTTCAAAAATGATTTGTTGGACATAAATCAATGTGTTCTTTTGCTTCTGTATGAGTTTTATTCATATGTACACAGATTACAAATCCTTTAATGCATAATGAATGATAGTAGGAAAGAACTTTTTCTTGTGGGAGTTGATTCTAGCAATTAGAGAAATCTAACAAAAGATTTTTGAAGTCATATATTAGGTATGTATCTAGGTTAATCATGTTATGTTACAATAGGTCACAGCCGGGCATTATTGTTACTGTTATGTAAAATGTCTTTCCAGAATGAGTGAAGGGATTGAGAGGTTTCCATCAGCAGTGCCCACAATAAGCTGTGTTTCTGAGAGAACAGAGTGGGGTAACACTATAACAGCTCTTTGGCTTAAGGAATTTTGGTGGTTTATAAATTGGTACAGTTGAAGCTGATACGCCTTTGGGTAGCCATAAGGAAATTTCATATGTTCTTTATTGAGGATGCAGGAAAACCTATAGTTTCTTTGCAGAGGTTTTTAATGCAATGTATTCTAAGTACAAGCACAGTCTCGGTACTTTTTAGATCACTTTTCTGCCATGTATTATACAATAATCAATGGGCTTTTACAAGGCATTATTAAAACAAAGCCAAGCTAATATTGATTTATCTCAAAGATGATAGACCTTTGAATATTTTATCCATCTTTATGTTAGTAAGGACATGCACATAACTGTATTAACTTTATTCTTTAACAATTAGTCCATCAAAGCAATATGTTTCCTTCAACTTCTGAAAGTCTCAACTTCAAAAATAAGGAATTATTTCCCTATATTTGTATTTTTGTTTGACAGAAACCTTAGAAGCAGAGAGGAGCAATGTTTCTGGGGTCAGAATTTGAACTCTAGAGTACCATTAACATACTATACTCCCAAATGATTTATCAGAGGAAGACCAGTAGTAAATAAAAGTTTTAAAGAACCAAACATAATGAAGTGTCAGTTGAAGTAAAAGTCTAGAAAGTTTTCAAGGGCAGACAGTAGTGCATTAAAATCAGATGCATTAATTATAATTTGCTTAAAACACTTTCAACACACTTAAAACATTTTCAAAGGAAATTTTTGCCATCATTGTACATTAAAATAAAATGCATTTTTTTCATGGGCAACTGAGACGGCATGGTACATCATAACACTACAGATATGATGGGAAGGAATATGAAATGGGATTTTATTTCATATAAATTTAAATGAGGTTTTTTATCATTATATCTGAAACCTACAGTATTATTATAGTTATCTAGATGCAAAATATTTCACATTTTCTTTCCATTTCTAGTTATTGAGCAAAAATGGCAATCTTTCTCATAATATTTATTTTTTAGGGTCATGTACTTTATAGAAGCTGACACTAAAATCCTGTCTAGATCTTTTCTAACTTGGCAAAATACTTAGCTAAAACAACTGTTACTGATTATGGAATGTACAGTCAGCAAATAGCAAAAACAAATTAGAAAGTCATAATATTGTTAATAATCATGAGCAATTAAAATTTTTGAGGCAAATTATATGAAGAAAATGAGAGAAACACTAGTGTAAATAATCGATTTAAATCATGACACACTAATAATGTGATAATTCAATTTACAGTATTAAATAATTCAGTGTGTTATATTCTAAATGCAATTTCTCAACATTAACTGAATTATTTTTACTATATTATTTTTGTGACCTCTGTTATAAGCCAGTAATTTGACATTAAAAGATGAAGTGATTATAACGTAACAGTGAATACAATAAGGAAAATGATTGTGAGAAATCAAAGAAAGTTTAACTGATTTTTGACGCTATAAAAAGAATGTTACTCTTAGAATGAGTTTTCTGTTCCTGGGTGTCTGTCAGTTGTATTCTCACACGTGTTAGCCATGCTGTGAGTGAGACTTCAGGCAGAAGCAAATGGTGTGACCACAACTCCAGTTCCTCTTCTCAAGCCTTGTTATGAAATGCAAAGCAACCAAACAATACAGTCCTGTGCAGTTCATCTCATTGTCTAATGGCTAATGTTGGCCATGCCTGAGAAAAGGACTGAACATTCCAAACCTATCCACATGTGAATAACATCGTAACTACAGAATACCACCTTCATTATGTGAAAAAAATATACCCATCTCAGTAACACCTACTCGCTTTTTTATAATTTGTACCCAAACTCAGTCAAATTTATGGGAAAAAAATCAAGGCACTCATTTCCCAAGAGTCAATCTCAGACTGTTACAAATCAAAATTTACAGGAGTGGGGCAAGGAGGAGGAAATTTCAATTGGGGTAAGTTAACCATCAGGAACATCCCCAGTCTTCTTGCCATTAGCACTAAGGATCAACATAGACAGAAGACGAGGTCCCCAAGCTCATCACATGCTAGAGCTGAACACCAATCCATCCCATCCCGTCACTCCCAGGGTCCTGGATTCTTATGGCAGATTGCCGACCACGAAGAGGCAAGTTACCAGTTTCACGTAAAACTTTCTAGGCCACTGAAGTGTCTTCCGTCTTATACACACTGTCATTCCTCATCCATCTACTACAGAATATCATCAATTAGCTTAACTTACAGATTACAGTAATGGGAAGGAAAATTCCCTAAAATTTTTGAATTTCTTGGTTATTGTTGACCTTCATACTGAAGAAGGTGGAGGACTCAAATTTCTTTTGTAGAAAAAAGACAGTGAATACCACAAAGGTTAAAGTAGTTGGGTAATAGAAGAAAATATCCTGCCCTATGTTGGAGTTCTTTGGTTTGCTTTGGTTTGCTTTGGTTTGGCTTGGTTTGGTTGGTTGGGTTTTTTTTTGTTGGTTTTTTTTTTTCTTTTAATGGGGTTTTTGCTTTGTTGGTTTGGGGTTTTTTGGGAACTGTTCCTTGATTTTTAAAGGCAGAAGAGTTAGGAACTACAACCTCTGGAATGCTTCTGCTATTTCTCAGTAATTGTAGTAATTTGATAGCATGCTAATATGCTGAATCTTTGGAACTACTGACTTTATTAAGGTTGAGAGATTCAATTGCTTGCATTCTTGACAGACAATTATCTGATCAGGAGAAGAGCAAAATAACGAGAATACATTCTTTGGAAGAGGCTAGGAAGAGGTGAGGATCATATCTATGTTTCTTAGAACTTTTCAAGGTCAAGTTTTTCTAGAAATAACGAATCGGGAAAACCCAACTAAAAGCCCTCATGAAATGGAAAAAGGTGGTAGGAGTGGGTGACTGGAAGAAGAGATACTGGTTTTCAGACAATGCCAGAATAGGGGATAAGCTTTGTATCTAGACTGCATGCTACATTACTTATTCCAAATGTTTGGATTGCTCTTCCTTTTGCTCATTACTGTCTTTGCAGAATAACTATGAGCAATCTAAGTTAAAAAAAAAAAAAAAAAACTGAAGTTAATTTAGGAACTTCTGCATTGCTGAAATTGCACTGGGACAGATCTGCTGTTTGTTTCAGTTATATATCAGTCTTTTCAATTTATTGCCAGCTTCTATGTATTTGACAGTGTAATATTTTGTGACAGTTAAAGCTTTACTTCATGTAAATGGACTTTGATTTCAGGCATTCCAAAGAAATTTAATACATGTCTGTCTCACACTGATAAAGAAAGAAGATAGACATACATAACCAGCAGCAGTTTTGACAGTTTTCTGCCAAGTCACACTATGTAGCTTCAGCTGAGAAATGAAAAATAATTTTGTTTAACAGTACCCTATGGAGTCTAGAGAGTTCAATGAATTTCAGTCCTGAACTTCCAGTCCTGTATAGAAGTAATATCTGAGTAATGAAAAGCTCACACCATTCTGTCATGAATCACTTCTTAATGACGTTCTTTGACCTTATAAAAAGACCGAACAAAGGAAATGAGTATCCACAGTTGTTCTACCATAAAAGGGTAGTATTTAGTATGAATAGCCTCATTCCAAACCCTCAAGTTCCATGAAACAGGTAGCATGCATTTAATGAGTCCATTATAAAATGATAGTATTTCAAGACAGACAATTTACAAATTGTTATACATCTATCTTTTTGTGCTATTATATTCAGAAGGTTGCAAGAAGAGAAGGAATGCATCACCAATTGTGCATATCAGGCTACATTAGAAAACTTAATGGAAAAAGCTGAAAGAGAAGAAAGGGACAGAGGACCCATTACTCACCCAGGCTCTTCACAGTGGTACTTGATGGGAGGAAGAGAGTGTAAGTGGGACAGAAGAGGATCAGAATGAATATAAGAAAAAATGTTTTTGAAGAAAAACCTTTTTCAACCTGAGTACAGTCAAGAAATGGAGCAGGTTGCACAGAGAGGCTGAACAGCCTCCATCCTTGGAAGTTTTCAAGGTGTTACAGACTAAACCGCTGAGCAACCTGGTCTGATCTCATAGCTGATTGTGTTTTGAGCAGGAAGTTGAACTAGAGGGCTCCCACAGCCCCTTGCAACCTGAATTATTATTTTATCCTATGACTGTATGGCACTGGGTACCCAACAGCTGTTAAAAAGAGAAGGCTTTAGTAAAGTAATAGGAAAAAGGAAAAATTATTGCCAGATGGGAAAAGAGGCAAGAAAATCCTTATTACTATAGCTTTCTCCACTTGTTCCCTCTTGCTACTATAGAAGGAGGCAGGTACATCCAAAATTAGGAACAGGAAAGATGGCTGTCTACAAAGTCTTCACACCAGCCCTGGAATGAGTGATGGGGCTAGAGTGGGGAGCCTACCAAGGTAATTTAGAAAATTATGTCCAAGAAAAGCCATATATGTTAAGGGTAATCTAGAACAATTCATTCCTTATGCTGTGTTTTGCTTTTGTGACTCTTACAACAGAATTGTATTTCTCTTCTTGTCTTGACAGAAGTCAGTACACACAGTCTCTTATATTTAAATCTTGTCACACCATTAACCAGAGTCACCAAACATATGGAAGATACAGACTTCCCTGGAAAGACGGACATAATTGGGGTGCACTGTAAAGAAATGTTTGTGTCTATCTATATTCAGGGTTCCTCCTGAGTTTTCATGTTCCTTCCACACTAGGTTGCAGGTGTCTTTTTGTGCTGTTAACACTGGTTTATGCAGAGAGAGACAACTCCCTTGGTATGTCTGGAGCTTCTTTGATGAGAAGCCTGAAAGTGGAAAATGGCTTCACACTTCAGGACGGAGGGATGGAAAGGAAACCTGTCACACTAACATAACACATATTTGAAAAAAACTTTTTTATTCTGTTCATTGCCCTCCAAAGATGAAAGACTGAGTTCCATTCCTAAGACTTAATATTTTTTTTGCCTACATATTCAAAACAGAAATAAAACTATTAACTCTTTGGAAGTTCACAGCTAAATCGTATTGATAGTGACATTGGAGGAAACGGGGAAGCAGCTATTAGCTTCACTTTAAGAGTGAAATAGGAAAAAAGATATATAAAATGTCAGTATCAAGGATATTAGTAAATATCTATGAAGATATGTGTAAATATTAAAATAATTTCTGATTTCAGGAAAAAAGGTGGAGTTGAATGTGCAACCATGGACAATAACATTTTTATCTTATACAACTTTGTTTCTCTTTTAGTGGCAAAGCATTACTATAACACTGGTTGAGAAAGTGCAGATGGTTGCTGTAATCCTAGGATCTCTGTTCTTAGTAGCAAGTGTGACTTGGCTTCTATGGTCAGCCTTCAGCCCTTATGCAGTATGGCAAAGAAAGGACATCCTTTTTCAAATCTGCTATGGAATGTATGGTTTTATGGATCTAGTATGCATAGGTAAGCTCAAAATCTTTAAACAGCACAGACTGTGGTTTAAGACTGTGACTATTTCTATTTTTCCTAATTGGTCACTCTAATTGATCACTCCAGTTCTTTGCAGATTTATTCTCATCTGATACCTTTGGCAAGTGCTGCTTTGTACAGTGTCGCACATATAACAGAGAGAAAAGAATCAAAGAAGCTTTCCTCTCAGATTCATCAGTGTCTTTCCAAAATCTTAGTGGTGAGAAAAGGATCAGTTTAAAATTCTTGATAAAATGACTAGCAAAGTTCAGGGAGTTAGATGAAAATATGAAAGACATTATTAGAATAATTAGTAAAATTACACACTGTTTTCTTCTGATGCCAGTTTGAATCAGATTGTACCATCATGAAGCACAGAAGAAGCCCTTGAAGATGTCATCAAACTGCACACCCAAAATTAGGTTGCAGGGATTTATATAGGTCACTGTGCTAGAAATGGAGTAGAACAGAGAAGTCAGGCATGAGTTCTTCACACATCATAAACAGTTATGAAACACTCACACAGTGCTAACTATAGTAACTTGCTTTACTATTAAAAAGTCCCAAGTCATTTAGCTGAAATCTTGTAAGAGAAAGTACATTTGACTGCAACACTGTATTGACCACTTTTTAAATATCTGAAAATATACTGGACTGAGAAATATTTAAGTAGAAATCCCTTTAGTGTTTGGTAAAACAACTTTGATTTGATTGTTAAAATAGTTATGATTATTTGCAGAGAAAATTTACATTAAATATTACATAATTATATAATTTAGAGAATTAAATTTACATAATTAGTAATATTAATTTACATTAAACCACATTAATGGAATTTCAATTGCAGGAAAATTGAGAAGTCAAACGCCATCTGATGTTTGCATTGGCATTTCTGAGAGATAAATGTTATCTGAATCTTATATATGGGAATTAGGACAGTGCTGAATTCTGCTTCATAAGGGACAAAGAAACAGAGTGATTCCTAATATCAAGGGTTTTGCTTCAACTGTAAAGCCATATCATCTTTTATTCAAACCATCCCATTACTGTAAAAGTATTTCTATTTCAGCTACATCAGCGGTTCTGTTCATTTTGTTATTTTTGTTAGAGAAGCCTGCTCTGGAATATTTTGTAACACAGGCTTTCTTCTGTGAACCCAAATCTCAGACAGAAAAGTGAGCAGACTCTCACACTTTGGACAAGTGCTCATCTTTTAAATGAATAAAAGGTCCTCTTAGATGCTGATTTCTGAATATCACCTTTTCCAGCTTAACACTCAATATTGAGGGCTTTGCTTTTGTTTAAAAATACACTAAATGAAGATAAAATGTGCTTCAGGCGTTCCAAGCATTTAATTTACATGAAATTCTGGTTTGTTTGGTGTTTTTTTTCCCCAGTAAAAAAATTACTTTGGTATGCATCAGCTAGTTGAAATAACCGGTTACTTCAAATTATTTTCATTTTTCCCATTTGTTTTACTGTTGAAACACCTAAACCAGATTAAACTCAAAATCAGCCAAGAACGTCTGTGGGTGATCAGAAATATTACTGTATTTATCCATAGAAGTACACATTTGGAAGATGACCTTCCATAGATTGGGACATGCAGTTCTGTAGCTGCCTTTCAAGCCAGCCAGGCTCAAGCCACCACTGAAGTGGAAGCTGCTGAACAAACTTGTACCTCACATAGAGCTTCTGGCTCAACTACACACAGCAGGATCAAAGCAAACATGTAGATAAACTGACTTGCCTGTCATTTAATAAATGCATATTTTATAGAACTATCATAAATAATACATGGCAATTTAAATGTAAAACTGACTACAATTAAACATATTTGGACACTGCTTTGTAGTTACAAAGTTCACTGCAGATATGACTTAGCAGTTTACTGGACTGTATCTGGAAATTCAGAAAGCTGTATGAAGGAGTTTTGGTAATTGAGGAATTTTGATAATCAAGATTCACTCAGACCCACTTATTCTGCAAATGATTTCAAGTAATTTGCATTCTGTTAGCTTGTAAGATCAGGACTTCTCGTAACTCTTAAAAGTATTCATTAATATAGTCAACCTTATTCAATTTTGTCTTTTTCTTTCATGATAAAGTGAGGGGGTTTATATTGATAATTTTTAATTTAAAACTTTCAAATAAAATTCTCTAATAGATATATGTAATTATTACTTACAAATGATTTTAAAAACCCCAAACACTTTCCATTATGCTGATGGCTTCCCAAGGCATTAACTTATGATTTTACCATTATTACGTATAATCTCTTACATCATAAAGCTTGTGATGCTTACAACCAGCTACAGCTCTCACTTAGGATCTCCTGTCCTTTCATTTGTGTTTAGTCATCCGTGGCATTCTCTTAGTTTTCAACAGGATTTACAGTGAGCAAATATCTCCACTCCCACTGTAATCTCTCTTCATTTCAATGAAAAATTTATGCAGGCATACAGGTTTTCCTGTGCACCACATATTTCAAGATAATGCTTGAGATACTGGTGGTATGACCAAGATTTATTTCACCTGCCTTCAGTTATGCCTCCCTACACCTCTGCAGAAACAATACAAATATTTTTGGTCATTTGTGAATTGCAAATATCTTCACACAAAAAGTGTGAAGCACTTTTGGAAATGTTTTGCTATAATTCTTAAAAGCAGTTTGCCTAAAGGTATTGACATATTTTTATGACATCTTTGAAAACAAGCACATAACAATTTTTTACCCAATGGTTGACTTATACATCATACGTAGCACACCAGTCACTTTCTTATTAAGTAAATTACATCTAACTTGTATTTTACTTCTTTGTTTTTACATTTCAACAAAAGAGAAATCCCAAAGATTATAGATCACCAGTATAGTATGTTCTGTTCATTCTAGTGTACATGTTTTATTGGTATCCACTGTTCTCTTTCTTCTAGTCTGAATTCTTCCAGAATTCTTCCTGACAAATAGGATTGTTTTTGCTTATCAGTGTTGTTTTTAACCCTACAAGTCATTACCTTGTACTTTTCTGCATCAAAGCTGAGTGTAAAGCTGTTCTCTTTGAAATTTGCTATTGGTAGACGTTTTCCTAAAGCAAACCTTGAACACCCTGAACAAGTAGAACTACAGCCTGTGAAACCCAGAGCTATTCCAGTGATAGTGCTAGGGTCAGACCATCTACGAAGGGTTTACCAAAGGGAATGAGTTCATGACAGGAATGAATAATATAAATCCCTTATCTAGCTACTGAAGGACAGTATGCCAAGCCTTTGCCATTCTATTTTCTAGACCTAGCAATTATTTTGTGTAACAGAAAAGTCGCAGAATTTTATATATTTTTCACTGTAAAATAGTTATAACTTCTGGTCATAAATGGTTCTAACATGAATAAAACCTCTCACAAATTATAACAGCTGACTTGCAATCCCAGTACAACAGTGCTGCTCCTTTTCCAGCAGTGAAAAGCAGCTGTAACCTCGCACTAGACAATGACTGGTGCCATTAGTACTGTGGCAAGGGAGTAAGAGATGGGAGCCAGTGCGAGGTGTGAATTGCTCTCTGAAAGCCTCTTTCCTCCCTGCTAAGGAACTTGATGCCTTGCAACATTCCTGTAACTCCTTGGTTGTAAAAACGAACAGGATGAAGTTACTTGCAATGAACACATCTAACTGCACTTTATATGTCTTCACTCAGAAAGTCTTTCTTTCTCCCACACTAGATCTAATTCTAAATAGTTTATAAATAATTATATTACTATTTTTAGCATGGATATGTTTCACTTTTATGCTGTAAGCAATTGATTGCATTTTTTTTTATATATATATCTGTGGGCCCTAGAATAGTTTTAAGACATGGCATTCTGTCCAGAGGTAAAGTCTGTTTCTGAAACTGATCTTTTATTCCTGGATAAAATCTTGTGATGTTTCTGGGAGGACCACTCCTAAATGATTATATGTAAGATTAGTGTGATAAATAAGATAAAGTTGTAACCTAATACCACCAAATTTGAATGATGTAAGACAAGTTGACTGCTTGTAAAGGCATGCAGTAGTAAAAAAATTTCAAGTATCTTGTGAGTCAGGGTAAGAAAACCTTTGAATACAGTGGAAATATATGATAGTACTTGGCAAAAAGATATGAAAATAGAATTAAGATTCTTCATAATCCTGTTGGCTGGATCTCACTGCAATCCCTCCATTTTAGAGATAAAACCTAAAGGTAAAGTCTTCTTAGAACTGTAGGACTTTTAGATGGGTCCATCATCCAAAACCTCTTGGAGAGAACATCTGAACAGCTAACAGTAGTGAATTCTAATACTTCTTGGCATCATCTGAGTAAAAAAAAATATTTTTCCCCCTACAAGTGTTCAGCTGTGTCCTCTATGCTGTTGAAATCATGGTGTTTGGAACAAATCAGTATTCTTCAGGGGTTTATTCTTGTTTTCTCTCTCATATCTATCTCATTCTATCTCATTCATTGCTGTGGAACCTTAAGAGAAAGGCAATTATTTGCTGTTTTCTTAAAGCTCCAGTTCAGTGACTAACTACTTCTATTTTGAGCATCAGAACTCCTCTGGATCTGGAAAATCTCTAGCATTTAAAACTTTAGACCTAAAGCTCCTCTTATTTGTGGTCTTGGAACTGTTGGTGCTAAGAACTTTCCCCCCCAGTTCTTTTGCCTCTTCTAGGTATTTTTCAATCAGTAGCTCTATCAAGAAGGGAGCTAAAACTTTTTATGAGAGGAATTATGAAAGTGCTCCTTTTCTTCTTCAGCACTGCCAAATCTGACAACTTTATGCCAAGGCTTGCAATATTTGATCCTTTGTTTTGTAGCTCTTTTAAAGTATATGTGACTGACAGCTTCCACTATAAAGAAAATTTCTCATCCTTGCCAATGTTTAAAAACTCTGAAAACATAATTTCAATAAATCCTGAAAGCCCCAAGACAGTAAAAAAGAATTCCCTGAGAGAAGTTGTCCTACGACTTTTTCTGTGGTAATTTTGGAAAGATATTTTGACTGTTTAAATGTACTTCATGTACCTCAATGATCCTTTCTCAAATACTTCCTTCTCTATTCTGAAATACATTGTTCAGGTTCTAGTGGAGTGCCGACATGTATCTTTACTTTGGAGTAAATAGGTTCTTTTAACTTTGCTTCATCACAGACTTGAGAGAAGTTGGACCAAATAATGCTGTGTTCCAGGGACAGGTTGAGGAAGATTATTCTCATCTCCTTTATCAGCTTTATAGGAATTCCAGATGAACACCAAAGGGTGAATCTTTGTCACAGCAGTAAAACCATGGCTAATTTGGTTTGTAGATTCTGTACAGGATCAAATACATTTATTCTTTTTAATACAATCAAGCCAGGTACATTTATGTATTGACTAAATTATTATTATTATTATTATTATTATTATTATTATTATTATTATTATTATTATTATGCTAAATTTTAAAGACAGGTTGCTTTATCTATATCTGAGAAGAGGAAGATAGAAATCTTGCAATCAAGAAAAAATTCCACTAAAACGCTTTGCTGTTACAAAATACATTTAGAATATTTACTATTTAATTAAGTTTATTTTGTGTTACTTTTGCTGTATTGGATGCTTCAATGAATTCCAGGCAACCTGAAAGCCTTACAGAGATGCTGCATTCACTATCATGTCCTTCTGAAAGAAATCTTTGTGTTTCTCCATCTTTCAGTGTAATGTTCTTTAAAAATGTGTTAGTGTAGGCGTTGCTATCTGCAAATCATTGCACTTGAATCTGAGGTTTGCTGTTCATGTAAATATTTTTACCACCCTTTCTGCTTGTGTTATCTTCCTGTGAGCATCTCCTTTCTGGTATCAGTTAATGATGCTAAAGGACCTCAGACACTTAAATCACAACTTTGTTGTGTAGAAACAGGTGATACACAATCTCTTGGGCTAAAGAACACCACAGATCATATTATAGATGTGGCCACGTATAGGAAAATTTTAGGCAAGAAGCACACTGGACAAAAGATTTATAAATGTTTTTGGCTAGGCAGATTGCTCTCCTCCCAAAGCAGGGAGCCAGAGGAAACAGGTGGTGTTGCTCAGAACCATGTAAGTGTCCTCAAGCAGGCAGGCTGAGGAAAAAACTAGTAAGAAGGCAGAAGCCCCATGTGTCTCCCCAGTAAATCCATATTCGAAATACTCACACATAAAGTGTGTGAGTATAAACATATACACACGTAGAAAAGTTAGGAGTTTAATTTCCTTAAATAAGTTGCTTGAACACATACAATAGGCATAAATATTAGCTACATGGAAATTCATAACCAGATTGTTCTATTGAGGACTCCAGAAAATCTGTATTTTCCTTGAAGGACCTTTTAAAAGATTTCCTGCGCCTCAAGAAAAATATAATTTGGAACTTCTTCCTATTGAATACTGAAGAGAAAGAAGAAAGTCTATCATCCTTACCATGGTCATCATAGTTAATAATAACACTTAATTTCTTCTTGTTCTAAAGAAGCAAGACAGGAAAGTCATTATACTTACAGCTGTTTCACGTTTTCATAAATCTTCTGTGCTCCTAAGTTGAACTAGGAATCTGAAAGCAGTTAAATTTGTCTGTATCTGTACTGAATTCTACAAAACACTCCTAAACAAATTAAGGACTATCCTGTTCATTACAGAAGGTCTAACCTACTTAAAGGTCTACTTAAACCAGTACAAATCCCAGTAAATAAATAGTACTTACCATGAACAAGGGCACCACTAGCATAAACAGTCAATATCCAAATCTGGCAGCTTTGCATTGGTTTCCTCAAATCTGAATAATTTATTTAGTTAGGCATGCTCAGATTATTCCAGTATTGGTTATGTTGAGCTTTCCTTCAGCCTTATTTCCTTTGCATGTTCCTGCCTCCCAAACACATGAATAACCAGTTACATTGCATATGTACAGTTTGTCTGAATTATTAATGTTATGAGTAATTTAACTGCATCTGGAAATTGTCAGAGTCATTACAATGTGTTAAATCGCTATTTGCTCTCAAAATGGCATCCATTGACATTTTGTATAAGTGCTTTTTTTTCCTCTTACTTTCAGGACTGATAGTACATGAAGGTGCATCTGTTTATCGAGTGTTTAAGCGCTGGAGGGCTGTGAATCTACACTGGGATGTGTTAAATTATGACAAAGCCACGGACATAGAAGAGAGCAATCGAGGAGAATCCTCAGCAGGGAGGACATTGTGGCTGCCACTGACTGCATTTAGAAACAGAAGTTTAGTTCATCCAACACAGTTAACCTCACCGAGATTTCAGTGTGGCTATGTGTTGTTACACCTGTTCAACCGCATGAGACCTCAGGAAGATTCATCAGAGGATAACTGCTCTGGGGAAGTAGTGATGAGAGTGACCTCAGTGTAAAGATTGTGCTCACTGTGCTACACAGATAAGGATAATGCGCCCTGGTGTTACAGGACTTCGGAATGTAGTTATGATGAATGGTGAAACCATTAACACTTGAAAAAATATATACACTTTTTTTTTAAATTAATGTTTTTTATATGATCAGATAAAACACAAATACATTTTTCTGGGGAAAAAAAGCCTCTTGCTTTTTATATAGTCTGATTTATTGAATCTTTTCTCAATTTGTACCTGAGGTGTATGTAACATAGCTTAACTCTTAGGTCTTTGAATGATGAGGAAACTCATTTTTAAGTAAAAAGATATATTTAAATGTATTTTCTTAAACTCTGGCTTTAATCCACTACTGTTATTTTTTTCCACTTTCATGAGGATTAAACTGGACAACATTCTTCCAAAACGAGTAAGAATGTTGACACAAGTCAAATATTCTTCCTTTTCTGTCTTTATTTTGCTGTTGTTTGTAGCTCAGTTCAGGTGTGTGAAAGTAAGGGATATATTGTCCTTTGCGTATAAGCAGGACGTCCAGTAGGTGTTCTACAAAACTTAATGGAAGATGGGGAGTATTTTCTTTTATCTCTCCCAGATGTCCATGAAAGATATCAGACACAAGGATGACACAGACAGGGGAAGAGTCTCTGCCTCTCACTGCCTCTTGAGTCTCTAAGATCTGCAGAGTGCTGGTGCTCTGCCTGTGCACGGAAGTGACGTTACCTTCTGAGCAGCACTGCTGGAATTAGCAATGTGGGAATTTTTAGTACCATTCTAATTATAGGTCATTGACATCCCTTTTTTTGTTAAAAAAAAAAAGGAATGTGCATTACAACTTCTGGAATAATAATAAATCCTGATAGAAACTGAAATATAAATAATGCAGAAACTTATTTTGCCAGGGAACAAATCATCATATAAAAAATGAACCAATATGATGATAGATAATCAATGCTGTGAAATTTGCTTCTCTTTTTTCTGTTTCATGGCAAAAATTCTTACAGAATTTAATCAAATGGAAATGGAAATAATTTTCAAGTTTATAATGAGACTGTTGAAGATTGAGATAGAAAAGTAAGGCTGAAATTACTCTGAGATTACTAGCTTACTCAAAACAGTTTTGTAGAATCAAAAAATACGCTGATTTGGAAGGGACCCATCAGGAGCATCAAGTCCAACTCCTGACCCTGCACGGAGCACCCCAAGAGTCACACCATGTGCCTGAGAGCATTGTCCAAACACTTCTTGAACTCTGTCAGGCTGGATGCTGTGACTACTTCCCTGGGGAGCTTGTTCCAGTGCTCACCAGAGGTGAACTGAGAAAAAATCTTTTCCCGATACTCAGTCTAAACCTCCCTTGACTCAGCTTCCGGCCATTTCCTTGAGTCCTGTCACTGGTCATGAGCGTGAAGAGGTCGGTACCCGCCTGCCGTGGTTTAACCCCAGCCAGCAGCCAAGCCCCAGGCAGCCGCTCGCTCAGTCCCCCACCAGAGGGACATGGGACAGAATCTGAAGGGTAAAAGCCAGAAAACTTATGGGTTGAGATAAAGACAGGTTGTGAGGGAAAGCAAAAGACAGACACACAAAAAAAGCAGAGAATTCATTCACCACTTCCCATGGGCAGGCAGTTGTTCAGCCATCTCCAGGAGAGCTGAGCCTCATCATACATAGTGGTTAATTGGAAAGACAAAAGCCATCACTCCAAACATCCCCTCCTTTCATCCTTCTTCCCCCCACTTTATATACTGCACATGATGTCACATGGTCTGGAAGATCCCTTTGGTCAGTTTGGGTCACCTGTCGCGGCTGTGTCTCCTCCCAAACTCCCAACAACCCTCAGCCTCCTCACCAGCAGGGCACTATGGAAAGGAGAAAAGGCCTTGGCTCTGCGTGAACCCTGCTCAGCAGTAACAAAAACATCTCTACATTATCAGCCCTGTGCTCAGCAGAAATCCAAAACAGTCTGTACCAGCCACTGTGAAGACATTTAATTCTACTCCAGCCAAAACCAGCACATTCCCCCCCTTATTCCATACCATTTACATTGTGCCAGGTGCCCCACTATTCAGTACAATTGCAGTAACCACCACCTTAACCAGCACACTGCCCCCTTGCTTCCCCTCATGAGGGTGTTGAAGACAACAGTGAGGTCTCCCCTCAGTTTCTTCTTCAGGCTGAACAGACCGAATGAGCTCAGTTGCTCCTCATACAGCTTCCCCTCCAGACCCTTCACCATCCTTGTGGCCCTCCTTTGGACCTCCTTTGGACACTCTAATAGTTTAATGTCTTTTTTATATTGCAGCACCCAAAACTGCCCCCAGCACCCGAGGTGAGGCCGCCCCAGTGCAGAGCAGAGCAGGACAATCCCCTCCCTTGCCCGGCTGGCGATGCTGTGCCTGATGCACCCCAGGACAGGGTTGGCCCTCCTGGCTGCCAGGGCACTGCTGACTCATGTCTAACTTGCCATTGACCAGGATCCCCAGGGCTCTTTCCACAGCACTGCTCTCCAGCATCTCATTCCCCAGTCTATACACAATCAGGGCTGCCCCATCTAAAGTGCAGAATCCAGCACTTGATCTTGTTGAATATAGTTGATGATTGCCCATCTTTCTAATTTGTCGAGGTCTCTCTGCAGAGTCTCCCTGCCCTCGAGGGGTTCAACAGCTCCTCCCAATTTAGTGTCATCAGCAAACATATTTAGCATTTTTTGAGTCCCATGTCCAAGTCATGAATGAAGATGTTGGAGAGAACTGGGTCAAGGATGGAGTGTTGGGTTGACCTTGTGTGGCTGTCATGTACCCACCCAGCTTCTCTCTCACCCTCCTCAACAGAAGAGGGGGAAAATAACATGAAAAATTTATGGGTCAAGACAAAGACAAGGGCATCACTAACCAGCTACTGGCTCAAGCAAAAGAAGAGACAGCACATAAATGATTTTAATTTATTCCCAATTAAAATCAAGTCAGGTGTTGAGAAACAAAGATAAAACATAAACCACCCTCTATCCACCAACCCCTCTTCCCAGGCTCAGCTTCAACCCTTCACTCCCAACTCTCCTACCTTCTCCCAAATGGGCAGCGCAGGGGGATGAGGAATGGGGGTCTGCAGTCAGTCTATAACAGCTCCTGTCTGCTGCTCCTTTCTCCTCCTCACAGTTCTCTGCTCCAGTCTTGGGCCTCTCCATGAGTTTCGGTCTGTCAGTATAAACATGCTCTGGCGTGGGCTCTCCATGGGCTACAGTTCCTTCAAGACATGTCTGCCAGGGGCTGCAGTGTGGATGCCTGCTCCACCAGGACCTCTCCAGGTTTTACAGGGAAATACCTGCTCCACCAGGACCTCTCCAGGGTCACAGGGCAGTCTCTGCTTGGAGCTGACTGTGTTTGGCATGGGACAGTCCCAGCGTCTCCTCACAGAGGTCAGTTGCCTCTGCAGCTCCCATCCCCACCTGCCCCCCTGGGCACCTGTACCTGGTACACAGATAAACATTTTTCTGTTTCAAAATAAGTTTATCCAGTGGCTGAAAAATTTTATTTTGTGCAGGAGATGGAGTGCTGAGGCTGGGAGTGCTGAGGCTGGAAAATGCCCTCTCACAAATCAACAGGATGGTGCTGCAATCAGTGCATGCCTTCCTTTTATAAGAGGCTTACGTGCCAAGACCAGACACAGGAGGCCTCTTTAACTACACTGGAAAGGGAGATAGAAATAATTTAAGCATTGGTGCTTAAAAGCTCCTTGTATATTCATGAACATTTATCCAATGAACTCTACACAGGGCCCAGCATTCTGTGTTCCAGTCTCACAAACTCAAAATTACACTTATTAAATCTAGAGATGCCTTACTGCTCTTTAACCAATTCACGTGAAAAGCAGTACATAAGCCATGAACAACAAAATGCTATCTCAAAAAAGCCAGTTTATCTCCTGCATGGCAAATTACCAGCATACAACAGGCAATCTCCTTGAGAAACTACGATAATTCACTTCTAGGTTATCTGTAAACAATTTCCCAAAGGAGGAATTTGGGGAGAAATAAAAGATGAAACTAAGACTTGGGAAACCTGCTGTATCACTGGGAAATATTTGTTCTTAATTTCTACTTAAATGAAGGATGCTTTTCCAGAAGGACCACAGCTCCATTTGACCAAATTGAGATCACAGTTAGTATCTCAAAAAGCACTTGCAATACCAGCATAATAAAGTATGCTGTGATCAATATACTTACGTTTCACACCTTTTAGGTACTTGTGATCTCTGGGATTTAAAGAATATTTAAGTGGTCTTTTATAGGATCCTAAAAACAAAATTAAGAACTATATGAAAACATTTTATTATAAAGAAAGGTTTTTTCATTCTCATCCAAATAAGTAAGGTGCTGGGGGGAAAAAATACTCACCAGAAAAAAAATCAATAGATGCAATTTAAGAGAGGACAAGATTTCTGTGTACAAATATTTGAAAGACACCCAGGTCTAGAACACTTAACAACTTCTGAGTGAAAAAAATGGTCCTATTAAGATAAATGAAAATTGGTAGTAAGAGAAATGTTTATGGCAAATATCACAAAAGCCTTTTTAATGGTAGGAGAACTCAACATTAATGTCTATGGCACAATAATTTTGCATATGACTGCATTTATGTATTTCCATATGTAGAAAACAAGATCGGGAAATTATAAACAACAACAGGATTAGTATAGGCAGGATGCAGTTGTTAAAAAATAACGGAATTGTGTTGTCCTGCAAAATATTTTCAGTAGTAAGAGTGCCTAGTGCAGGATATGAACATTTTTTCATCGACCTTGTACTTGAATTTGTGCACTACTTGCAATGCTGTAATCACCTACATGCCAGAAGATGAATTAAAATGAGAACAGGTGCATAGAGAGGATATTAGGATGAGAAAGGAGCAGGGATTCTATTCCAGTCACTACAAGGAGGGGAGGAGGGGTGTGTGCAGAATTAGAAGAGCCTGGCTTGTTCTGCTTAACAGAAGTCGAGAGCGAATGTTATTGTTCTCAGTTAATACGTTGCAGAATAAAATTTATTTTAGGCAAAGGACAAGCCTAAGACGGCAGAAGAACTCAAGGACACAAATAGATGAGAAATAAATTTAGCTAGAAGTGCAAGGTAGTTTTAAAATATTCATGGAATGAATCACGGACAACAATTCAAGTTGGACGGACCTACGGGAGGACATCTAATCCAAGCTGCAGAGTCAGCTCTGAGGTCAGACCAGGTTGCTCAGGGCTTTAAGCCATCAGGCCTTAAAAATCTTCAAGGATGGAAATCGCACAGCCTCTATGGGCAACCAGCTCCAGCTCTTGACTGTTCTCAGAGTAGTATTTCCTCTATTCCACCTTTTCTCCTGTTACTGCTTACACCCACTGTCTCTCATTCTCCCATGAATCCCCACTGGGAAGTGGGTGGCTCTGCCTTCTTGATAACCCCTCGCTGGGTCCTGGCAGGCTGCTGTTAGGCCTCCCCTGAAGCCATCCCTTCTCAAGGCTGAATAAGACCTGATTCCTCAGCCTCCCCACACAGGGCAAGTGCTTCTTCTGAATTTGTTCAGTTGCTTCATGTCTTTCCTGTACTGGGTTGCCCAGGACTCTGCAAAGCACTAAAAGAAGAAAGAACTTGGTGGTGAAGACAAAGGCTAAGAAGGCATTAGGGACATTGGTCTTCTCTGTCTCCACTGCCACAAAATCACTCTCCCCACTGAGCAGTGAGCACACAGTTCCTTGTTTGACCTTCCACTGCGCACGCAGAGGATGAAGATCTTTGTCTTGCCCTTGATATCCCTTCCAGTTCCAGCTGAGTTTGGCTTTCCTCACCCCACCCTTGAAAGCCTGGCCTATATTTCTAAAGCCCTTGTCTGTAGCCTGTCTTTGTTTCTGCCTCCTTTATGTGGCCATTTTCCAGAGGAGTTCTGTCATGAGTTCTTGGCCTAGCTGGGCGGGGCTGCTGATGCACCTGCTTGTTTTCCCAGGAATCAGGATGAACCGTTCTCATGTGGTCCATATAGTCATGGCAGTTCCCCTCATCTCTTTCACCTTTCAGAGCTGCTCTTGTGGGATCTCAGCTGCCTACACCCTGGACAAGATGCCAGCTGCTCACCTGGTGCCCCCCATTCGGGCTCTGCAACGCTCCTCCCTTCATCCCCTCAGGATGTTCATCTCCTCTCTTTCACACTCACCATAGCTAAGGCTGCCATGGGTCACCACCGGCCCTGCTGGGGTCCCCTTGAAAGCGACAGCAGACCCATTGGTGTGATCCCATGGGATGGCCTAACCAGGCCCTGTATCAAGCAGTTGACCCTCATGCCATCCAGAAACACACTCCTGCATGTGTCCTGACATGCTGCCCCTCTAGCAGCGACAGGGAGGCTCATGGCCCCAAGGAGCACCAGGCTCTGCCCTCCCCAGACTCCCTGGAAGGTTTTAAGTAAGTCCCCTCCCTCACTCTGACCACATGGTCAGTAATGCGGTTCCCCCATGCTGCTGCCCTTCCTTCTCTTCGCTTGGTTCTGACTCACGTGCTCGCGCCAGACCCTCAGCTGTCCCACAGGAGAACTCCACACATCCCATCTGCTCCTGTAAGACTTGGGTATCCCTCCTCCTCATCCTCCCTGCCTGACTGTCCTTCTTGTCTTTCCTGAGTGTGCCACAGTGAATTACTGGAAGTGCCTCCTAAGAAAAAGTGACAAAAAATCCAGCCTGAATCAGAGGGGTTTTGATGACTTTGTGAAAGTAATTGACATGTTATTACAAGTGGTGGCAGAAGACTGGGATTAATACCCTTCTGTCCTGGTTCTGGCCAGGACAGGGCTAATTTTTGCATATTGGGAGAGGTATGGCCAGGACCTGGAGGTTATTCTGTACCACCTCAGCTTCCTCTCTCTTCCAGGAAGGAGTGATTCCTCCTGGTCAAGTAAGCGTGGGGAAGGGAGATGTCTGGTATTGTCTATTGTCAGGAGGGGGGGGTGTGTGTGTGAATAATTTATTTTCTTATACCCTCTGTCTTTAGTATTGTAGCTGTTACTGTTCATTTCTTATCTCATTGCTGTTTCCAGTAAATTGTTGTGATCTCAACCCATGATCTTTACCTATTGTGCCTCCAATTCTCCTCTCCAGAGCAGCGCATGGTTTGGAGAGTCTCAGTGGGGCCAGTGAATTGGGGAGAACCATTCCTAACCACGACACCTTCCCTCTCTGTGCTCATTTCTGTGGACACAAAATCCATACATCTCTTCTGAAAAATTTCACGTCTCTTCCAAACAATTAAACTTTTTTCTAACTAATCTAGTTAATTTAGAAATATTTAATGGACACCAGAAAAATCACCATTTACTTAACCCCAGGACCAGATTGCAATATGAGGTGAGGTCTTGCCTGCAGTTCCAGACAGAGGAAAAATACTGGAAGTCAGACTTCAGGTCAAACCTGCATTTCAGTCACCATCCTGTTTGAGTATTAAAACCACAAGCAAGAGCAAATCAAGGTGTTGCATAAGCTAAAGGTTTGCACCACCACCTCTGGGAAGTCACATTTTTTCCATCTTCCTTGCATTAATCACCACTGACAGTAAAATAACAGAACTACAGGCAGCGTAAGGGCGACTTTTGAGTTTCTCTTTTGGGACACAGTAGAAATAGCAAGAATTGTGCAGGGAACAGCCCTCACATTCATATGACTCTGAAAGCAAGGAAGAATCAGATTTTGCTCATTCAAGAATAGTGATGTTGGCTCTTAAACTGAAGATCACTATCCCAGAACTGTAAGTGGTGAAACACAACAAGGCTCTCAAGGGAAAAGCCATTTCCAGTCACTACTGTATATACAAGATTTAAAAATGTTTAAAGTAAAATACCCAAACAACTCAGCCCATAACAAATAGATTACTATTAGATGCATATAGTTTAGGGAGTCAAACTGGCCACAAGTCCCTAGACTGGACAGACTCAATAATTCTTTAGAATATCAGTAAGAAAACCAATAGAAACCAAAAAAAAATATGCTTCATAAGGAGTTTCTTGACCACAGAAAGCTAATATGATGGGAGGTCTGCAAAGTAGCCCCCTGGATTGTCATTTCTTTACCTTGGAACTATATTCAAAATTCAACTTATTGTTTAAAAAAATCATGTAATATTTAAAGCAAAACTTTCCACACATTCTGCTCTTGAAGCTGGGCATCATCAGTATTAACCTGCTCTGGTGTGGAAATAAAATTCAGTAATTCAAACAGAACTACAAAGATATAGGCAGCACGTTTACTGAGCCCTGCCAGTCTGATGGCACTCCAGACAAAGCTACAGTGGTTTGACAGGAATTTTTTTACTCCATTCATAAGGTACCATGGAACCCATCATGAATGCAAAGCAAACTGCTGTTGGCTCCTCAGGAATTAATTTGCAACTTGGACTCCACTGCAGTAGAAACTTTGAGGAAAGGGTATATTTGATTTTGTTGTTGACTTTTCATACTAGTTGCTTCATAATATTTGGGTCTTTTTTAACTACAGAATGTTTTAGTTTATTGCCTCTCTGTTCTGTAAATGACATATCCATGAAGTGATTACCAGTGCTGAAATGTAACTCCAGCCTATGTACAGCAGAGTACAGGACAATACAAGTGGGTGCTACCATACTGCAAAACATAGTTCTCCCTCTGAAAACTTTACTGGTGTTTTAAAAAGAGCTGAAGATTTCTAGTGGATTGAATTTGAAAATAATTTATTATCTGTCAGATCTGCAAGTCTGTAAATTATGTACTAAGGAATATGAACATTTTCTAATGATTGAAAAAATATGAACTGTTAGCAGGTTTTCTGAAAAGAAATGAAGATGCTCTTTAAAACATTTCATCTTTCTTGTTTGCCTTAAGTAAAAATAATACTTTTAAAGAACCCTAGACAGTTATCAGTTCCTAGAAGTATCTCTTGTATAAGAAGAGATAAAGTACTGTTCAGGACTGAATTGACTACCTTAAAGTGGACACCAAAAATATATTTAAAACAGTAATACTTGTATTTTAGGTATTAAAATTAGAAAAGAGGTTTTAGTTCTTTCCATATTCAGAAAATTATCAGGTGGGTACTAACATTCCCCTAGAGTTAAGAAGAGATATTTATAATGCACTGTAGAGTGCAACCACAGTTTGTATTAAAGGGGATGCATGCATTAAAACCAGTCACGTGGCAAAAAAACTAAAAAGGAAACACTAGGAAACAGGCCTCTGAGAAGCATAATACTTTTCAAAGATCACCTGCAGATAACAGGAAAATAGCAATCATTAGCATAATTTCCTCCTGCTGTGGCCAGTCAGCCATCCTGCAGGCTTGCAGAAAGCCAGGAACATCCTCCTGCTTAATGAGTTCTCTCCTGACAGACCAAAGCTATCCTTTCCCCTGGAGCCTCCTCCTGTACAAACTGTAGCTGAATTTGACCCTGACTTTTCACTATTTGCTCCCTTACTTTAGAAGCAGTGGGCTTGAGGAGCTGTCCTCTGAACAACAGAAGACATCTCAGCTGGCCAAAAATTCATAAAAGCCTCATCAAATGACATTTTCAGCATGAAGCAGCTGGCTGGAGCCAACCACAGAACTTGTTTTAACACCAGACCGAGCAAACTGTACTGAACCAGATCCATGCTGACAAGACCATCCAAATGCCAGAATCTGGGATCAGTCATAGGCAGAGACCAGAAATAGTACCAAGGTCACCAGAGGAGGAAGAGTTAAGGTGAATGAAAGGGACTTGGACAATAATGGCATAGTGACCCAAAAGACTTTCTTCAGTGTCTACTGCTCCTTCCTAGCCCAAAACTTCTCTTTGTCTTACACATGAAGCTGGAAAAGGAACTGCCAAACTTCTGAAAGCAAAAATTACGTTGAATAATTTATCCAAAGGTCCTGTTTTTTAGGCCTGAACAGCACTAGTTCTTGAGGAAGGAATACTTCTCCCCTGTTACGACCTGCCACCAGGAAGTGAGAGTAACTCAAGTTCTCGTTAATAGATCCCTTGGGGCAGATTAGTGTGACATGACACTGAGTGCTCAGTGTTTATAAATATATGTATACATATAAAAATATGTTTATTTTAGAACAATTTGGTTGCAATGGAAAGCAGGTATGTAGCCTTTTTGGTTGTTATTATCTATAGTAATATAGCATATAAAAGCCCAGACACCCCACAGGAACCTGAGTAAGAAAGACAGTTCTACCATTGGGCACAAACTCCTCTGTGTAGGTGCACAGACATGTGGATTTCTTTTTTCTAATGCAACTGGTCAAAACAAATAGTAGCTTGAGTCTGGCTTAGGGACAGAAATTCAGTGTCAGCTGCATTTCTCCTATCCAGAAGAGTCCCTCAATATAACTCCTTCATGTCTCTAATAAAGAAGGCAATTAAATCCAGAAAAGGCACAAATAACTTTAGTAGAATATCTTTTGTGCAACATGTCCCTGATCTACTGGACAAGGACAAGGACATCTATCATCCAGGCACAGACTGGCTCCATCTGGGTCGTGTTACTTGTTAGACTTTGCTGTCTCTTGTCCCAGGCAGATTCAGCTTGTATTCATGAACTTCAGAATGAGATTTTATGCTTTGAAATGAAAGGTCTTCTGTACATGGGCTGACCTTTCAAGCTACATTCAGTGCACACTGGGATGGGACATTTGTTCCCACTAACCACATCTGGGCTATCACTCACTCCCAGACATTAAGGTAATTTATCCACATCCCACTTTGCCACTGATGACAGCTTGGCATTTGTCCATGAAACAAGAGTTTCTGAGAGGCCTGTTCAATATTTATCCTCATATCAAGTGTTTATCACCTTTGTAGGATATTAATTTGGGTATTACATATTTAATAAACCCCCCATTTACTCCAGCAGAGGAAAGTGTACTTCATTTTGTTTATCAATTAAAACACTTTTTAAAAAATGCAAACATGGCCTCTGTAAGTAGCCCCTAATGACCTATCCACCATTTCCAGTCATTCATAAGGATAAATTAGTTTTCCAGTCCTCTTCCCAAATTCTCATGCTTTCTAACCTATCACTTAAGCAAAGCCCCAGACACCTCATGCCTCACACACTGAAAGGTGTACCCTTCACATGACAGGACAGCCCTAAATCACCATTTAGGTCAAACTAGCATTCAGCTCCGCTCTGTCACCCAGTCAGTGGAAGTTGTAGGGGTCAATCTCCTCCTGAGCACCCCCCAGATGGGTAAAATGCTGTACTTAGGGAGCTGTGTGTCAGCATTTGCCTGCTTCCCCAGCTGACATGAACTCAACTCATGCCACAGCAGCCTCAAGAGCTGAGACACACTGTGCTCTATAAAAACCATCAGAGGCCAGCAGCTGTCCCCTCATGTGCATGGAAAACACAACCACACCTTCACAATTCAGCTGAACAGGCTTCATTCTTTTGCTACATCTCACTGTTGTGCATTTACCTTCTCATCAGCACACCTTGTTCATCTTGCCCCAGGCATGGACAAATGTAGTGGTCCCACTAGAAGGAAAGTTACTTATAACCAGATTTCTTGGAGATAGAAGTTGTACTCTCCTTTGCCCATGCCCACTGTTTTGTGCTGCCCTTCAGCAGCAGCAGCAGCAGCAGTGAGGAGCTGTGATGGCTGCTGTGCTGCATCCTTTCACTGCTGCACTCTGTGAACTCAAAACCAGCCTGTGAGGATGATGCTCCTCAGGAGAGGGACTGCGTGCAAAGCCCAGTCCTCATGGTGTTGCTGGATCTGACTGAGCCACTGCCACCAGCCAGAGACAGGCATGCTCTGCAAGGAAGGACATACTGAGCATCCTAGCAGGGGACAGACTGCTTTCTTACCCCTTTAGTGGCTTCAAGCCTAAAGATGCCCAAATATTCCCTCAGTCCCTCCGTGCACAGGCCAGCAAGTTGACAGCGTGAATCAACTGGTTGAAAAAATCACAGATAAAGGCCAAAGGCTCTTCAGCTGAGCTGGTAAGTCGCCAAGGTAGCACAGAAAAAACAAAGTTATTGATGGAAAGGGATAAAGGCAAACAGGAACTTAGGCTTTTCACCCTGGCTCTAGTGAGGACTTTTCACTCACTTTGCTCCTCTGTGCCCTCACCCTTTACATACTTAGAGTTTAGATTCTTAGTTCTTTTTTATTTTCATATACAGCTTCCTCTCTCTGCATACATAGCATATCACAAGGAGCCTCTGCTCTTCAGCAGGGCTTTTTAAACCCTACCTAAAAGGAACATAATGTAATGTAATATAGCAGCATCCTCACTCAAAACCTTTGGGATAATACTAAACTTGTACTAAATACAAATCCAGAATTTTATGCTGGCTTGAATACAATTAATTTGATAAATAAAGATACAGTGTAGAAAAATATATGCAGATTCAGTAATACAGAATTTCAGTAATACAGATTTACAGTAATACAGGTTTACTGTTTTGAGGTAAACATTTACAGTAACACACGGGTGTATTGAAACTCTGCTTCTAATGCACACATTCAACTGCCATCATTTTGATTAAGAGGGAATTTAAAAAGAAAATGGAAAGCCAGTGATTGAGATTTTGGGGATTGATTTGGTAAGGAGAAAGCCCCAAATATTTTTATAGAGCCTTTCTTTATAAAAGAAAGGCATATTTCTGAAAAAATGATCATCCAGACATTACAAAGAAACTTTAGACCCTGTAGTATTTTAGCTTTGGCTAGCTTGGGCGTCCCTGCTTACATGAAGTCTCTTTCAAACTTAGCTGCCATTTGCTCTTTCTGATTTTTGTTTTTTCCTTTCATCCTGTTCAATTCAAATCCTTAAGCGGTTTCACAATGACAGAACAGTTCTACTCAGCCAAAGTGGAAGACAGCCAAAATACCCAGATGAAGAGATTTTCAGATGAGCTGGGGGAAATTCATTATGCTGAAGGTACATCATTATTTTCAGCAGCACTTGGTAAAGTGGAACAGGTGATTATTAATCATAGAAACATTAGCACTTTGGCTCCTCTATGCAACCTTTCTTCCTCTGCTTTGGTTTCTCTGAAGTCACACTTGCTCTGGGCTATCAGTCTTGGACTTATGTTGTACCTACTATCTCAGCATCAGCAGTGATGGAGAAGTTTCCTCTGCAAAATTAAAGCTGCTGTTAAACATAAGCAATCATTAATGGTATTTAACCAAGATCACTGAGAATGCTACAGCACACACAGCAAAAGCATGCCATGATTACATATGTTTTACACTCTTACAAAAAAAAAATATATACATAGACTATCTTGGGCTGGAAGGGACCTTAAAGGTCATCTAGTTCCAATCCCACTGCCATGGACAGGGACACCCTTCACTAGGTTGTTCAGAGCCCCATCCAACCTGGCCTTGAACACTCTCGGGGATGGGGCATCCACAGTTTTCCTGGGAAATCCATTGACACTTACAGTCCAAGCTTTCCTTGGTCTCATCTGCAAGTTAGGTAAGTCAGCCTTGATGGTATCTGAAAAAGGAAATACAGAAACCCACCTCTAGAACCCTGAGCTCAGAGCCAGACCCTGATTATGAGAAAAGAAAAACAAAAGCATCTCATGAAAATTTCCCTATGTGCACACTGCAGATCCACTAGCTGGCTATTGTTTTGAAGGAAGCCAAAAGATTGAAAAACCTAAATGGCGGCATGTACCAAAAAGGGGAAAAGTGAATTTCAGGTGTGACAAACAGGGCACAACTCTATCTTATTTAACCCAGAAAAGGCTCCTGTGAGGCTTACTTAGTAAAAACCATGTAAATGTCAGAGAGAGCATCAGTTGACCTTGCTGCAATGAACTTGGATCTTAACAACATTTACTAAGCAACAATTGCAGAAAATCCAACCACCCATATACCAGCTACTTTGGGACAAGTGAAATACTTGTGCTACATCAACTATGCTATGCTTTTTAGGCTGTTTGAACTCACCTACATTAAATCTCTAGAAGTCGAAATTATTAGACATAGACTGTAATTGCTGTTCTGGTACTGAAAGTGTCTTCTTTTTTCATGCACAGTGGTAGGAGACTGATTCATCCTGATAGAGCTCACATTTCAGTAGAGGAAGAGAGGAACTAGTAGGCAGCAATGGATGACAATGTGACAAGAGATGTGCTGTGGCCTTCCTTCCCTGTTGCCCTAAACCATTTCAAACAGACATGTGAACTCTAGGTAGTATAGAGAGGAGTTTTGCTAAAGATGACAGGAGAATGACAGGAGCACTAAGGAGCTCCATTCAGTAATGTTATTTCTGAATAAAAGCTCAAGCTTTGCAGTCTGCAAGCAGATCAGTTTACCTGATGACTAAGGGGTTCTTCATGAAATCTGGACTGGGTTCCCAGTGTACATGCCCACACTTGTTTATCCCTGAAATCTGAAAAAGAAACTAACCTCGATAAACCGCAATATCTTACACATGCCACAGTCATTTTTCCTGAAAAGAAGAATTCTATCTTTATTGGCAGTGACAAAAACCATAGAAGCAGCATAGAGAAGCAGCACCAGGTGAGGTGGTCCATAAAGTAAAGGAAAGCGTATGTGTGCCAAGCTGCTGCATAATACAGGGGCTGAAACCTAATGTAGATTTAGACTTTCTCAAATCACAGCAGGATTGTCTCAGTTAAGACACAGAATTAATTCCCCATAATCAAGAAGAGAGAAGGATAAGTTTTATTTTTTTCCCAAGCGATGCTTCTGGATGGCAGCAGTGTCTGCTCTCTCCATTGTGAGAATGAAGTAATAAATAATGATGCAAAGACCTGTAAAAAGACAGCTCCCTTCTCCCCTGCATTCCCAATTTCTGTTGCATTTCAGAAGTAGGCAAAGTGATATCCAATTTGTCCAATAGGTGTTTTCTTCTCTAGAGCCAGACATAAATGAATATTGGATGCATAAGAAAGCCCACTATCTAAATGGCATGCAATTTTTTCTTTAAAAAAAATAAATATTCAATTCTGCTGTTGTGCAATGCCCTCTTCACATTAGGTTAATTAAGCCAGTACCATTAGATACATAGGGATGAGATATTTTGTGCCCTGAAGACTTGGGCCTTATATCTTCTTGGGATGATCAGTTAGAGATGAAAAATCACAAAGGCAGAGAGTGCTTGTCTGCTACGACTGAGCTGAGCTTGACAGCTGGCCAGCCTAATGCTAAATGTGCTAATCACGATAAAAGCAGGGTAATTAATCAGAGCACAGCAAGGACATGCCCGTTAACAGTGCTGAAAGCAAGTAGAGGAAACCTTCCCACGTTACAACACATACTTTTCTTCCCTAGAGAGCTTTCGGGATACCTATTATGGAAATGTTTACTTCGGTAACACGGAGGGGGAAGTGGTGCAGTGACGCTGCTGATGGTGATAGCCTTGATGTTTCACAAGGGAAGCCAGCAGTTATCTGTAGAGAGGGACATCAGCAAAAGGATTTCCTACCTTCTCCGTGATGGGTCTCATAAGAAAACTTAAACCAGAAAAGAATACACAGTATAATTCAGAAACTGACCTGCTCTAGTAAGGGAAGACCTTCACTCTTGCAGTCAGAGTGAACTGCATGTGGTTAATAATTAGAAGACACCTTTTGGTCAGATGCAATAATCCCATGGAGTTAAAAGGATTGCTGTTAAGGCACAAGAGATTCCCGCTAATACTTCAGGTAAAAAGCTAACACTTTTTTACATCGATCATGGCTGCTTACCAGGATTTCATTTTTAATTTCGGTAGAAATACATTATCTACTTTAAGGAATAAAAATCCTGTTAAAACAAAGGCCTGGAAATTCTCTCTTCGGTATCCATCTCTTGAGTAAGTCACTAAATGCGCTCAGAGGAATATCTGGATGGAAACTCAAGATGTGCTGCAGCCCTTCACACACCCCCTGGAACAAACCCTGGCTTGGTCCCTCCAGGTACACGTGGAACCCTGCTCCAAGAACTGGATGAGGAGGAGGAGCAGCATGGCCTCCTAGAAAAGGGGCAGGGACAGGGAGTCTGCCTGGGTGTTGAGGGCTGGGTCTGCTCAGCCGGCACAGCACTGGCTAGGAGAGGATGTGGTTTGAAAACTGGACACTCTGTGGGTAAACAGTTGTGCTAGCTTGGGATTTTGCTGCCTGTGGCTGTATGGACACTGACCTGGTAGTTTTTTCTGACGAAAAAAGGTTACACAGACTGAGACAGAGCAAATTACAGGACTGTTTTATGTTTCACCCCAGAGTCAGTGGACCTTGGGCTACTACTAAACCATTTGCCAAGCTATAGGAGGATTTCCATATGAAGAGATCACTGGATTCATAGCCTCTAAGGTCCAAAGGAGTCATTTTCACAAGCCAGGTGGGTATTCTGTAAAGCCTAGACTGCAAAATGCAGGACATGTGTGGGGACCTTGAACAAAATGTTCTCTCTTTTATCAACAGGGAACTGAGCTTGTATCTTCTACAGAAAAAAAATAAATCCCATTAAGACCATCCAACAATAATGATAATGGATGGGAAGCTGTGAGAGAAGTAACAGATAACAGCTATGGAATGGAAGTTTCTGTCCCCAGAAAAACACCAACATTGTTTTCACAATGGCAGAAATGAGCTACCAATGAGCTACATTTCTCCTTTTCTGAACAGAGGGTCTGCACTTAGCCATATGTTAACTCAGAAGATGACAGCTCACAGAAAAATTGCATGAGGTAGTAAAAAAAAAAACTAACAGGGAACTGCCTGCTGGATTGTTATGAAGAATTGCTGTGAGAAAATGTTCATCCCGCTAGGCATTTCCAGGAGCACCAACATTCAGCTGCTCTGCCATTGTAAAACTATCTAGGAGTGCCAGCTGCCAGCTTTGCTAAGTGCTGCTGGAACAGATTCAGCCATGGCAGGGGTCATGTACAGAAAGCATGTTCCTTCTCACAGGTACGACACCAAATGCCCACGCTTTGCATATATGGCAACTGCAAACTTTAAAAAAAACAGAAGAGTGGGAATTCAGATGGAAAGGAAGAACAAGGACAGAAGCATTCCTAGTTTGCTCTCACCCATGAAACGCTCAGATAACCTGTATAGGTGCTGGTTCCAGGCAAGCCCTAAAGATGTAGTTACTTAACATCACAGAAAAGAAAATCCTTATGCCACCGGCATCACTGCTGCAGCCAGGCTTGCTCTGCTCACTCCTGGAACACGGACTCAGAGATAGTTTCCCTGTGTGGATTTTGTCGGCAATACGTCTTAGCCCAATAGTAATTCACAGCGCATTTGAAGAGGGAGAAGCCCGGAGGGCTTTCCTCTTTGTTGCGGAAGGCAAGATCCCCTGGGCAGGGATGGATGCGGGTCCTTTCCCGCAGATGGAGCCCTTGCCCCAGCGAGCGGCCGCTCCTCGGCTGAGCCCCGGCGCGGGGAATTCCGGGCTGCGGCACAGGCGGGTTTCAGCTGCGCCTTCTCTCGCTTTTATCCGACTGGGATTTTATTTTCACTCCGGGACATTTGCATTAAATGAGCTGGTTTTATTCGCCAATTCCAGGAGGAGCCGGGATGGTGGGGAACTGTAGAGAGGGCAGCTCAGTACTAGCCTAACAGGGGGTCAGGATCACCGAGGGAATTGAAAAGAAGTATGAAAGAAAAAATCCCATTCTGCAGGAACCTGTAAAATCTGACGGCGGTTTGATCCCATTTCCTATCGTTGCCCGTAAGCCCCTGACCATCCTGCAAGACTAATTTATGGATCACCGTGCTTGCCCAGGTGAGAGAAGTGGCGTGTTCATGCCATTCATGCAAGAGGGAAAACCGAGTGATTGAGCCCAGAAAGCCATGATTCCTGGAAAAAGCCAACACAAATCTGCAAATGAAATTTTCCCCTAAAACACTCCAGGTTTCAAATTTTGTTTTATCCTCAATTAGGAAAAAACAATTTTTAAAAGTGAATCACACTAAACCCAGTAAAGTGATACATGCTGATGAACTCCAAATGTTTTATTTGGAAGCTGATATAATTTCACTGGATTGTTTTTAAGTGGTTTTGTTCGAAGAATGAATGGAGACATTTCTGAAGGGAAGCTGGTCAGGCTGGTCAGGAGACAGGTCAGACTTGGAAGGAAGGGAACATAACACACGTTTTTCCAAGCCAAAATGAAAACATCAGCATTTAAAAAAAGTTTTAAAATAATTTTGAAAATATTTTGGTTCTGTGTCAGTGAAACTGACCTAATTTCACAATTCATGGGGAATTAAATAGTTTCATCTGAAAAAAATCTTTTTAAAGAACAAACCCAGCAATATTTTTGATCCCATATTTTTGAAACACCACATTTCTTGGCAAACAGTGCAGCAGAGAAATAGATTATAGTACTGAGACAGATGTTATCAATAATAGTAGGCCAAGAAGTAACTACATGTCTCAGTACGAGAGAGTCCTCAGTATTCTGAATCTCGTCAAGCTATGAGGGAACACAAGAACATTCCAGGAAAATCCAGAGTGGTGACATTAGGTAATGTCACTACTCAGAGAATGTGATGAAGATAAATGCATGTACTGAATGCACTGCTTTCACACTGAGAGAGCAGTGAAGTACGAGCCCCCACAACTGTGAAACTTTGTACGATCCATCAAAAGTGTTTAATTATTTATGTTACAGAACCACAAACGTCATCAATTTGAAACAGAGCCTCCTAGGTTCTCACCCAAACCTCGTCTTGAGTGAATCTGACAAAACCCAGGTACTCCTTTCCTTGAAAAGCTGAAGAATTCCAGTGAACCATGTATGCCATCTGCAGTAGAGGAAAGGTTGTTCAGACTGCAAGGATCTGCTTAAGAATCACTGTCTCCAGACAGCAGGTCTTTGGAAGAAGTCTTCCTTGCCCTCAGAGGCACTGCCTTTCTCAGCAAGACAGGCAGCAGAAAGTCCTCAGATCAATTTTGCAAGATAAAAGAAATATGAAGAGTAGAGTCTAATCGTCAAAATTGCCATGCAACCAGGATACTTCTAATATATATTATATTTGCTATTTGGCACTTGTATAATTCAGTATTTTAAATATAAAGTATCTTTTCATAGTTGATATTATTTTTCTTAGTAACTTCAATTCCCAGTATGAGCATGGACTTGTTTATGTACCATGGCTTTTAACCTAACACTGTTGTGACAAGATGTGACTTTATTTAGGGTAATATCTACTACTTAAGTGAAATATTAATTTAATCACTTTGTTCATTAAGAGAATTTAATCTTATTAGAAAGTATGAAGAAGGAGAGATGGGAAATTTTCTCTGCTGAATAAACTCATTAACATCTTCTTCTTACAAAAGAAACCAGGATAATCTTTCTGCGTGGTGTGAAGATAGGAAAGGCATTCCTACCTCTTATTTTAATAAGCACTGTTGGTTAGCAACGAGAGCTGATACTGCCTTCAGCGAGTATCCCAAACACTGCAAGTCAACAGAAACATTTATCCTTTTCACTTGAATCGTTCAACTTGGGTAATGATCCAGGATGACTCTCCTGCAGTAAAACATTCATGCACAAAAGTAAATTAAGTTCATGCTGTCATCAGCTGCCAGATTTTTCCACATAAACCAGCCTTTACTTGCAAAGGATCTATCAACTGTTTTAGCTACCAGAAAAAAAAAAATCATTTGGGGGATAGCTTTCAGCATTTAATAGTCTGAAATCATGGAAAGCAAGGCTCTAGCTCCTCTTTTATATATGCAGTTAATGCTTTATAGTAAAATCTTCCTAGTTAGGCCTTTTCAGTCAAAAGTTAAAAAAAAAAAAAAAAAAAAAAAAAAAAGAAAGAAAAAAGGAAGGATTTCTGAGAAACCTTCAGGGCATCTCCTAGGTGGAGAGAAAATACTTCGATTTTTAAATCCAAATGAAGCAGGTAGGGTTTAAAAGCCACCACAGAAGCAGGGAAAATGAGGTAAGAAAAAACCTAACAAAGCAAAAATACAAACAATAGACAGAACAAAGAGACTATTTAATAGCAAATTATTTAGTACTGGAAAATAATGAGGCAGCAATGTAAATTGCCATTACCTTGCAGAACATCATGTAAGAAAAGAAACCCAGGATAACTCTTGCAACCCCCCAAAGGTTATGTCTGAGTGTGCTGCAAGCAGATGTGATGCAGCTGCTGGAACCTGTGCTGCAGCCCCTACTTCAAGAACTCAGCTGGGCTTCGGGTCTTCATCCCTCCCTCCCCTGGACCACCACTCACCTGGGCTGTGCAGAGGAGGAAAGGGAGGAAGGAGGGGACACAAAGACCTCCCGCAGTTCGCCATGTGGACATCCCCAGCTATGGGATGAGGTAGGGCTGTCCCACACAGGCTCTGGGACAAGTCCTGTAGTGCTGCCTGACAGCCCATCCCTGGCAGCACCCGTGGCAAGGCACACCAAGCTGCACGCCATCCCTGCACGGGGCTGGGCAGGAGCCCGGCTGGAACTGCAAAGTGCGGCTGGTTCCGTGTTGCTTCCCGCAGCCCTCGGGCCCAACATCAGGGGCTGTTTCTTCAGCAGCTAACGGGCAGAACCAAAAGCAGAGCAGGGTTATAGCCTCACAACTGTCTGAGGTATTGGGATGTTCTCAGTGATTCCTCGACTGTGACTCTACATCCCTGCTCCTTCAGCTAGGCATGAAACCAGTGCCACAGCCTGAGATGACTTCACCTTTCAAATCCCACAGACCTTCAGCAAAGCCCAGGCAATAAGAGCTAAGATGTCTCAATTTTTTAATCTTTTTGTTTTTCTTTTTGTTTTTCTTTTTTTTTTTTTTTTTTTTTTCTTTTTCTTTTTTTTTATTTTTAAACATCAGAAACGTTTCAATTTTGAAAAGGAAGCCCAAACTGTCCTTTCTTCAAGAATAAATATTTGCACAAAAACTGCGGCAGGCAGCGTTACAAAATGATCATATCCTCACATGACAGTCATTTCTACGCTTGCCTGCATAATCATTTGTGGTCTATATTTTGTGTGTTTGTGGCCCAGCCAGTCTGACCTTAACCACAGACATTTTCCTGATAAATTTCGGAAGCATCCTTGGGCAACTAACGGCATTTGAGATGCCTGATGGCATCTGCCTGGCCTCCCTCTGCCAGTGCAAAAGGGCACAAGTCTTCCTCAGGGACTGTCATCCAACCAGCCTTCTGTGGATGTCTCAGATACCCTTGTGCATCTCTAATGGCATCCAATACCTCTGTTTTGTCAAATAAATTGAGCCTTTGGTGTAACACTTTTCCCAAAATTCTGGCCTTCATTAATGTAAATAAGGAATGAATGCAAGCCTGCAAAGGTGTCAGGGATGCACAGACGTGTAGATTGCTCCCTGCAAACAGCTGCTCTACACTGATATGATTTTCCCCAATATGAGTCTACATTTACATTAATCTGCAAGGGTATTACTGGCAGAACACCTTATTAAAAAAAGGCAGGCTGAGATTACACAATAAGAAATAGCTATCAATGACCCTAGAGAAGAATCAGAATATATTTAAATATTAGTGGTATTGTTTCTACCTTTTCTTCATGCACTAAATGGGCAAATTAAGCAAATCTCTTAAACACATGGAGTATTGTCACTCTGTAGGCAAATTCTGTGGAGAAAATTAAGTGAAGCCCAGGAGTGTTTCAAATGGCGTCTCAGTACTCCAAGGTCAGCACAGTAATTCTGTATGCACTTTATTTTCATTTTCTTGGTATACCATGGGCGACTTCAGCCCTTGTTCAAAGCAAGGACTTGATCGTCTCATACTGCCATAGTTTCCTACTTTTCTCCATGTTTCCTTAGAAAAATTATTAAAGAAAGAGTTAAGTTCTCCAACACTCAGGTCTTGGTTTAGTTGTGTACTTACATGGGCACATTTGGGGCATTTGTCTGAAAACCTGAGTGTACCTTGACATTCAGCCATGAGGAGAACGGACTAATTTTTTCCAATCTTGGCAAGACGAGCACTCTTAAATCAAAACAACTTAGTCATATTATGAAAGCTGAGACCCTTGCAAATATATATTCCTTGCTGTGTTTGGATATTTATGTGGGCCCAGGGCCAGAAGTAGGCAAAGGGTTTGAAGGAGCAGAGAAGGGACTCTGTGTTGCTGATTTGGAGATAATTTCTGCCTCCTCCAGATGAGTTTGGGAAACACGTAAGAACTGGCACTTGGTGACAGCACAGTTTCTGTCAAGGGTGTATTCACTGGTTGTGCCCTGCCTTCTAGGCATCTAAGGGAGATTTAATTCTGATGCCAAACATCACAGCCAGTTTGACCTGACTGAGTGGTCAACTGCCCTTACACAGCCGCTTGTGTCTGTCACATGGCAGGCCTTGCTAAAAATTAATAAAGGGAAGCAGAGATGCTTAAACTTCTTTGATGGAGCAGAGGTTCTGGGCAAATTCTGGTCTTGATTACAAAGATGCAGTCTTACAGAAAGCAAGAGGTTTCTTGATTTCCAAAATTCTCCCTGTAGATGAGAGGAGTGAGAGAGAGCTGGAAAATCCATGTCTCTGTGACCAGCTTCCCAAATTGCAGGAGGTGGAAAGAGCATAAAATGCTCTCCTTCCCCTGCTCTCTCTTCCAAATACAGACATGCTCTCATTGCACCCTGCAGCAATAGGGCTTAAATAGGCAGGGTACCAAGCCTCCAGCAAAATTTCAAGTGCCTACTCCCATAAGAGTCCATAGATGACAATGTTAGCTCCTGACTAGAGTGGATTTTCCATTCTGAAGCATAAGGATTTCAGAAAAGAGGGTGACAAAAATATTTGATTTGGAGAACCTTGAGCAACTCTGAATAAGGGCATTGCAAGCAACAAATGAGCATGTGCTCTGTGTCACGGATCTGCTGAGACAGATACCAAAATATGAAAACAGCTGCTGACAAAAAGGTCCATGTAGCTGAACAGTCTGGCTGCCTGTAGCCAAAACCAGACGCCCAGAGAGAAGCACAAGAATAGAGCAAGCGTATTTTCCCAGCATAGCCTGCCAGGCTCCAAGACTTGGTGCCTCAGGCATTTCCTGAGCCAGAGGTTGTCTGTTGTATTTAATAGCTGCACACACACTTTTCCTCCACAAACTCATCCAGTCTCTTCTTAAATGATGTGAAAATTTAGCATTCACAACACCCCGTGGCAGGGGTCTAAGGCTTTAACACATGGCAAACAACAAACTACTCTAATTTGCTATGGATCTGTTACTAGTTTTACTTGATGCCCCAAACTTTTTTTCCCCCACTATAAGTCATGGTAGACATTCAGTCCCTTCATCCATTAAGCCATCCATGATTTCATGACCTTTGTCATGTGTGTCATATCTCACCTGAGTTAACTCTTTTCCAGACAAAGCATCCTAGCCCACACTGTGATGCCAGACACAGAAGCCATTCTCAGAACTTTCCTGGTGCCCCCAGCACCACAGCCTGACAGGTCCCCCTTGTATTTATTGACCCTTTGGGTGTCTTGTAGAAAAGCTGTGTTGGTTTTTCCCTACAGCATCATTTATCCATGTGCTCACTATATATAATCTTTATGGTAACTTCAATTTACCCTCCAGCTTCACAGTACCATATTTGACTCCCACAGGAGAAAAGATCTTATAAGCAAGAGATTACACATTACCACTCGCAGTTCAGCTTTCAGCTCTGAATTCCTTTGCTCTCTTTATTGGGAATTTTGATGCAATTATCCCTTGTTTTTTCTTATTTTTTGGCAGGAAAAGGGAAGGCTGCTTTGTCATGCTCTCAAATTTAACCTGCCAGAGATTTATGAACTCCAGAGTTCAGGCTGCAAGGCCATCTTGTGTCTTGATCAATTTGCCTTACAAAAAAAAGGAGACCAATGTTCAGGAATCAGACACCCCTCTGATCTGAAGATAAGCCAGTCTCGGTGTTTTTGGATGAGGTTCCCCTACAAAGCGTAAATACCAAGCAACTCTAAAAGGCCATTACTTTAAAAACCCCAAAGCAACAAAAAACCACCCTTCCCTTCTCATTTTACAAAAATAAATTTAAGAGCCTGGAGTTTCTCTTAACATGTCCCTGTGTTGCATCTTCAACAACCTCCCCTCAGCTTATCAGGACATGGTCACCTCGGCCTTGTCACAGCTCCCTTTGCTGCTTCTGAGCAGTCCCTGCTCTGTGCAAACTCTTTGGAGAAAAATCTGTCTGGGTTGGATCCCAGGAAAGCCCCTTCTGCAAAATGCACATTCCTAGAAAGGGCTCCTGACTCCTTTCTCCCGTTTCTATCCTGGGTTTATGACAGGGCTCCAATAGTCCCTGCAGTATGGATACCCCACCAAGCAGACTTCCCTCTTGGAACTCCAGCATTTCACGGATGGCACTGGAGCGACCCGCGTGCCAAACACCTGGCATGAGGCCTGGCATGCCTCAGGGCACTCCAGAGCCCCTCCATACCTCTCCAGCCTGGATCCACAGGGCAGGATGGCACTTCCTTTTCCTCTTCACCAGTGGGATGTTGACAGTGGGATTGTTGCTTTAAGACTACAGGTCCCCCTGCACACACGACCATGCAAACGCTGAGATGCCTCAGCAGCAAGAATGTACTGCTGCTAAACATTCGCCAGGTTTTCCATTGCATGCCAGGCTGTTTCAAGCAGATATTTTTCTGGGATACTCTTCTCTGTCCTGAGAGATCAAGAGACCCTGCACGGCTCTGTCATTACTGCCAAATGCCAGGCACTTCCTTGCTTGCTTGAACTTTCCTTTCCTTCTGGTTCTCTGGAAAATGCAGCAGGTCCCACCACGGTGGCACCACCGCTCTCCTGCCCGTGTGAAGGGAGAGCTATTTGTGGTGAGCAAATCTCAAGGACAGGAAAAGGGAGGGGCAACCACATTTCAGAGGGAACAACAGCAAGGATTCAGGTTTCTGCACTGAGAGAAGCTGTCAGCCCAGCTGGGGAAGTGGCAGCAGCAGAGATGATGCTCTTGGCCAGGTCCCACTAAGAGGTGGCCCTTGGGATGGCTCCCCAGCACATCAGTTGGTGAGAGAGAGAGGGAGGACAGGAGATTAAAAAAGCAAAACCTTAAAAGTTCCCAGTCACTTGGGGCACAGATACAGAAAGTCTGGGTAATTTCTCTGCTGTTTAGATACAGGAATACAATGCCAGAGAGAAAAAAACCCCAGTGGTGCTGCCCCAGCAGTGTCACCAAGGTGTGACCTGACCATATACATCATGATAGATGTATACTGGATTTTCTACACTACTTTAACAAAGAGAATTTTAATGGCTTGATTATGCAGAACGCTTTACCCCAGCTGGATCACCTTGTAGTTCCACATATCCCCTTAAGAAAAAACATCAGAAAGCATCATATTTACTGACATTCATGCATGGACTTGCCACCTCCACTGAGAAACATCAGCAAGATTTGGCCACTGAGTAACTCGTAGTCAGTCTCCTCAGTCAATCACCTGGATTGCCTGCCAAGTAAATGGCCTTACTCATCCTATTAATACTGAGACATCCATCATTTGAATTATCCACTGTGGAGGTGGAATACCTCAGACGGTCACAGGAACTTACATAACTCTATGAGGGTGGAAGAGAAAAGGAAAGGACAGCATGGAGGAAAGGTCATGTCTCTACGACCTTGCCCAAAGCAGGTGTTGTAGTTAGAGTTTGGTCCTGTCACGGATGCCAAATAAAACAGAAGATGCTTCATGCAGTTAAGGAATAAATCACTACAGAAGTACTGGCACTGCTATGGATGGGTATTTTCAGACCCACAGCAGCCACCACCCACGAAATGCAGGCTCTGACCACTGTTATGTCGCATACCTCTTGTGTTAGCCCATTCTACTTCCATGCTGAAATGCAGGTAGTCACTCTGCAGTGTCATGTCACAGAAGACTCCTCAACAATTGTAATGCCACAGGAGATACGTGACCCTAAAGTAATCAAATAGAATGTAATTCAAGTCCACAAACAAGCCCTGTTCTTGAAAGTATTTTCACAGCATACAACAGACCTGGAACAGACAACTAGGGCAAAATAGGGGTGTCAGAAAAATATAATTTGTTCTAAACATTTAGAAATATTTTTGCAGTTGTCCTGATAAAGGCTTGGGATATATCCTTAATAGGACAAGTGATTAAGATGTGAAAAAACTTGATAAGCCTGAAATTAAATGATAAATGACACATTAGCTACACTTATTTTTCATAGCTGGAAATTCAGTTTTTCCAAAGCTCTGATGTCTGACTGCTGAGGCAACTGTGTGAATGGAGTATATTGAAAAAGTAACAAAACATCTCAAGAATGGCCATTTACTTGTTTAAAAAAAAATATTCTAAGAGCCATCAAAGACAGACAGTGAAACATGAAACTGTTAAAAACATTCATTCCTTCTGGCACAGATCCCTCTTTGCATTCTTTCTCCTCTTTGCAAAATGACTTTTTCCATTTCTACTGTTGATGTGAGCTTGAGGCTACAGCATGCAATGTTTCTTTAAAAAACAAAGGAAAACTAATCTATTCTAACCCAAAGAACACAGTAGCTTTAGCGCTAGAAGGAATGGCTAAGATTTCTGTTCTGCATTAAAAGTACCAGGGTCATTTATAAAAGCTTGGGGGGGTTATTTGTTTTAAAAGATCCCTCCTTCTGGTTCCTCTGCTTCTTCCTCTGGTGCCTGTTTAGTAACTTTTTTATTGGCTTAATCTGACATATCTGTGGCCAACTGGATTGTTGCACTCATAATATTTTTAAAATTTGCATTAGCAGAGCCTACTTGGAAAAGATTTCCATTGACTAGTTTAAATCTCAGTTGTGCCTCTATGATCATCCAGAGGACAATGGGAAAATGACCTGATGTTTCTATCCAGTTTTCATAGAAGACAAAGACGGAAGAAAAACCTGCTCTGAATCTGTACAGCAGGGTGCACGAAAATAAACATCCCTCAGCTATTTTACGGAGAAAACAGATTTAATCTTTAATAGCATGCAGTAATGCTGTTCAGTTAAATGTATTTTTATGAGGCTAAGTTTGAATTCTGGTGTCTACTGCCTGGCAGTAACTTGAACCTATGATTATTACGCCCTTTAACAGTCCTCAAAAATGGCACGAGTCTGGCTCTGCACTGGTGGCTGCACCTTAGCAGAGCTGAGCAGCTGGTGTTGCTGAAATGCAGTGCCAAAGAACAGACTTTACAAACCTGCCTTCCTTGTTTTTCTCACCAGTCTGCCTCACACAAAGGTGTAAAGGCAGGAAAATGACACTGGGGCTGACAGCCTCTCAGACCTTCATGTATTGGTAAAGCTATATACTTCTGCTGGTAAAGACTGTCTGACCTCACAAAATATATATATAAAAAGGTAAATACTGGATGCATTAGATGCAAAATTACTACTTTACTTTTTGGTTTCAAACTTGAGGCATCCTCACTGAAACAGTTTGTAAGCCTTTCTCAGAGCCTGTGCCAAGGGAGTGTACTGTATTTAAATGAAGTTCAATTAATTTTCTTCATGTTTCTGTTCCTACCCCAAACTTCATTCTTCCGTATTTACTTCCTCTGGCCCAGCTCTCCCTGCTCAATCAGTCATACAAACCCACCTCTCTTAACCCCAGTCCCAGTTTCTTTGCTGAAAATCATTCAATCTCTTATCATCTCAGGCCCAGTCCTCCTTGCCCAGGAAATCTTCTTCATCCTTCTTGTCCCACTTCTCAAAACCCCATCTTTCAACCCTGTCCTGACTTCCAAGGCAGCTTCCATATAATTCAGGTCATTTCCTCCTTCACACTGCCAGAGTGATAAACACCTCTTAGCTTTTCCAAATCTCAGCTTTGCCAGACTACAAGCTCCAAAAGATCTGAGCATGTCCCTTTTCTCTCTGGTCACAGAGTTGGAGATATTCAAAGACAGGTAATGCAGCAAAATTTAGGTGAAACTTACTGGGAGATCAGGAAGACACATCCTTGTCCCAAAGCTGACCTCCTGGCAAGGCTCACAACTTTCACTCTGAAGGCCTTAGAGGAGATGAAGAGCAATGGACCGTTTTCAAAGGAAAGGTCACCTGGAGTTTAACATGAGCAAAATGACATTTCCTCCAGCTTTATTTACAGAACCAGATGAACCATTTCAACTAACATTTTCAAAGCCCAGCATGGGAAGTTTCAGCACGAATAGCTAAACTGACAAAATTATAAAAACCTGGGGGTAGGTTGCTTTCCTGGAGAACGCTGGGGGAAAAGGAGCCATGCACCAAATCTGTCAGAAAACTTTTCCCCTCTAAACTAACACTGGCAGCTGAGGAGCAGCCAGCCTGAAGTCCAAATAATCACTGCGTTTCTTTTTAATAAGTTTGGACCTGATTCAAGCCTAGTGCTAAAATTAGATATTTTACTAGCTTTTTAATTTTTCAGTTCAAAGTCTAGAAGTTTTGAGAAACCACATAAGCCACTACTGAAGGTTTCCGTCTGGACCACGGTTCTGAGTTCAAGACATCCAGCAGAAGCTGTTTGGCATTCTGTAGGAAGCCAGATGAGCACAGCTCAAAGAGGCAAAAGTGTTGCACTTCTCATCAGTTTCATGCTGCTAACAGGAAAAATACAGCTCCACTTTTTACAAAAGCCAAGGGAAGGATGAATACCTAGATGCAGAGTTTTGGCTATAATCGCAGTGCATGGTAGTTTAGATGTGCCTTTTCTAAGAGAACCCTCTCTAGAGGACACAAATGATTCCAAAGACATAAACAACATGCCAGCCTGACTGATGTGATTCATTTCTGCCTCTCTTTGATGAGATCACCCTATGCTACTGCAGAGCAGAAGAAGCCTCAGTGCCTGAGCCTGAATTTTATGGTTCAGGAATCACCTATGTTTTCACCTAGGAAATTTATAGTCTTTGCTAACCCTAAACTAGAAGACGCATCAGTCACACTTTGCAACCTTTCCAGCAAACTCAGCTCCACATGCACTATTTCAGTTTCTTTTCTGGTTCTGTCATTTTGGAAGTAGACATAGGAAAAAGGTTAAAAGTCAAATCAGGCAAGCTGTATCAATAAATTAAGTTCAAATTTTCTTGAAAGAAGTAGCAGTCTCAGAGTACCAACTCAGATCATGTAAGACTATGTACTTAAAAACATTTGTCTTAGAAAAATTACCTTTATTAACTACCTACCAGTGCCCCCCAGAGAAGGGTTTCTAGAGCATTCAAAAGGCAACACTGCTCCAGTAAGTGCTCTACCCTTTCAGTCGTTCTATTTTACTTTTCTCGTCAAATATATTAACATGCCTTTAAACCAATGCAGAGGCCCTCCTGAAATTTTTATACATGTGTTTTTATATGTTGTTTTTCCTTTTACTTACACTTCCAGCTGATTATGTTTCAGGATCAAGAAGAACCACATGAGGAAAATCAAATTTTAAAGAGAGAGATAGGCGAGGTCATAATCCATAATAAATTTTTTCCCTCTTTTAATAGTCATCCACCTACCTGATAGGCTGATATGCTCAATCACACACTTACTTTTCAAGTTTTACAAGTATTTAATCTTTTCTTTTTCACTAGCAGTTAATCAGTTAGTGCAAATGATGCTGCATGCTCATTAGTTACCAATATATTGCTTTATTTCTTGGTAGCAAATTAAGGCTTTATAGTGAGATTTGTACAGTACAGGCCAATTTAAACATTAGAAACTTTAAAAACCATGTAGCACTATTCATTCAATTTAACATAGCCAGAAAAGTAGCTTTTTTTTTTTAATAAACAATTAAATGTTACTAGTGAGGCCTTATATTTCATGAGTGCAAATGGCTCAAAATCCCACCATCCTCAGGGCTCAAGATTTAAATTCCTTGAGGCCATTTTTAGATAAAGGATAAACAGAGAGTATAGCTGGCTCGGATAAAATATACTGTATTACTTGCTGGAGAAGAATCTCTTATTTTAAAAATAGGGAAAGGAAAACCAAAATGAAATTAACTGTCCAAGGGATGGTATCACCTCCTATTAGTCCCTGACCAGTAACAGTAGCAATGACAAATTCATTTTCCATGGCCCTCTTTGCTTTAGTATAATTTTATGTATAATTTAGAGCTGATGCCATCCTGTGTATTAAAAAATCCAAAATTGGAGGAACATACATGAGTTACAGGAATTTTTGCAGCAGTAGGACAAGTTTCCTCTCCAGGGACATGTCCAAACCATTGCCTTTTTTTTTTTTTTTTTCAATTTGAGAGTGCATTGTTATTAGTATTTCCTCGGCAGTTATGTGTTTTTCTTGAGCATATTGATTTTCACTTCATAGAAATGATTTTATTAGTGTTGTCTGGAGATGATGGAAGCACTGCTTATGAAAACCAGACACAGTGCTTCCCTTCTTATGAGACACTTACAGCATTTGAGCTGAATGTATGAATTCACCTGTCAGTCAGGCACAGGGGGCCTGCCTGAAAATATCATCACTCCTCACGTGTCTGGCTTTCAGATCTGAGCTTTACATGTGAAAATACAGAAGAAAAGCTGCCAGAAAATTGTGAAGAAAGTAACCATGAATAGACCATGCACTCTGGGGAAGGAGCCAACGAGATGGGGGTCTTCCAAAACACTCCTGCTCGTGCAAGAGCAAGAGTGACCATGAGAGTACCAGGAGCTCCCAGTGTCACAGGGCAACTCTGCTGTTTAATTCTTTGTTGAACACAGCTGTATCTCCAGCCTAAGGGAACACAAACAGCCAAAGTCTCAAAAAATCTAAACCTAATATGAGTAATACTCCAAGCCCCTCTGTCCCCAGGGGTGTTATCCAACATCAGGCTAACATCTTTGAAGTCTTGGGATCAGCCATCTATCTTTTGAACTGTAAGGCCACAGAAAAGGGTCAGGTTTCCAAGAGTATTAAGGCACATACTGACTTTACCTCAACACAAGTGCTTGGTTTGCTCAGGGAGCATCCGCTGCAGTGGTGCCACAGCTGCTGAAAAGGTACAGCAAAGGGACAAAGCCAGAATTTCTGGTGACAGCCGCGCAGCACAGCAATTGGGACTGCCCTGTGCAAGCTGCTCCACAACGCCTCAGAGCCTCCCCGCTGTCCTACAGCACTATCTCAGCTTGTTGCAGAATTACAGCAGCTTCTCAGTCTGGTTTGCTGGCTTTTCCTCTTGCTAGACCACCAATATCTCATTTGTCCGCTTCACTCAGGTGACTATGCCACTGCTTATCAGAGCCAGAAGTCCCTATCTACTACCAGAGGGTGGTACTACACATGCAGGAGAGGACAAATTTAGAAATGAAGGCAAGTAGCGATGATGCGCAAGTGACCTGGAGGTGGGCTTCCCAAGAGAATCCATGCATGGGCACAATCTCCAGATTCACTCTGCAGAAGTGCTTAGCAATGGCCAGCAGGTCTTACTCTGCCTCAAATGAGTATGTTTAAGAATATTACCCAGCACTTCCTGAGGGATTACAATGGATGACTACCAAAGAGAACCTACTTGGAGACGAGAGGATGCTTTATCAACCATATTGGAAAAAGTTGAGGAAAACAGAAAAAATATTGCATAGTCAGCTTCATGAGCACAGCTAGAATTCAGATGTATTTGACACAGCTTAGTAGCATTTCCAAAGGAGGGATTATGTGCTATTTCCTTTGGAGGCAGCTACTGTAGCCTGGGACAAGATCATGGCTCTTATGGAAATGACACCCCGCCAGGGATGCTGAGCACTCATTGCTTTCGCATTAAGGCAGCCTCTCCACAGAGACCCACGGCACCTTAAAAAGTGATCATACAAAAAGCAAATGAAACAGTCCTCTAGAAACCCCTCTCACCCACAAGGTACAAGAATAGCTGACTCCCGTGAGCGACAGAAAAGACAGCATTACTGAAAATGGGAGCGTGTGTTTATACATCAGTGTTTTTAATACTGCATTGCAATGACAGGTGTGGGGTGTCCCTTCAGAAGAAAGCAGGGTTGGTGTGCTCTATAATACAGCGCTTGCAATGTCGTTTAACAAATCGCAGAGCATCCACAGAGACTTCGCAGTCCTGCACGTTCAACATCTGCAGGTCAAAACAGTTGGCAGCTACAATCTGCAGGCCCTGCCCAGTGATGCTCTCGCAGGATTTCAGGCTCAGGCGCTTTAGGTTGAAGCAGTTGAGGGCTAGAAACTCCAGGCCGGTGTCCGAGACCAGAGGGCACTTGCCGATGTCTAGCGATTTGAGTTTTGTGCAATTTTTGGCGAGGTACTCCACGCCGTGGTCCGTGATGCCCTCGCAGCCCCGCGCGTTGAGGTAGCGCAGCTTGCTGCAGTATTTGGCTATGTATCGGATGCCCACGTCCGTGATGCGGCCGCAGTGAGCGATGCTCAGGTATCGGAGGCGCGACTCCAGCTTGGCGATCTCCCGCATGCCGAAGTCGCTGACGAAGCGGCAGTCGCTCACGCTCAGTTCCTTAATGGACGTGCAGTAAATCATCAGGTAGCGCAGACCCTCGTCGGTGATGCGGACGCAGCGGCGCAGGTACAGGTGGGTCAGCTGAGTGCAGTGGGCGGCAATGGTGTGCAGTCCTTCGTCCTCCAGGACGAAGCAGTCCGTCATGTCCAAGTAGCGGATGGAGATTTGCTTCCCGTGCAAGGGAGACAGCTTGATGGAGGCTTCGCGAGTCAAACTGATGCACGTTACTTTGGAGCAGCCTAAGTGGAAAAACACAGTGAGTTTAAGCAAGCAGTGAAAACAAATCCAACAGCAGGACCAGAAAGGCAGGTGTGGAATGGTGTGCTGGATGTGATGAAGGTATCTTCATGCTGCAAGAGTGGAGTTGCCCTGACTGACTGCTCTGATTTGCTGTGCTGAGTCCCCACACCAGGGGAAACAAACTCCACCGGAGTCAGTGAGGTTGCTTTGAGATTGTGAGCACTGGGAAAGCAACAGACCGAATTTGTCCCTATCCCAAATGTAAAATGATGGTCCTGGGTCTATCTGGGGACAGCCTGTGATCTGTTACTGCAATATAAACCCAGTGACAGTTAGAGAAAAGGATACTACGTGACAACCAATGCAGTTTTTTGATCAAAGTCAGTCTCACTGCTGACTGGCTGAATTTGCAAACCAACATCAGAGGCTCTTTCACCATCCAAACTCATTATGGGAAACACAACCCCCCTCTCTTTCCCCCCCTCCCCTGCCCCAAGCATTTGGAGAACAGATGTGAATCCAGCCCCAAGCCTGCAATGTGGGAAGGATGCAAAACTATGGCACAACTGTGTGCTTGCAGAAGGGTGGAGATTTGGATAATCTAAGGAGAATGAGGAGAATTGGTAGGAGCCAACAGACTGGAAAGGGCAGGCAAGGACACAGACAAAGAAAAGGACTGTGTCCAATGAGGAGGTCTGGCCATGAATGGAGGTAACTAGACTAGAGGAGAAACACCAGACCTTGCAAGGAAAGGCAAAGAACTAGATTAAAAGGAAAAACACAGTCACAGACTTTCCCAATTTCTAACCTCCACTCATTGCATAGTGGAGAGTGAAAGCTTTTTTTGGAAAGTGTGGTTTCTGCTGCACTGCAAACTGGCAGTCTTAGACTTCTTAGGGAAATTCTTAAGCTGTGCCAAGTTCAGCTGGGCACTTCACATTAGCATAGCTAGAAACAGCTGCAAGAAAGAAGGGAGAATCTACCCATTAGTGATTAGGGCCCAAGTGTTGTAGCCATAAATGTCTACTCAGAGAAATTCTGCAGGTTATGCCCAAAGAGGTGCCCCCAGGTAGCAATAAAAAGACCTTTTCTGTATTGCTGGAACACTGGCCAAGCAATCTGAAGTGACTCATAAAAAGTGATGACCATAGGGCTCCATGTATCAGAAACCCTGCAGAAATCCTGTAGTGTGGAAATAAAGAGCATGATGGTGTATGGAGACTGCCTCAGAAACTTAAATGACCCCAAGCTATACCACTTGCTATAACAGGCTATCACTCAGAGGCTTAGTGGAAGGTATGAATATGCTTTAGTTCTTAAAAGCAAAAAAAAAAAGTCACTTGAGATAACCATGTGGACTCACATAAATGCTATTAGAAGTGTGGGATATGGACTTGAAACACTTTGCCACCTGCAACTAGATTTCTACATTCATCATTTAAATTTATGCTGGATCTTTAATTTGGATTTCAAATTTAGTTGAACAGATGCAAATTTTACCTTAGGCCTCACAAAATTAAATGGGCAAATTGCCCACAGGTCATGAAGAAGCAAGACCTTGAAGTGAAACACTCTGTTCAACAAACATCTTAAAACTGAATGCTATTTTCTCTTCAGACTGTTTCAGATCCTTCTATGCTCTGGAGCAATCTCTGGAAATACTTTTGCCTTCAGGTAAGTTCTATATACACACTCAGTAACACAAAGGATTTTTCTAAAGGGAAGCAGTACAATACTAAAGGTGTAAAAAATTCACCTCTATATATTCTTTGAAGTAGGTGATACGAAATGCATAAAGGAGTTCCACAGAAGAAGCTGGCACCTAGGCAGAGTTCTGCTGCACCTGATGTAGCTGCTGCTGTTGCATTTGGCCGAGGAGGTTGCTGGATTAAAAGTCAGTCTGAGTATTTTATATTCTGACCAGAATTCACTTTTAAATCTGGCTTAGTGAGAATGATGCATCCACGAGGCCCAGGAAAACATTCTGTCTGCTGAGAGTCCAAGAAGCTTTAATGACCGTAATTAGAAAGTGAATGGGTCAGAAGTCTCACAGCAGGGCTGCAGTCACATACATCAGTGTTTTGTACACTGTTTTGTCAAGCTCGGCATTGCCTTGTCTAGTTACTTTGGCTACACTGTAAAACATTTCATGGGAAGGATATTCGAAAGGGTTTCACCAGAAAACAGAGTCCATGCTGATATAGAACTGCCTGATTTTTAGGCAAAATGACAGGTTGCTGGGTCCACAACAATTTTTCTGTCCTAAATAATACCCAATGTAAAAATAAAGCTCTTGTAACAGGATTTTCCATAAAGTAAGTATAACTGATTTCTAAAAGGGAGGAGAAACTTCCAAACAGACCGAAAAATACGTTGGCTAGAGTGTTAGATAATAACTTGCAGTCAAGCTCAACCAACTTCTAGCAATATCAGACCTGCCCACAAAGCGGATGCTGACAGTGACAGAACTTACATTGTGGAAAGCTCCTAAAGTTAATACAAACATCTGGTTTTGACATTAAAGATTTTGGTACGTTTTTGCTGCCAAGTAGCCATCCAAGGGGGAAAAGGATTCAGCTAGATGTACAACTGTGAACGGGGATTTAATTAACTAGCAACTCGCATCACCCCCCAACACACTCCCCCACCTCCTCTAGCTCAGTATGGAACCAAAGCAGTGAAACACTTCAGTCCTCAGAATTCCTTGAGCATGTAGCTGCAAGCCTTGTCCTCGTAACTACAGACAGAAGCAGGGGAAAATGGAATCCTCTTTCCAAAACATCCTCCAAAATTACCCACATCAGAATGAAAAAAGTGGACTCAAAACAAGAGCCTGGAGACTGATTATCCTCAATTCATATGCAGGCACATGCAGCAAAAGCTGTATCCGAACCCAAATACCCTGACTTCTGAGCGTGTTCAAAAGCAGGATTTTTCCCTCACATGCTCCAAACAGAAAGAACAACTTAGGAAAAAAAAAGAAATTAAAATTACTTTCCTATCTCATTGATGGGACAAAATTCAAGGAAGACAGGTATTTTATTTACCCCCTGCACACTTTATACCAAACTGATGAGCTCTTAGGGACAGACACTGCCTTCTGGGTCAGAGAGTAAGAGGGTTGGGAAAACCACAAATGAAGATAGACTCCAAAAGAACCTATTTCAAGACCTGGTATCATCTATTCCTTTTCCCTGCGTTTGAAAAGGTCACCTTTGGTCTACAGCACATCCATAAATAAGAGCTGTGGACCAAAGCATTTTCAACCACGTACAAGCCCCCAGGTACACTCAGGGTGTGAGCTTCAAAGCTCTAGGTCTAAATCACACAGGTACATACATTTTCTCCTGGCACTGGAGATGCTTCAACCTGAATGTGTGATTAGCAACCCAGAACTAATGTCAGCGTGTACCAACAACAAGTAATTCATATACAAGGTCACTGTGAATAGACTCCTGTGGCGTTCCATAGACTCCTTATTACCTTGTGGTTTCAGAAAGCAATCACAAAAAGGGCATAATTCTGATTTGTTGGTATTTGTTTTGATGCCTTCCATGACATTTTGCCATCCTAGGAATGGGGTGAGAGAGTTGGGTAAATAGCTTGAAAAAATAAAAAAGCAGAGAAAAGAATGCAAATCAGTGTACACCAGGTAGGCAGCCTTGGAAAAAGCATCTGGTACCAGTGACTCGATAGCATCACTTTTTATCCCCTGTTGTTTAATGAATGCCCTGTTTTCATCCTGCTCGTTGCCACTGGTACCTCTGCAATGGCAAATCTGGTTTGGCTGATTTATGATGGCATTAGACTGATAACAAATGAGATCACAAAGTAAATGTTGAGCAGCAAATTTAATTCAGTGCTCTGCTTGGCTGGATCCTTTCCATTAAGTGCCAACCTATTTGCAGAGAGGAAATTCTGTGCAGCTGACCTTGGGAAAAAAACATCTTGTTTCCCCAGAGCAGGCTTGAAGAAAATTGTCTAAAGCATTTCTGCTGATGTAAACAGCTGCAGTGGCAGCTTAAAAAAAATCAAGAAACAAAAACAAAAAGGAAGAAAAAAGAAAGAATTTTAAGCTGGCTAAGTCTTGTTAAAATAGCAATGGAAACAAGGGGATCTTGAAGTTTAGGGATGACAACTGATATTAATACCCAGAAAAAAAGCCTAGCATTTATTCTGAGCTCCTCCTCCAGTCACTTACCAGATTACAGATGTATTCATTACCTGTATATAATCTACATATATATGTGTATGAAAAAGAACAAATTTTGCTGAAGTAACTAGGCTTCACCACATGATGTAGCACTGACTGCAGCGTGGGCCCTTCTATGGGTGCTTTGCGCAAAAATCTGTAAAAACTCCTCATGCCATTTGGACAGGCCATCTCTGCTAGCTCACCTCCTTTGGAAGAGGCCTGGCCACTCCAGAGGTGCTGCCAGCATTAGGGGCACTGAGATTCTAGTGGTGCCTGTCTCACGGGTGCTCTGTTAGGAGACAGGCATTCCTACTTCCAGAGACAACATAGAAAGGGTAAGCGTGCAGCTGTGAGGTTTGACAAACATCGGAGGCATCTGTATTGGAACTATCCGTGTTACCTGACACATCCAGGTGTTCCAGGTTTGGGCACAGTGACACGACATCAAAGACTGCCTCATTGGAGATGTTGTAACAGCCAGACACCTCCAGCCTCCTCAGTTCTGGACAGCACTGGGCAATGGTGTAGAGTCCTCTGTCCGTGAGCCGCCTGCAGCCACTAACAATTACCGTCTCCAACATGAGACATACGTTGGGAGTATCCTGACAAAGCCTCCGGGTCAGCACTTTGAGAGCCCTGTCGACGTTGATTGTCTCTCCGGTCAGGCGAATAGTCCTCCAGAGCCGCGGGTCCCAGGCCAGGTTGTACCAGCGGCGGCACACGCGGGCACAGCGGCACAGCTGGTTGGTGGGCAGGAAGGAGAAGATCTGGATCATGGAGTGGTCGGGCAGCCGGTCTATGTTGGCCTGCTCCTTCTGGTGCTTGGATGCCAGCCGGATGAGAGGGTGGGTGAGGCGCGTTGGAGGCGGCGAGTGGACCATGGCAACAGTTTCCCCAGTGACTGAGGAGGAAGACGTCGACGACCCTCTGCCATTTTGGAACCCAGGGGAATTCGGTGGAAATATTAATGCTGGACTGGGTGTGCTCAGTGTGCGCATGCTCAGGTCGGAATCTGGAAGACAGAACACATGATTTCAATAAGCACTGGACAGACACAAAGCTCTCTGCACAGCACAGCACCCTGCTAGCCCATTTGTTTTTGATGGACTTTGGGGTTTGTTGGGGGTTAAGCAGTCACTTCTATTAGTGAGAGTGACAAAACGCATTTCAAAAGCCATGTGAGCAGAGGAGATGATACAGTTCTGAGCCCTGAAGAGGAGACAGCAGCGGAAGGATTTTTTAAACTCCAAGGATTTTAATTCTTTATACTCTTCATTAAACATTGTAAGGAATTAGTGTGTTTGAGTCACAGGCTTTTTTTTGGCACAGGGTAAATGCCCATAACCCTGGCACAGCTGTGAGCTCTTAGGGGCAGAGAATACTGTGGTCCTTCACCTCTCAGCTCCTTCACCCATTCAGCAGGAGGCCAAAAAAGAGCTCACAAGGCAAACGCTGCTTCCTTCACCAGATCTGGGTAGATAGGAAAAGCTCAACTCCATACACTTATTTTCAAAGTGTCATTAGAGAAGTTAATTTTTCAGTCACGCAAACTGGAACTCAGAAGTTCAACCAAAGCCCAGTGACTAGCTCTTCATGTGCACACAGAAAGCACTCCTTTCCAATGGACTAAAGTGAACTTCAGTTGGATTGCGGGGAAAAAAAAAAGCCCAGAAAAGTAAGTGACGAAGAAACAGCATGCCTGGAAACTTGTTGGAGAATTGTTATACTATATTTACACACTTATAGCTAGGGCTATTTATCACACTGGAAGCAGTCAACTCACCTCCTCTCCCCAGAACAATTTGCTACTTCTTTACATGCTTTAGTTCATTTTAGTGGCAAAAATCAGGCACAAAAATTGAGATATTTTGCTACTAAGACAGTCTGCCTTTGCTGTAAGATTATTTCAACTGTCTTCCCTGTGTGCTGACATAGCCTACAAGTAATTTCCACTCCTGCTCCCAGTTTCTCCAAGCAAACCAAGTAGAAGACTGAAAGACAACTAAGATATAACTTTGATAGTGAAGCAAATGCCATGGCCAATACTTTTAGAGACTCTGAGGATATTTCAGCAGTATGCTTCACAAGATACAACCAGTGTATGAGAGATGCATCCTGCTGCTGAACACACTCCCTCCATCTCAGTACTGATCTCAATAGAAATTCTTTATAAAGGAAAGCACCACTCAGAAATGAAGACAGTAACCACAATTTAGTGACCAGTAGAAAAAAAAGTTTCACAGATAGACAGTGTTTTTAGAGCACCAAGCTTTTCTCCACATCACATCTACTGCTGTCACATCAACATTCAGGCATTTCAGGGAAGTGCATAGAGGCAGCCCCTTAAGTAACACTGACTCTGCAGCTCTGTGACTGTGACAGCACAGATAAGGGCTAAGCAAGATACAGCCAGAAATGCATTCAACAAACACACCCAAACCTGGATTTGGGCGGAGTTTTTAAATTAAGTACATTTTTGATGACTTTGATCGTTACACATAAACTTCCCCGTTAAGCTTTTACTTGGCCCAGGACAGGCCTGCTCTGATCTTACTACCTACAACAGCAACCATAGGCCAGTATTTCCACAGCATCTGCAAGGGAAAGAGGCACAAATAGGTAGCAGAAGAACCCAAGACACAAAGCCCGATGGCTTGCTCAAGATCACCTAGTTGAGTTGCAGAGAGATCAAAACCACCTTCTCACACTGTGGAGGAAAAACCTATACTGCCCTGCTCCTTCTCTCTTCCTCTTCTGCATCTTGTTTTAGTCAGAAACTCACTGTTTCAGCAAATGAAAGGAAGGAACATTTTCCCCAAGGCTTCTGAGTCTGTGCTATGGCTATGTGGTCCTAACACAAGGATTTGTGTATTTATGAGCAAGAACAGTATCTTCATGCTGAGTGGATTTTGCAGACACTCTCCTCCCTTTGAGACCTCCCAATACCCCTCCTGGCAGCTGTTGCAAATAATTGCATCGAGGGGTGTTATTTGGTAAGCATCTGGTATATGCTGGTATTTTAAAAATGAGATTTACAGCTGGAGAGAAAAAGCCTGCAACACCAGCAGCAGCCAGGCTCCTGCAGACAAGCGCTGACTCCACATGCCTCTTAGGCAACAGTCTCCCCGATTAATTTTCGCAAGGACTTACCATATGTCTGACCTCCCTCATATTATCACCAAAACCAGTGACAGTGCCTGAAGTTAAACATGTGCAGAAGATGTGGCAAAGCCAGAGCCTTTACTTTTTGTTCCTTTTTGAGATTTTAATACAAGAATGTTTCTAATATAAAAGAATGTACACTTTTTTCCAAGTGCTGGATGTATCTTCTACTATTACATGTATTTGATATTGTCAGTTCCTTTTTTTCTACTTCTTCATTTGCTTTGGGCTTTTTCGTTGGTTGATTGTTGTTTGTTTGTTTTACACAAACCAGAACAAAAAGGAAAACAAACTGATATAAATAAAAAACACAGAACAAACACTTGTTTGTATTCCACAAAATAGAACTAAAATCAAAAGCAAAAAGTTTAAATTATTAACATCTGCTTTTAACAATTTTTAGTCCTGTGGGAATGAGTGCCCATGGGGTAAGACACAGAATACTTGGAAAACATACATTTTTAGTCACTTATCGTTGAAAACACTTTAAAATTTCTGTAGGGCTACAGTCTTCCTTAGTTTCCATTTCTACTTAAGCATAAAAAAGCTTTTCATACTCCATGATTCTCCCCCTGCCTTCCCCTGGTGAGCGATGCACCAAGCTAATACGGCTAATCTCCACTCCTTTTGGATCAGAAGTGGCATTCCTTCATCACTCCTGGGCACTGTGAATAATCAATACCTTAGACATTCTGGGTGCGTAATGAATTACTAATATGTGTTTTTTAACTTAGACCTTGAGCTAAAAAAGGCCTGACGTTCTGTTTTATGTGTATGCTCCGTGCTTTCTTTGTGCTCTCTTAATTCTCTCATTAGTATAGCAGTTCCAGATGTGCATCCTGTATTTCCCCTCCCTTCAGTCCTGAAGGTGCATCATGTGAAACTTGCTCCCTCCATCCTCGGGGCATGGACTTCCAGACAGACACATACGCATGCACCCTGCCTCCCCACCACAAAGTATTGTGGAAAATGACCGTAGTGTTGTCATTGTGTTCAAAAAAGGGAACACGTTGTGAGCACATTACTTGTCTGCTGAGCCCGTAACGCAATATGCTCTCAGACAGGAATTTTGCTGGTAGCTCAGCTGAACTCCACACAGAGGTATTCCTGCTTACTGTTCGCTGTACACCCCTAAGGGGAAACAAAAAAAAAAATAGTAGGTGAGTCCAGGAACCTTATTGCCAGGAAAAACTTGGAAAGCTTTTTGCTAGCATTTAAAACTTCAGCAAAACACTTGGTCTACTGTACATTTTCCAGACTTTTCTAATGTTGTTGGGAGGGGCTTCCTATAGCACTATCTCAACCTCTAGGAGTTTCCTTCAAATTTTGTTCTTCATCATTTACTGAGTGCTAGCCAACAGGCTGGGGCAGTCTGAGAAAGAGCAACTTAATGACCGTGTAACATTAATAAACACAACTCTGTAAGTACAAATGAAGTTGCTGATTACAGGTCTCAACACACATCTTTATACACACACATGCCCTATACAAGCATTTCTCTTGTAAACTCAATTGTTTACAAGCCTGAAATGCAACTTTAATTTTTGTGATCTTAGAAAGTAAAAGCAAATTAGAAAGCAGCCCTGCACTTCCCTCCCTACAACCTCTTTTGCCCCTTTGCCTCCAATTTTCTGTGCAAGATGCCTTTTATTAAAGCTTTGATCAAGCTCTGAAAGTTGTTTGTTGATGTGAGACAAAATTTCTTAACAATCTTTAAAGAAATCTCAAAAGATGCATGCCAGAAACAGAACCATAAAAGCTGACACAGAGGGGGAAAATGCACTAGAGGGAGTTTTCTTATTCCATTAGGAATCTGGTTTATTTCAAAGGATTCTTTCTCCCCAGTTTGTTTCCCCATTAATACATACATCTGGGAACAAAAAAAACCCTTTAAATATATAAGATTTAAGCCAAGATCTAGTCTTCATTCCTTCTGGCATTGACAATAATATGCAGTCTCTGATTTCAGAACCAGAGAGAGAAAACAATGTTGTATTTCCATTACTCCAGAAATGCACACTAACACGGGACACTGGAAGTCTGAATCCCAGCATGGACTTTTTAAGATTGAACCATTTTCCATGCTTAAGGCATGACTCCATTCATCCATACCTTCCACTATGGTATTGTGAATGAGTCTTCTTTGAAGTGAATACTATTCTTAGCCCTTCAAGCTAACAAAATTAAAATGAAAATTTTGCAAATATCAATCAAACTTCAGATTCTTATCTGACAACTGAAAAGGATTCTCCGTGTTGATCTGCTGTCACCACTGATGTTTTTAGCAAAACTAAGGCAAGAAATAAACCAAACCGTGTTCAAGCTCTGAAAAGTCAGTATAGCTGAGAAAAATAAAAAGCAATTGTCATTTTTGTAAACATTTCCTGCAGAGTAATGTGCACAAGAAGCATTTACACAAGAGTGCCAAAATTTCACTGACTTAGCATCTCTTCAATAAGTGTTGTGTAGATATTACATAATTTACTAAGTGCAATGTGGGTATAGACTTCACATTTTTACCACAATACCATCAGCCTCAGGCATGCCAAGAAAGTACTCCTTTTATAGAGACTGGGGGAAGTGGGAACTTAATTGTTGTAGCAACCACAATCAATAGTGCAAAGGGGAACAGAGGCTTCTACAAGGGGGTACAGCATGAGCTGATTCAAGGAGAGACTTGTGAATTTGACAGACAGATTTCAAATACGGCTGCATGCCCTTAGATGAGAGTAGGAAAAAGAGTTAGCTAGGACAGCAGGCTACAACACAGCCATTTTCTTTCCAAGGCCCTGGGTATGGACAAAGATCCAGAAAAAGTGATACCTACAAAAAAAAAAGTGTCTTCCACATTGCAAACATCCTCAAGCATTTCTCCCAGGGTAAGTTACCCTGCTGACCTCGATTCCTCCCAGTCCCAGGAGGCTGGGAGGAACTGGAGATAGCGAAGAGGCAGCTGGAACAAAACTCACAGGCAAACTTGTGTGGGGCTGCAGCGGTCAAGAACGTCAGAAGGAAAGGGTTGCCTGCTGGAGATGCCTACATCTTGTAGCCTTTTACAATGAAGAACGTATAGAATGAGAAATAAAGTTGGATGAGTGCTGTCATCTCTCTCCAAGAACACTAAGTGTACACTTAAACCATTTCTGATGTGCATGTCTGCCCTGTTTTTAACTGCTAGGGGCAGCTATTACTCAGCTCGCTGAGGTGCCTGTTCCAGTGTTGTCACTGTATCAAGTTTCTAAGTTTTCCCCCTTATTTGGCTCATTTCTTGAAGCTGTTTCTTGCCCCCTCTCCTTGTGCTTCTCTCCCTGTAAGGATTTCTTACATGCATTTGCCTTTCTTTTTATTAGTCATGTTACTAATATTCCCAGTTTCTTCTATCTTTTCCTTTACATTTTCTCCAATCTGTGTGTTTTTCTCTTAAAGTGCAATGCTCCGAACTGAGCACCACACACCACCCAACCTCACCAGCAGTGGTGAAAGTGGAGTCCTTCACACCCATATTTCATGGAAACCACATGTTCAACCTTCCAGATTCCAACAGTCTCAGAAGGCTGATGTATTTTCACTATGACTCAATATATTGCCAGGATTCCCATGTGCCATACAGTTCCTGGACATTTATTTTCCTCATCTGTGTTTATAGAATCCATTCATCTTCCCTACACCTGTTTCCTTAGAGAATGATGTTTTCTCTCTCCTTAATCTACTTTTTCAAGAGTATTCTGAGTACTGAGCAACGTGCTCAAAGTGTGTTAGTTTTCAGTTTTCCAAGTATCTTGCAGCTCCAGTGCCATAAATTTTAACCCATTTCTCTATATTGGTAATTTTGTGTCTCAATTCAATTGAAACAGATGGCTCCTAGAGAGAAATGGAAAGTCTGGCAACCTGTTAACAAATATTGTAAGGCATCGCAGATGAGATCAGCTCAGTTGGTCAGAGCATGGTGCTGGTAACACCAAGGTTGTGGGCTTAATCCCTCTATGGGCCATTCACTTAAGAGCTGGACTTGATGATCCTTGTGGGTCCCTTCCAAATCAGCATATTCTGTGATTTCTAAAGGGTTCTTCCTGAAACATCATCACAGCTGACAAGTATTCAGAGTGATACCTACACAAAATACTATTCCTCTTCAGTGCCCACCTTATCTTATCACGATTTTGTTTATTCCGTATTTCAGCGGCTTGTTTCCAATATACACATGCAAAAGTCCAAATAAACCTGAGATGGGTTACAGCTACTGCTTCCCTCTCACCAGACAATTCATTTTTGCCGAAACAGAAAATTACATTGAAAACGGACGTCAAAGGAACAAAAACACTTTGGTAAAGGTGAAAACTAATTTCTTATCCTGTGAGATCTTGTCAGTCATGCAATCCTCATTTTGAGAGCAAAGACCTGCGGCAAAGCTCGGTTTGTCAGTGTAAGAATGAGCAACATTGGAGCTCACAAAGTAATCGCATCCACATGGTCTTGGAAGGAACAGTTCCACAGAACTTGAAATAACCTTTTATGGTTTTTAAAAACCTGCTTTAGAACGTAATAAGAAACTGTAGCTATTGCATAAGACTAGAGGCATTGTGGAAGAGGGATGTGTTAACTTAAATCCGTAGCCATTTCATAGTAGTTTCTGTGTGACACTTTACACCTTGGATTATACTGGTGTAACTTCCCTCTGATGTTGAGCTCCAGTTCTCTTTAGCCTATAAACTCCTCTACATACATTTGGAGACCCCATCTTGCATTCCTGGCATACAATAGATGCTTAAAGTCAAACAGCATTGCAAGTGAAGTGATCATTATAGTTTTATTAAGCAAATAATTCTTCCTTACAATGTATTTGTCGAAAGCTGGAACTAATTTCCCCCCTACTGACTTTGTCCCCTGCCACTTGGCAGGAATTCATTTTATCCCCATATTTTTGAACAGAGCTAAAAATACAAAGACTGAGGGGGTGGAAAATTTAAAAAGTAATTCACTATTAGTTTAGGAAGTCAAAGCATCTTAATTTAGCCTTCAGTACCACTGATGATACTAGCACATCAGCTCTGAGAAAAGGGTTTCACAGTGCATCATTGTGGGGAATTACATGGAGATGGATTGGAAGGTGCATTTTTTCCATGTTCAGTAAATACACATCCCAAAATGAATTCCACACATGCTTAAGTACAAGCCCTACTTAAATCCTCCAGGTCAGATATTCTCCCAACTCTTTACGGTATGCCAGGGAGCTCCCTCCAGCTGAGCTAGTTTATATTTACATTAGCAAGGAGTGCAGCCCAGAAAGAGGAGTTCTGTGGAGCAAAACTAATATTGCTGAAAACCCAACATCCACAGGCCTGGGAAGTGGGGGTTATTTTTTTGCCAATATTTAATTTAATCCCCAACCCTGAATGCTCAGTAGGGGTTGCCTTTGGCGCTTTAGGTGTACTGCCAGAACATATTTTTTGGCTTTAGTTTTGCCAGAGCGTAACTAGGTTCATATACCTCGTGCTGGTTACTAAAACAGAGTAAGAAGGAGAGGCATTCCAAAAGTGAGCTTTGGACTTGAATAAAAATGCTAATGAAGACAAACCCACTGGTCAGAAGAAGCCCCTGTCTACCTCCTCCAAATCATGAGTTATCATCTCCCAGCCTATTCCATACCACTCTGAGGAGAGGCATCCTGTGCCCTGCTGGATTTTCAGGGCTGGAGTATCAATGGACCAGACACGTTGCATTTCATCATCCCCCATTTTCAGGATCATCACACCTATGGGGATCCATGCTGTTCAATGCATTGCTCTGAAATGTGCAAACCAAATGTAGTTAAAATGAAAATAAGCATTTCACTAGATGCTTATAAATAAGCATCTTCAACATACTTCTATATAAAGGTTTAAATAAGACAACAAAAAGCCAGTTTGCTTAATTTCAAAATCATACTAGAAAGCCTGCCATCATCTCTCTCTCTTCTCCTGCTAAGTTTGACAGTCTTAATTAACCCATGAACCTCATCCTGGTGAATACAAAAAACCTTCCCAATTTATCCAGAGAATGACTTGTTTCAGTGAAACAGGCTTACAACTATATTCTGCCTTTTCTTTGAATAACTCTAAAAGGCTCCAAGGTCAAAATTTTGTGAAGTAAAACATTTTTCCACCTGACTGGACAACATTTACATTACTGTGTTGCACTTTTTTAATCTATTGCTCTTTATTTTTCATTTAATACCAAATTTACATAAATGTAGAGAAGATGAGTGCACACTGCTTGGTAGAGGCTCTCAAGCTACACGTACATGGCCAGAACCAGTCACTTAGAGTGACACTGAGATGGGAAAAACAGATCCTACTCTGTCTTTGAATGATAAACATTAAGTTTGTGTTGATGCAAATGCATCTTTGCAATTTATACAGAAAACTGGAACAACTGCTTAATGGCTCCCAACTTCAAAATGCAGAAATCCAGTCAGCTGCTCCAGACAATTGTAGCTGTTCCACTATTTCACCTCTCAAAAATGGGAGAATTTGGAATAAAAGATGTATCAGTTTACATTATTACAGAACTTCAAGAGGAGTTGCTGGAATAAATCTATGGAAGAGAAACATTTTCAAAATCCCCAGTTCACATGGATCAAAACCATGGGGACCTGCAGATCTCTGAAGCATAGTTCGGGTAGATGTGCGTGACTCTAAACGGAAAATAATATACAAAGCAGAGGAATGTTTGCCTCTGGGAAAAGCTGACAATATAATCACTTTGTTGTGTAATCAAGAGGACTTGCATCCAGTTGGTAGCAAATGCTGCAGTAGACAAATAATTCCCCCAAGAACGGCTGTTTCCAGCATATTCACCATAAACAAATTATTTGTGTAAAAGAACATTGTTTTTCATAATCAACTGTTGGCATTTTAAAAGCATGCAGCTCTCAGAAATTAATGACTTTCAAATTAACAGGGGATCCAGGATCTGACCTTCAAAATTGAAGGAACAAATGGTAAGCAGTATGCTAAACAGAAGAATAAACGGTAATGAGAGATTTAAAGCCATAAAATTGTGCTTCTCTCTTATCACTCAAGTTTAGATCACAGAATCATAGAATGGTGATGGGTTGAAAGGGACCTTAAAGATCATCTAGATCCAATCCTCCTGCTGTGGGAGGGACTTCTACTAGAACAGATTGCTCAGAGCTCCATCCAACCTGGCTTTGAATGCTTCCAGGGATGGGACATCCACAACTTCTCTGGGCAACCTGTTCCATTGCCTCACTACCCTCACAGTAAAGAATTTCTTCTGTATATGTAATCTAAACCTACTTTTTTTTCACTTTGAAGCCATTCCCCCTTGTCCTGTCTCTCCAGATTCTAATGATGCATTAAATCAATGTAATTTAGAATAGTACAAATATCCTTCCTAAAATAAATACAGGCTTTGAAAACATAGTCTTTGCTGATAATCTGGAAAAAATAAACCTGCTAATTAGGGACAGAGTTGTACACAGCACAAGAAGAGGCCTCTAAATTAAAAATAAGAAAACAAACCCAAAACCCAATTGGTAAAGCCAATCCCAACTCAGCTTGGTTCAGCCCAGCTTGTTATGGATTGTCCATGAGATACCTGCAAGTGCCCACTTGGTGTCCCAGCTGATGAGTTGTGTGTCAGAGCAGGAGACACATCCCTCTACCAGCTAAACTACCAGTAAGTAAGCGATAATGAAACAGCAACAAAAATGCTGCCAACAGACAAGAGAACATAACCTTTATGTAAAGAAACTGCTTAATAAGTTACCATGTCACTGCTCACTCCAGGGTGAGTTTGGTGAGCTCTTTTCAATCCTGCAGGAGAGTTACACTGAGGCAGTAAGAGTTTTCCTGACTTTACAAATGAGGTGTTTACTCTCAGACTAATGCTTTTGCAGACTAGAAGCTCTGCCTGCATGCATCTGTAGGATACCCATGGATTACAGAAAATCAGTAGAACTGCAAAGTGTAACTAAAGGCTGACCTGCATCACCTGCTCCTGATCAGCTCAGATCCACTTACACCTCAGTTTTCAAAGTTTATTTTCTTTTCCAGGAATGAGATTCTTTCAAAAGCACCTGCTAGTATCCTGGCAAGCACTCTCGTGTTTTGAGGGCAAATACCTCGTTTCTAGGATTGCATCCCTCCTCCCTTCTGACACATGGCCAAACTGAGAAAAACAAAGCTGGTCTCCAGGGCTTTTTGAAGGAATGGTAGAAAACTTCACTTAATCCACAGTTCTGCATTTCTTACAAACCCACAATGTTGCCACTACATGTACAGACAAAGGAATGCATTCAGCAAAGAGCTGGCCAAAGCCAATTCCCCAACGAATCACCTTTGGGACCTGGGTGAGAGGAACGCTCTGGAGAGGATGAAAGAAAAGAAACACAGGCCTCCAAAGCAGAAACCCATGACACCAGCTCAATCTAACTTATCCAGCATCTCTCCAACAAAGATACATAAACCGAGGCTTTTTCATAATAAACACGTCACGTTATGAGAGCCCTGGAGTCACAGTGAGCAGTCCCCTCTTGTTACAAATACACACAATACACACACAACAACGCACTGAGCAAGCACATAGTGCTTATTCAGAACCACAAGGATTAAAATTTTGTTTATGGGAAATTTGGGAGTTAAGCTGGGAAAGAGACAGGGCCACTGGCAGCTTCTTCTACTAGAAACATGTAACTGGCTCAAGCCCAACTGCACTGAGTTACATGGATTCCTGACCACCAGTGCGAAGCAGTCCCAGACTGTGTCAAAACAGACAGTACTTATGACTGCAAAAGCATTCAGAGGGCATTAGCCACCCTCTGAAACCCAGCCCTGCCGTCTGAGGTCCCAATTGCTGTGTCTGTGTCTTGTGCTGTATAAATTGCAGATCGCTATTTATACTCAACAGCATATGGTACTCTGACATTTGAGGAGTATCAGATGTACATACATGCAAGTAAATCAAGAATTCAGCACTCAGTATTTATGGCAACTTCAATAACTTCCCAGTCTACTGAACGCCACAATAAATAACTGCTTTAGTGTGCATAAAATATGAACTGACGGTAATTACTCCTTCTCAATTCATTGTGATTTCAATTTACCGAAATGAGATAAACAAAATAATTCACTGACTCTTTCAATGTCACTTTGATTTCATTAACTCAAAATCAATGTGCAAGAAAAGAAAATGTGATATTTATGTCTACACAACTGCTGAGTTATTATTCAAAGCAAGATCTCTGGCACTATCTTTCAGTCTGTTTAATGTTAACCTAAGCTAATTATTTAAAACATCATCACTAGCTCTATATGGAATTTTACATTTATCCTCAGATTTATTATCACCAGCTTATGGCAGTATCTCAGGAGCAGACTTAAAGACAGGACAGCAGCAAAAGCAGCATTTGGAATCAAGAAATATTAGACATCTTGACAAAGAAAGAGGAAGAAAAAGAGAAACGCTCTTATCTTCCCTAAGTCCAAGGAAAATGGGAACCTGTCGGGGTGGTCTCATGAATATACACCTGATGGGAAGGTGTACAGGAGTCCCTTCTAAATATAATTATTCTGTGTTTACCAATTCAATTGAACTTAACAACGCTCCTCTTTTTGAGGCCTTGCACAGAAGAACAAACTGTGCCTAATTAAAGCAAATCCAACCCTTGTGAAAATGTCATAATAAATGTGCTAATTCCCAAACTCTGAGTGGAAAGGTTAAGTGATCTCGACCTGTGCAGCTGAAGATCAAAAAGGATATGCTAATATGTACCATGACCTCCAACGTATGTAGACAGAGGACAGAGGTGATGCAAAGGTTACTGTACTTGCAGAGCTACGTTACAAGGAGCAATAGCCAAGTTTGACTAAGAGAAAACATTATAGTTGAGGGTTAGAAATTATGACACAGTACACAAATAGGTCGAGGCATAGGCTGAGTGGGTTAGGATTGACATCTAGAGCTTTCTAGGAAGCAGCAAAATTAAAAAAAGAAAAACAAAACAAAACACCAAACCACAACAATAGAGGAATTAATATATGAAGAAAATTCTGCTTTAAGAGGCTGTTTACTCAGGATGACCCAAGAACTTTCCCACCCTTTATCATCAGCCAGCCCTGATTTTTTACCCATCCTGGTCTTTCTAAAACAGAGAAGTAAAACTCTTACTGAAAGAATTTGTCAGGAGGGTGAGAAATGAAGGAGTAACTGATGCTTATTTTGATCACTGGCACAGATACACATTTTGGGCTGGGAGGCAATGCCCTTACTACAGCTTTTTCAAAGCTTTTTCAGTACACACTTTTACAGATTTTTTTACTCTATTCATAAAATACAGACCATTCTCCATTTTGGGAGGAAAGAGGATGAAGTTCACTGCAATGCACATGATCCACAGGAGCACATTAAACTCTGCTCATGCGGGCTCTGATAAGTCTCCTGAACTTCACTGAAAATTCCTCAAGACGGTCTTTTTTCTTTTTTTCTTACAATACAATGAATATACCAAAGACCCTTGTAACTTACAACTTGAGTTTGAGACTTAGCATTCACTGGCCTCAGTTCTGAGACTCGTGAGCAGCACACTCCACTGCCAGTCTTCCTCCTTGGTGTACAAAAATTAGCATGTGCTCTCTTTTTGGTAGAGTTGAGGCTACAGATTTCTTGGTGTGATGCACTACGCTAAGCTTGGAGACAAGGACTACCAGAACTACTAAATTGGTACTGAAATCCTAGTGAATCCACCCTCAGACCACCTCCAGTTGCACTGATGCTTATCCTTATAATACCTGCTTCGGAAGTGAGGCTGATGGACACAAAGCACTGGGGAAAGTTATATTCTTTCAGAGAGAGAAAAGCACTGTCCAACTGCTGTACTACTAATATATTTAAGGAGTGAAGACAAGGCTGTGTTTATAGGATGCGTGATGTAAATTAAGGTACACATAATGAAGCTCAGGTTCTAGAGAAGACATTTAACACTGTGCTATAGTTCCACTAGGTACTGAGGCTTCAGGTGGAGAAATTATAGTAATGACTTACTTCATCGTCTCCTTCCTAATTGCACCAGACTTCAAGCAGAACACTAATGCAAACAAACAAACATACAAAATTATTCCTAGCATTCTTCAGTATAATTTGGAGACATGGAACACAGCCAATAAAGAGAGATCACAAAGTCACATTTAAAAATTTTAATGAGAAGGTAAAAAGCATTTTTATTAGGAAACATTTAGAAGCACGTAGTGACTTCACATTTTCCAGCTCACTGAATTTACAAGCGAAGAGGCTAATGCTGCAGTACCTGCATGCCAAGTAGTTCTTAGGATGTGCAGAGTACCAGAGGCTACTGTAAGTTCAGAGCAGCCAGCATCTCACAGGATCACAACTCCTCTCACTACACACTAAATCTGAAACACTGCCAGGTTAGTTCGCTCTCTCTCTTCTATTTGTGGCAAAGAGACTTTTATAACATCAGTAATTGGCTGGAAAGTATTGCCCTCATTTCATCATACTAAGTTACACTCTGCTCATGCTGTATTCATGACTATTTCTAGCATGAGCCATGTATAGGAACATGACACTGCAGAAGTGTCACTATGAGAAATGCTACAGTAAGTGAGATGAGATTACAAACACTGGGCCACTAATCTGCTATAATCCAGTTATACATTTACTTGCTCCATCATTTTAATTCCATTTACAGAACACATGAGCCATGTGCAAGGCACTGATACTACTGGTATTACACACAATTCAGGAAAATACTTGTGCAGCCCTGAGGGTGATTCAAAACCTAGTAAAAAAAGTTGAAGTTTTCATTATTTAATATCTTACCCAGTGTGGGAGACAGCAAAATCTGTTGCCAATTCCTGATCACCCTTTGTGGGAATAGGTGTCTATCACAAGACATCCCTCTTGTTCAGTTTGGACTGACTGTTTTGACATGGTACATGGAAGGAAACAGAGGTGGCAAAAGCACTGAAGTAGAACATTTTCAATGACACGAGTGCATGTGGCTGCTTATGTCTACAGAGCTATCTCTATACTAGGGCACTGAAGTCCTTCCATATGAATCTCAGGAATTAAAATCCTCCCTAGGACCATATCCATAACACATGAAATGGGTCTTTTGTTCACTACCTGCTGAAATGTGATGTCTGTACATCAACCTGGAGATGGAAAACAATCTCTCCACCAAGCTGCTTCTCACGTGACTTTCGCAGTACTTGAATTCTGCCACTGCAGCATCAGGCTGTGATTTCACTCATCAAATCCTGGCACAGAAGTGGCACATACCTTACAGAAAGGTGTCTGTTCACAAGGGCTGAAGAGCAGAGCACAAGGACGGACTACAGTTCACATGGAGCATCATCTCTTATTGAACAAACCCTGGCCTTCGCCATCCCACCTTTTTAGGGAGAGAACTTACAAAGCTTTGAGTTTACTGAAATGATGCAACAAACACATACGCTGCTGAAGTGATATTTGACTCACAAGGCTTTTATGTTGAATGGCCTCTGTTGATTTAGAAATCTCTGTTTCTGGAAGGTGACAATACATTCCCAAGTGATCTGCTGTGTTATAAACCAGCCAGAAACCATTTGAACACCACAATAAGAAAAGGCTTTAGAGAGGCACACAATGCCTCCAGCCATGAGGGCTGATCATTAGGCATGGACATCAGCTCTTCCTTGCTCCAGAAAACAGGCGGGATGCCTGCCTTGGGACTGAGCCATGGTTCCTGCACACCTCAGTGAAGCAGTCACTTCTCTTCATTCTTTCTATAACTACAGCACTCACCAGTGATGCTACTGAGTCATCTTAACTGACTATAATGAGTTTCATGCAAGTGAAGCCATATCTGGGGAGCAGTTCAGGCAGAATAAGTTATTTTAGCTGAGACTACAGCTGGCAGAGCCTGCTCCTTAGGCAAATTGCCTTGTAACACAACAAAGCCTCATCTGTCTGCAGTACGTTGCGGCAAGCTTGCCAGCCTTTCTTTGAACAGATATTTGCTCCTTGAAGGGAATTTAGATTTTTGTTTATAGAAAAACTCCAAACTCTCAAGAGCAAAAAGCAATTTCATCACACTTGAACTGCATTTAGCAGCCTTGCTGTACACAAAGGTATGGGTGGGGGCTGTGCTTCTATGCCCTGCCAGTGCAGCAGAAGATTACTGATGATAACAAAGTGAAATCTAGGAAGGGATGGTGATGGCGTGGCCCAACCTTGGCAAATGGTCTGGGACACCACCTTTTAAGAAAGGAATGTGAGGGAACCATTGGTGGTGTGCAGGTGCAAAAAGCACATAAAATCAGTGTGTGCTTCCCAATACCGATAATGTTAAAATGCACGAAAACCATCATTTCTAACCAGCCATGTTAACAATGAAGAAAATCATCAGCCAGACAGAGCATCCTCCTGGTCAGAGGCCAGAAGCTGCCTGCTTTCAGGCAGGCCCTGCAGACAAAGACCCACAGCTCATGGGGTGTACCCCGTTTTGAAATCTTACGGAAAGAGCTCATGGGTGCTGCCTCACCAGCTGCAGGGAGCAGCACTGGGTCCCAGGAGGTGAGAGCACCTACATCTCCTGCAGGATATGGGTGCACTTCAGATGGGGAAAGGGAGGAGACTGTACCCACACATGCTGGTAGAGTATGTGTGTGTACTTGTGGAAGAGTCTATAACTTTTGGGGATTAGTTAAAGCTGTTTTCTGTAAGCGCTTATTAACATTAATTCAGTGTTCAGGGTTGTGATTTATCTGTGGCATTACTGGTACTGATCCCAAATGAGCAGTTCATTGACTTCTGATTAAATTCACGCCATTATTAAACTGCTTTGATCCTAATTTTAGTTTAAGCTATGTGAACTGAATAGCACTCCACTGCAGCACATGTGATTCATCACTCACTGCTGTTTGTTTCTGTTATACTTTTAAGGATGAGAAAACTGATTTATATCAGGTGTTGACAAGAATTTAAAAATAAAGCTAGGGATTAAAGAGTGTTGTTTAACCAGCTGCAACAAGCTATTGCTAAGAAAAGGTGTGGACAAACTCCAAAAGCAGCCTAGATGTCACTGTGGATTTGTGGAGCGCTGGTAGTGCTGCACAGTGGAGCAACAGGGAGATGCTGAACACCTGCAGTGAGGGATCATGTTCTGCCTTGGCAAGGACTGCAGCTGATTCAGACTCTGGTTTCTCCTGCAGGGAATCACAACCTTGGTATAATCTAATTATCTCTCCATACATGTATGTGCATCATTTCCATATATAGCTACATTTGGCTGTACCTATATGCAGTTTACTATAATTACAGATGGCCAGAAATGCAACAGCGGCTTTGAATTTTCTTACTAAGTATGGAAAGTAATGGAAACCACAGAAGTGCCACGACTGAATAAAAAGCTTACCTTTCATTTATAAAAGTGTGTGCCAGGGAAAACTTAATAATATACACCTAATATAATTAGGAAACCAAATTAAAGACAATTAAATAATTTAAAATATTTTTATAGGAAAAGGTATCAAATTCCTTATGACTATATTCTAATCTGACAATTAAACCAGAATGATTTTTCCATATTAAATTTCTCTCTTTTCTTCTTTTTTGTGTTAAAATATAAAAGATCAGAAATTGGCATACTACCATAGATGAGTATGAAAAAAAGCCAAGCACCCAGTGGCACAGTGATAAGGACTATTTTTTAAGCTGGGTTAAATTTAGCTTATTATGCTAAAATTCATGAAAAATTAATTAGGCAAGCCACAGAATATAGCTTTACAATAAGGGGCACTTGCAGAGGTTTCATCTGCTTTGTTTAAAATGGAGACACTTCATGATAGAACTGCTCATGATATAACTGCTCAGAAAACAGATGGACATGAGTTGTCAACTTTAAGACAAGCTACCAAGACATTATAACTTCAAGTTAAATTTACACTGCAAGGAAAACAGCTTTTAGTGTGTGTCCAGTACATCCTTGTAACTCAGCCAAGCAATGGCCCTTCTCACTTTCCTGGGAGTAATGCTACTTGGAGCTGTAGTAACTTATGAGAGGCACAACTGCAGTACTTTAGTTTTTTTCAGACCTGTACCAATGTTTTAATCAAATTCTCCCTTATTAAACACTTATTCTCCCCTTTCAGCAGAGTGGCAAAAGCACAGGTCTTCAGGTGAGCTCCAGTGCAGCCCATGAGATGGTGCATCCTGGGGATGCACTAACACAGGACCAGAACTCCTGACCATGGAAAACATGGAGCATGGGCCAGAGCTGGGGACAGCTGCAGCTGTGGGAGATGTCCTGGGGAAATGGGACCTCTTCCCAAATCATGGGAAGTGCCGTGGTTTCAGAGGATACGAGACCGAGCTGTTGTCAGCTATGATGGCGTAAAAAGTGCTGCCGTTTCACTCTTTTCCCTTTTTTGCGCCCTCTGTTAAAACCCATAATTCCACTGCACAATATGATGTCAAAAATGTCATACAGATAACGATGAGTGGAGCCAGAGGACAAAGCCAGACGTTTATTCTTATGTTGTAACCAATATAAACTGGATTAGGAAGTTCAGTTTATATTTAATTGTATATTTTAAAATAAGCCATAATAACCATTGCACTAACATACAAGGAATTCAGAAGCTGTTGGATGTCTTGGCAACCTTGATGTAAATCCATATTCTCCTTCTTTTAAAAGACTGTATCCAAAAGAAACACTGCATCAAATGTATTGTTGAGACTTTCCTCAGCACATGTTTTGACATCTAGGCAAATCTTACAAGTCAGGGTGGTTGAGAAGCTCAAGCAACAGACCTGACGCTGCTGCATCTGACAGATTCACCACTGGGAGAAAGTAAATTGCCTGTCTTCTTTCGACAGCTGAACAGGAGATCTCAGCCACTTGGCTTTGTGCTCCCCATCAGTGCCCTCCAAGCTCTCCAGCTTCAGCACCTGGCCAGCAGGGCATGCAGCAGGCCTGAGCAGCCTCCTCTGCAGCTGGCACTGAGGTGTTCCTGGTGACATGGACGGAGCTCCGAAGGAGCTCCAGGGCACTCTGAGACACCCATGTTCTCAAAGCAGCTGACAGGCACCTAAACTATGTCAGCCACCTGCGAGCGTGCCATAGCATTACCTGTCCCCTGTGCTCCCCACCAAAGCACTGGCAGCTTACTTCTGTCACATCTAGTTAGTCACCAGGAGTCATTTAGCAGCCTGAGAGCAAGCCCAGCCTGGTCACAGAACAGGTTTGCTTCCTGGCAATTGCACATGCTGGTACCAGAGGATGAAAGGCAAATGAGGCTCATAGAGAGGCAGAAAGATTTCTTCCTTCACAGGAATATTACACGCTGGCATGACCACATGGTGCCACCAGCCTGTGTTAGGCATCCCATGAAGATCATGCAGAATATGACATACTGCAACGTCTAACATTTGTGCTCACCCAGGCATGCATCTTTTTCTGTCCCGAGGTCTCTCTACCAGTCTGAGCATTCAGATACAGTTTCTGAGATGCAATCTGTTGTTTGCTTCCCAGTACCGGTAGTAAAACCCATGCAGCCAGAGCCAGGTGTAAATTCTTCACCATCACAGGCAGTAGTTGCAGCAGACAAAATCTGAATACACAGATACAAAGTGTTCTAGTTCAATGAGAAAAAAAGTAAAGCAAAAGCAAGAAAATCATAGGTGCTCAGGAAAGAAGCTAATGCATCATACAACAAAAACTTCATTAACACCTCAAGTTATAGGTAGTAGCAGACGTGAAATACAACCCTCTGGACACACCACCATGCACAGTGTGGAATTACCAGATTCTCACATGCAACCCTGAAAAACCTGGCAAACCTAAGGTTCATTATTTGAAACAGTTTAAATTTTCAGTTCAAGTTTTGCTTGACCGAATGCTGTCCTATATGACAGAATATATCCAAGCTGAGACATGCTATGAGGATTCTCCTAGTAAGTCAATAATCACAACAAAAGTCACTTTAACAGGAATACTGTTTCACATTCATTCATTAACTGTTTTGAAATCTTACGGAAAAAATGCAAAAAGAAAAAAAAAAAAGGAGAGAGAAATCAAAGCAAGTAAATTAACCAGCCTTCCTTAAGCCATGGAGTTACCTACTGTTAGAGGATATGGTAAGGTTAAAGCCTTTATCACTGGTTTCTACCATCTGGCCAATACATGACACATTTAAATTTTCTATATACTGTACTATAAATGCACTCTAGATTTAGGCTTTTTACATGAACCTCCTACCTGCCAACCCCAAAACATCATGTTGCACACCACAACAGAGAGTTGCCATCTGCAGGATGGTCTGGTTTGGCCTGTAAGTGCTCTCAGTCACAGCACCCTCCCACTCCCAGGACGCTGCAGAGGAACTCCCAGAGCTTGCTCTCTGTGCAGATAGCAGCACACAGCACAGCCCTGCTAGCAAGGAAACTTGGCAGGGGCTCACAAAATACACAACTTAACAATCAAGGGCCTTGTTGAGTTGGACCTTTTATTGAACACAACTCTGGCCCTTGTCTCCTCTCTCTGTTTATAAGGCTTACCAAGTATATAAACTATTGCTCTTAAATTATGAGGACCCACATTTATGAGAGCAATTATCCTTTGTTTGTTTAGAAAGGCTATTTGTCTTTCTCCTGTCTTTTACATGCCTCCCTGCCTCCTTTGCCCAAAACAAAGCAAAATGTTTGCATTTTTATTTGAGGGTGGGCTCCATGTGAAGTTCACTTAATGAGAGGAAATCTCTGCTACAACCATTGGTCGGGGGGAGGAGCTGGAGGAGGAGACCAAGCCTTGCTTCAATTCAAATGAAAGTTAGGCAAGGGAATTGTCTGGAGGAAAAGATAAAGTTTTTGCTTTTATACCTCTTTAAAATTAATTATAAAGTTGGGGTGGCTTGGCTTTAAAAAAATAATTTAAAAATCGCAGTACACATCAGATAGTAAGTACCTCGCCGTCACTGTGCACTCGAGCAGGGTAGGGTTTGAACANACAGTGCACATCAGATAGTAAGTACCTCGAGCAGGGTAGGGTTTGAACACTGGACTGGCCCTTCTGCAGTCTGTCCAGATGAGATGGAAAGTAAAAACTCACTGCTGGGGCTTTAAGAAGACCATGCTATCTCTGGAGAATGGATTAAACTATAACTTCCAAAAGACTAAAATATGTCTTTGTAGGACTGCTCTATTCAGAATTATTACTGCCAACATAATACACATTTGAGCTCTGCAAGCAAACACACTTGGCTATCTGACAGAGCTTCCCAGAGAGTTGTCAAGTACCAAGCATGGGTGGACTTCCTCTAACAGCTTCAGATAAATGATCCCACCTATCAGCTCTGTCACTCCTGTAACTCCAACAAGAATCTAAGACCTGAACAGTCCTGTGGCCTGCAGCCAGGCAGCTATAACCCTGAGGACCTCTGTTCTTCCTTCCTCTGCAGAATTTGCAACACGTGCCCTCTGCTACAAAAGGCAACACCCAGACTGAGCCTTTGAAATCACGGAAAAGAAAGCTCTGTTGCCTGGAAAACCACAGCAGCAGTAGGGAAAGGAAAGAGGCACGTGATGTAGCTCCTCCTTTCCTCAGGCACACACTTCCTCACTGTGAGTGACACTGAAACTGTTCTGTTGTAAGAAATGCCCCAGGTAGGGGAAATACTCCATTGTCTTTTCAAGTGTGAAACCACAGAGGCCCTTCCGAGAGATGAGGACAGGACAGATCTAGAGTAGCTGAGCTTCATCGTGGAAAATAATTTAAAAAAAAAAGTTAAAAGGAAGACATTTTTGAAACAAGTGCTGCAGAACTGTCAGCAGAAGAGAACATGGCTGGCAGGTGCAAGGAAGGATGCAGATGGGCAGAGTCACAACCAACAGCTGCTACAGAACAGAAATGCAGCACAGAAAAACCTTCCAGGAAAGTGGCTGTTGCTCTGTTCAACAAAGCTGATCAGAAGATACTTCAGAAGTGAAATGCATTTTCTAAATTGGGGATTCTTAACTCTCTGACCGGAAAAACACTTCGACTAAAGTTCAGTGGTTGTTTTGCTCTCCAGGTACCAGGTACCCATCCCCTAGGTGACTTTTATTAACTGAAATTCAACGTTTCAATGCAGAAAACAGAAGCACCAGACACGTGCAGGCTGAAAGTACATTTTTCTGTTTATAAGCCAAAGTCACCAACACTTCCTAACACAGGTTCCATATCCAGATATGATTAGAAGGGATCTTTAAACTGGACATATTGACACTTAGATAGTTATAATAGGAGATTATCTTTCATGATGCAGGATGCATTACACTCTCAACAATGCAGCTCTGAAATAAAATCACAAGTTTCCCTTCTTGTAGAACCTGCTTTCAAGGTTAAATGAACACAGTTACCTTTAGGCAGAAATATGAAGTACTATAGAATCACAGAATCATTTAGGTTGGAAAAGACCTCTGGGATCAAGTTCAAGCGCAAACCTAACACTGTCAAGTCCACTACTAAACCATGTCTCCAAGTACCACATCCACACGTCTTTTAATTTCTCCAGGGATGGGGACTCCACCACCTCCCTGGGCAGCCTGTTCCAGTGCCTGACAATCCTTTTGATGAAAAATTTTTTCCTAAACCTCCACTGATGCAGCTTCAGACCATTTCCTCTTGTCCACTCACTGGCTGTCTGAGAGAAGAGACAGATCCCCACTGGGCTACAACCTCCTTTCAGGCAGTTGTAGAGAACAGTAAGGTCACCCTGAGACTCCCTTTCTCCAGGTTAAACATCCCCAGCTCCCTCAGCCACTCCTAAGACTCATTCTCTTAATCATGAAAAGCATAAAGATGAGCCCATGCGAGAGATAAACACCATTCTACTTTCCAGAAGCAGACTTTTTTCTCTCTGATTCCCTTTTTCATTGTTGTTGGAGGTTTTTTGTGCTTTTTTCTTTTTTGTGGGGTTGGGATTTTTGTTTTTTGTTTGGGGTTTTTTTGTTGTCGTTGTGTTTGTTTGTGGGGTTTTTTGTTTTGTTCTGTTGTTGTTGTTGTTTTAAGTAATCAACAACCATTTTTATGGAGTAAGTTTATGCCATGTCCTGAATATGAATTTTATAGAAAGCTTTTGCTGTAAAAGAATTGTCTGGGTAGATTAATAGCCATCTTGAACAGGAAATACTTGCTTAATGCGAATACATCTTGGACACCGATCTGGCTCACAGTATGTCTTTTGTGCTGCAGAGACTAACTTGGAACTGTTCCCACTGATACTGCTTTAAACAATCCTGCTGGACTGCAACGTGTGGATACCAGCATCTCCTTCTGCAGGTTTTAAGCTATCCAGCTGGAGAGGGGAATTTACCCAAGTTCCACCAGATACAAATGAAGAAGAGAAAGCACCTGATTATTGAGCTGTATAACTTGGCCTTTCAGTCAGAAAGGCTCTGAGCCCTGTAACATGGCTCAGCATTGCACACTTAGAGAGCTCGGAAGAGAGGGCCACAATATGGAAAAACCTAAGGTTACTTTTACTTGTTAGCTGGCAAACGAAACCACTGCAGGCAGCAGTCTCAAGCAAAAAAAAAAAAAGTACCAAATGACAGAGAAAGATCTGGTGGCTGTAGTCCACTTGTGTTTCCAGAAGATATTCAATTATTGTCTACATTGAAGGTCTTGAAAGAAACCATGCAGCCAAAGAAAAGATCCCACTGAAAACCCACTGAAAGAAACAAGTGGGAAGATCTCAAAGGTGAACTTCTTATTTATGAGAACAGGAAACAAAGTAAGAGTTATCAGTCACTTCTTGTCATTCAGGGAAGGATCCAGTTTGATAAGCTCACATGTAATCTAGACAGTGTGTTTAATAGGAAAACAATAAGTATGATGGTTGATAGAATAAATTATTCAAGGAGCTGAAGATGAGGGCTTGCTCTGGAGAACTGCAGGAAAGTCTTAATTGCACTCGGTTATTGGACGTTACATTGTCAAATAATTTAATGTAGGTATGAATGAAACTCATTTGGATAAACTTTCAGGCACGCACACAAAAATATAAAATTTTCCATGTAAAGTGAAAGAGTTTGAGCTGACCATTACTATTGACAAGTAAGATCTTGGGACTGCAATAGACAGTTACACACCATAGTTCCAAGTATACATAGTCTCGAACAAAGAAAGAAGGGCAAAATCAAAACTCTCAAAAAGGAATAAAGAACTGGAGAAGAGCAATCATCAGCACAATGGAAAAATACAACTCAAGTTCTGCATGCAGTCCTGGTCCTCTCCTCTCAAACCACTTTAGTGTAAGCAGAAGCAGTTCAGAGGAGGATGTTGAGGAGAAACAAAAATAAGAAACAGCTTTTGAATGACAAACATTCTTCAGTCAGAAGAAGAGACAATTGAAAAAGAATATGATGGAGATCTGTATAGTCACAAGAAGCATTAAAAAGCTATACCTCACTTACTTTCTTGCACTAGAGAACAGATGATAGAAATCAAACTAACCATTGACAGGCTCAAACCAAACAGACATGAGAGGGCAATGATCTGTAGCTGGAAGACAGCAGCATTTGCAGAAATCACCTCTTCTACCATATTCATAATGCTTATAGTTCTTATTCAGCTGCATCAGCATTTAAAATCTCACTCTTTCCTCTCCCATGTGGTTTTTTAAATCCTGTAAGAATGCCATATAAGCACTTCCAATAAATACAGGACTGAAAACACGTTACAGTGCAAAGTGTTAAGAGCCGCTGTCTCTTCTATATAGAGTATTGCAAACATGATTGAAACTGATGAGTGTTTTCAAGCCCTGAGGCTGACTGGAAGGTGCAATTAAATGCCTCCTTTTATAAGAACAGCTGGAGCCAAATGGTGGTGAAAAACTGGTGAGGGCCGTAAGTCAAGAAAGTAAGCTGTGAACCAGGTCAAGAAAAGGTTAAGTTGTAAACAGGCAATCTGGCACTAAGGACTAAAAAAATTAATGTGCGGCCAATTGCTTAAGCGTGTAAATATTAGGCTTCCAAATAAACATGTCTGAATACAAGGGAAAGAAAAAACATAGCAGGAGATGAGCATTTTCTGTCAACAGCCTTGGAAAGGTAAAGTAGACCTAGGTAACACAGATGGGAACAGCAATTTAACTCAAAAGACTGGTGGGTGTAGTGCGTAAGCAAGCCCCCCAGCTTGCTAATACCATAACACTCTGTAAGTCTTTTTACAACTCCCTGAAAAGACCTGATGATCTCAGAGATCATTCTAAATGATTCTGTGATAACTGCCTTCTGAAGTTCAGAGAACTGTGAGAATAATTCTTAGTCTAATTTTTGAAATTTTGAAAACAACATTCCCAGTTCCCATACACTGGCCAATGGCTCAAGCTAGCGTTACTCTAAGTAAATTTTGAGTTTTGCAAAGTTTGACAGTTTTCTCGTCAGATTTGTTTACATTTCAGTCAAATACCACCTGTAAAAACTCATAGAGAAGAGCTGTGATCTATGTCTGACCACCTGCAGTGTTATACATGAATTCTGGTGATAAAAAGAAACATTTTATTTCCCCAATAGGTCCTGCAGGACGAAGACATCCAGAAAATAGTTGGTATTTGGCAATACTTCTATTAAAACCTAGTAAAGGAAGAAAGGAGAATACTTTCCTAGCTATCCCAATCTCAAGGTGAGTAAACAGAACCATAGCAGGTATATGACAAGAAAAGACAAGGTTTAATACTATCAAGATCTAAAAGTTATTGCTTCTTTTTGTCAGAGAAAAAAAAAAGCAATACAAAAGAAACAGCTCCCCTCTTCAGGGCATGAGAGGCAACAGAAGCTGGGAAACAGGCTCACACAAGTAGCTCATGTACAGAAATCCCACCCTGTGAATGCCTGACGCAATCCATTTCCAGCGAATGAAGCAGCAAAAGCTGCTGTTGTCACCTAAGGGAAGGGGAACAGGGTACCGGTGTGGGAAGGAAGAGTGATCCTCAGGTTAAGTCCCCACATCTGCTCCAGGGCTGCAGACAGGACTACAACTTACCAGGCAGCCTAAGACACAGTTGTGTGTTTGTGCACCGTTTACAGATAACCGTGCAGTGGCATTTTCTCTGAATATATTTTTCCCCCTTCAGCATCTCTCCAGTCATGCACACACCTGAGCTTCTGCAGTAAATACAGACAGCCCTGCAGGGCCCAGGATACCACAGAAAAGGCTCTCTGGCAGTTCTGTGGCTTGATCTGTATTGCATACAACCAACAATGCTCAGCCAAAGCGTGATTAATGCTCCTTGAGTGTACTTCTGTCACTGTGTCCTTTATTCACATGTAGTTACAACATCGAGCAGCCCTAAGCAGGGCCCAAGTGCAGGAGCAAGCAGCTTTTTCTGCTTCACAGCTGCGAGTGCTGCTTTGGATTAGAGCTGGATTGCTAATAAAGCAGCATAAGTGGCTGAGGGTGTGCTGAGAGCCAGGGGAGTGCATGCCTGGACAAACGCTTTAATCCCAGGAAGGAAGAAGTCAGCTTGAAGTGAAGCTTCAGTGAATTGTTCCTGCTGACCTTCCAGACTGCCCTAATTTTGCCAGTGCAGAAAGGTCACCTTTGCAACAACGAGCAACTCTATCAAAAACATTATTTTAACAGTAGTGCTGAGAACACAGAGTAATTAATAAAACAAGGAAACTCCACCAAGGTGTTTTTAAAGGGTTTGGTTGGAGGAGGAAGGTAAGAAAGCAACTTAATGAAAAAGCAGCAAAACAAAAGACATAATGCAGAGTTCACTGGAGTTCAGCTTCACATATTTAATACTTTTTTTCAATACTGTTGCTGTTTCTGAAATAGTCTGCTGCACTTCTGGAACAAAGAAGAGGCATGTGAATAAGCTAAGAGCTAGGTTCCCTTAGGCTATGTGAAAAGGAACAGGTATCATCTGACAACTTTATTACAGGTTCTTAAGTGTAATAAACACCTGTAGGGAACAGCAAGAGCATTAAGAAACAGGGAAGTGAACTAAGCAGGAACAAAGACATTCATGACAGTATCAGGACAGGAATTACAAATATATTTGAATGCTCAGTCTGAATCACTAGATACACAGTATCTGTAGTAAGGGGGCACACTGCCACAATACGAAAAAAAACCCAAAACGCACTCCCATCAGTGATTTGTATAATAAATTATCAGTGAAGCAAATCACCATGGTTGGGCTGACAACTGCAGTATTACCAACACTCAAAGAACAGCTGTACATTGAAGGAAAACCTGTGCTGCTGTCAGGCAATGTATATTGAGCACGAAAATATTATTCATCAACCTATCTGCAGTAAAAAATAAAGGTAGCTTTACTGAATCCTCACTTTTTCTCATGCAAACCTTCTGAAGAAAAGCTTCTCCACCATGATTGTAAGAGCTGTGGTGGCCAGCCCGCAGAGGCACTCAGCTGCCTAGTGGAGCAGGCAGAACCTGGCCAGCCCCATGCTGCAGGTTGGCCCTGCTCAGTTGCAAGGGTGGTGATAGCCCATGCAGTCCCACGTGTGACAGCCAAGACTGCTGCCAACACAGCAGAAGTATGAGCACAAAAGGATCTAGCACATCTCTATATCTACCTCAGGGAAGAAAGTCACAAGTTTACTTGCCATTACTTATTTACAGACAAAAAAAAAAATCAATACTGATAAATTCCGTCTCACCTCCAAGTCACTCTTTTCCTTTAGCCTCATCTCTTCAGTTTAAGGTACCGGTCATTTTTTTTCTGCACAGCTATTTATAAATAATTTCCCATTTAGTCTGTTTATCCTGGCTTGCTTCATTTGATTAGTTTCATCTTTTGAGCTTCATGCCACTTCTTCTGGCAGTTCTGAAAGACTGCTGTCCACCTGACCACCCAGCTTAAACTCCTATGCAAGAGAATACGCTATGCAAGAGAGCTTATTAATAAAACTCTGCTCAGTACCATTTGATTTCCATCCCTTCTTCTCCATGACGACCCCTTCTTCTCCAGTATATCTTCTGAAAGATCTCACACCAAGCAATTCTTGCCTATTGTCTTAATCTTCCGTAGCGTTTCCCACCATATTCCTCACTTTTCATAGTACCACTAAGACCTCTGCTTCAGAATATGTATGTGAAATGCTTACCATACCTTTAGTTACCGATTGGGAATGGATTGTGGAATAGTACACAGCACTGTCTAATTTCCTTTGAGGGTTACAGATGCTGAATGCCATTGTTACTGCAGTAGTCTTACCACTGACACATCTCTTTTTCTTTCTTTGTGCAGCAGGTAGGTCATCAAGCTTCTCTCATGCTCTCCCCCAGTTTCTGAGGTAGTTTCTCGTACCTCATGCAAAATCCTGTCCTCTTTTTAGCATTTATAATTTCAATTCTTCTCTGAACCCAGGCCTAGTTCATGGAGACTAATCAATTTGCAGTTTAGGGGAAACGTTACCCTCCATCCTTAGCAATCCCTCAGATCTAAAGGAGATGTGTACTGCTGCTTTATATTCCGCCTTCTTTACACTTAATAGGCTTTTTATAGCCTCCATCACCTTTGCACATTCAGGAAGGAAACAGCACATAACAGACTGGAGAAACAAAATTACTGAAGAAAAAAGCAGATGCTATCCCAGCTCACGTAATAAACATTTTTAACAGCTCTACAAACCCTGGAATGGCTTGAGTCAAATTACGAACCAGTTTTAAATGAAAGAAAAATGAAAAAAAAAAATAAAAAAGGGGAAAGAAAGCCACCCTAAAACATTCTCAGTCTGGAAAACTTTTTCCTTGTCAGACAAAAAAAAGAAGGAAAACAAAGCCAAAAGGTGTGTAGTCTGAAGTGCTGGATTCAAAGTCAAAAGCTGTATCTAACAAAACCCTCCACACAATGCCATGCAAGCTCTTGGAGTCTGACTCTTCCGTGTACCTCTTAGCAGTAAGAGATGTTCTACAGCAGTTCCAGTCAGCTCTATTCTTATTAAAGTAACATCTTTGAAGAGGCATGCTTAGAGTTTTCGTTGTCAGCATCAAAAGATTTTTTTAACAAGTCGTATTATATTAAAGACTGAAAATATAAAAGAACCAAGAGTTTAAGGTTGAGAAGAGCTAAAGATTTTTTTTTTTTAAAGAACAAAAGCCAGGGACTTAGGAGAAGCTCACAAACTTATCAACAGCTCAAAATTTAGACATTGTGTTGCTTTATATGATGTATCTTCAAATAATTCAGACTCAAGCTTTATGTGATAACCTAAAATGATATAGAAATATTTAATAAGTTTTAAAATTTTTTATGTATTTGCACAAGAGCCACGCAATGCCAATGTAAACACATTTTAATCTGGATCTCAATATTTATACTTGCAAATTCTTCAATTTATTTACATTCAAACTGCAGAGCATTCTGAAAGCATTGCTTGTACTAAAGAGTGGCAAAACTATTCTATTTTCACTCTATTTTGATGTGATGATGAAGTTTTCCTGAACTTAGGCCTTCACTCCAGGAACTTTTCATGAAAATGCAATTGAGGAGAGGAAAGGACTCTAACCTACAACTGCCTTAATCCAGCCAGACCAGCCTTTAACTTCTTATGTATTTTACTTAAACAAAATATAAGTGACTCTAGGGAAAGCAACATTAATAAACATGATCATATAAACTTTGCAGTGAAAATTCAATTTTACCTTTAATAGCGTCTCTCAAACAGTAAACTTTATTATATGACCAACAACCTAATCAGATCCTAGCACCAAAATCAGGTGTTTCATTTTCAATTTTTAATGTTTGTTCAGTTGCTTCTTGGAATATCTCATGCCCTAAATAAGATAGAAAATGCCAATGAAAATGTCAGATTCTGCTGGAAACTGGACTGATGCCTCCACTCTCCTCAGTTCCAGGAAAATTTTTCTTGACCAAGGAAAGCATTCCTCTTTGGTTACTGCAAGATTCCATATCTGAGAAGCAGATACATTAATGTAAGAGATTAAATACTAAAATTTGTCCAGAATGCTGTTCTAAAACTTGGGTTAGTGGCAATTTCAGTGTCACACTGCTCTGAGATGATGGTGCAATTTACGTCTAATGGCAAAAAGAAAACAATTGTGATAGAAGCCGATCATAGATCTTTGTATTTCTTTGGTTGCTTTAAGTCTCCATAATGCTCTACACTGTTCTCCTACACACTATCACCCTTAGCACTCATTCCTAGTATTTCCATTGAAATTTCCAGAAATGCTCTAAGGCATTTTCCTCTCTGCCCTCATCACAGCATTTGCAGCACACAAATACGCACAGCCTGGCTTGTCCCATAAGTATACTTTCTGTTTTAAGACACTATTGTTCTTTACATGCAAACATATAATTTGCCAGACACTAATTTCTTTCTCAAGCCATAATGTCTTTAGCATATTTAAAGGCAACTCCACAAACTTTATATGCTAGGCTAGCGCATCATTAACTTTTTCAGGGATGCTATTTACATCTCTTTCCCAAGAACACATGGAAGAGCTTTTGCCCATTTGGAAATTCGGTGTGGAGCCAAGCTTTCCACACTTAGTGTAAGCACTCAGGTTTCTGGGAGCCTCCCGTTCTGCATGCTCAGTTTGAGTGATTACACCCAGACTTGCCATAAACAGTTGCTTCAGCTTCTGCAGTGGGGCACAGGGGTGAGAATGACGGTGCATCCATAATCTGCTCTGACATTGTAACATTTCCACCAAATGTGAAAAAAATAAATCTTGACTTTCAACTGCATCTTTGCATGGCTGAAGAGTTACATTCTGCTGAGAAACAGCAACTTACAGTCTGCAAGTGCAGTTTGAAGACAACTTTGCTGCAAAAGCAAGAAAACGCCCCTGCCCCTGCTGAGTCCAGGCTGATCACGACCACTACGTATACAGCACAAGAGAGAAGAGGTGCTCCAGTTCTGTATGGTCAAGATTTTGCAAAAATACGTAAATATTGGAAAGGAAGTAAAAGCTGCCATTCATATGCAAGGTTAATCTTCGCAGTTCTATGGATTGCCATTAAATAATGGTGGACAAGAAATTCACAGGAAACATAATTTTGTTATTGAATCTTCTGCACTCTTGTCTCACTACTAGTTCTAATAATGTTGAAAAAGTGTCTTACAGACTGACATTGGTGTAGTTGCACCAATGAGCCTGCCCTAAACTCTGTACCTATCCTATGGAAAATCTCATTTATGTGCAAAGATGCATGGTGGCTATAAAATATGTACATTTTTGTAATGCTGTAGAATTATCCTTTCATGTACATTTCACCCAGGCACAACAGCTGTCAAAAATTTTTGATTACTATAATGAATTTTGTACCTATAAAGGGGAAAAATGCAAAGCAATTGCATCCTCCTCTAAAAGCTAAACAGTTCTAAAAGCAGACAAAACTTGTACACAAAGTTTTGTATTGATGGGTTTATCTCCCAAGTATACTGCATCATGCATAGGCACAAACCAACTCTTTTCACATCCTCAGGAAAGAAAACCATGCAATTCCTCCACTCCATTACCTGAGTTTCTGGATGACTCAGGCATATGTTTCCAGTGCTTCCAATAACTTGACAGGCTCGCAGGTTTCTGCATTCTTTTAAGATTACTCAGAACTAGGGAAACTATATGACAAGCTGAAGGAACGACAACAGCATTGCATTGGCACACATGGGGACAGAAAGGCTCTCCAAAAACAGGAGCATTAAGGAACAGAAAGAAATTACTCTTAGAGAAAGCAGCTCTGTAGGATTTAACACAAGCTCCAAGGGACAGATGAGGTGAAATGTTCCAGGGGATTTCTCGCTATTTGCAGAACACTTAATTACTTCAAGGACAGCTTGTTTCTGCTCTTCTGGATGCTGCAAACCTGTCACGCCACAGGACAGATTTACAAGATGCATTTCCTTCAGTGCCAAGCCAGATGCAGGAGGTTCCACCCTGTCGACAGGGTTGATTTGACTCCACACGTAACCGCATCTTTCCCTGGATTGCCGAAATGCTGCGGTTGTTAGAGCATCCCATTGTGTCACAGCACTGCACGACTCGCACAGCTGCGCCCGGCCTCTCCGCAGTCTGGCTCTGGCTCACGCCTGGGGAAGGCAGCACCACAGTCTCTTCTCTTGCATGCCAGAAGAGATGGATCAGTGAACCCCAGGTGGGATGTGCTGTGCAGAAGCCAAAATGAGGCCAGTTTTAAGAGGCCAAAAGCAGCCCTTTGAAGCGTCAATAGATGTAATGCTCTGCATCATGTCACAGAGTTTTCTGCCACGGATCACAGTGAAACCCAAGGTTTGCTGCAGAGGGATGTGATCTCTAACTCTGCTGTCACGAGCTCAAGCAAGCTATGACAGACACTGTGCCTTCCTCAATAGCGAGACATGTTGCAGTCGGGATATATGAAGAAAGAATGAAAAAGGACACAAGACACAAATCAAGTACCTAAAGAGACCTTTGGAAAGCCAACTTATGACAATGAAACTGTTAACATGAGGGTACTCACAGACATCTGGCAAAGGATTTCCAGTGCTTAACCTTTGCTTTCAAAAACAGAATATTCAGACATTGGGAAAGAGATGAAGGTATAGGTTTTGAACCACTCTCAGCCTCTGCAGGCTTGTTAGATATATGAAATAATATATTTTTGTTCCCCAGCAAATGTCTTTTAAATGAATAGCGTAGAACCACTGCAAACTATCCACAGGGAGAAATACCTAAGTAGTCATTCTGCTGCCATGTATCTACTCCAGACACTACCCTTGCTACTCACAGAAAAATTCAATTGTTTAGTGAGTTTAGATGACTGTTAGAAGGAATAATTTCTGCTATCTTTTTCTTAATCTTAATAAAGTCTTTTCCCCTCATGCCTCCTTCTCACTTTAGTATAAAATATGCTCCCATGTTAAATGTGACTGCAAAGAAAATTACATGGTTTACAACAGAATTCAAGTTACACTCATAATCTTTAAATTCTGTTTCATGAAACTTGGTATATAAAATCCCAGTTGCTTCTGAGAATTAAAAGAGAAAATGTACATAAAAAGCTTAACACAAAATGCTTAAATCCAGTCTTATTTAGCAAGCACGTCCTACACTATTGAATGGGTTCCAGAATGAAGCTTAACATTATTTCCAAATAATCTTTACTGTCCTATAAAGCAGTCCATTGTATGAACTTTTTGGATTGGACACATAAGCAGATAACATAGACACATTTATTTAATGCTGTAACTGAAACCAGGCATATATTCAGTATAGAACTTACTCCAAGGATCAAGGATTGCCAAATGCCTAGGTCAATGAGAGAAAATGGGAAAATGGGGCAAAATATTGGGAATCCTGGGAAACTAGACCCGAAGGCTCCCACTCCACAAAGCACGGCATGTACCAAACTATATCTTAACATCAACTCTTCCAAGTCTGAGTGGGGCTTTAAGACATGAAGTCACATTTTGTCCTGCTACCGATAGGTCATCTCACCAGCCTTTCTTAAAGATGCTGCAGAATAACGCAGCACCAGTTCCAAACCAGTTCAGCATGTTTGATGCTGTAAAGAAGGCTCTGTTGCATTCATTGTCCTTCTCTTGGCCAATAGGACCAACTAACTTTATGTACAGCATGATCAGGTCAAAAAGAAAGAAGAAAAAAGTGGATGTGCCACCCTCAAGTCCATCGAACAAGTGAACTACTTGTGTGCAAAAACAGGGGCTACAACCCTGTCATTCAAGTGCTCAATCAGTCTTCTGCCTAGAGCATGGTGCAGGGCACAACTCACCTGGGCCAGCTTAGTTCCCATTCTTTATGAGAGGTAAGTCACATGCTTGAGCACTGGTGAGGGGTACCTGAAATGGTACTTCATAAACCAAAGTACCTAGCTTGCTTATTTAGCACAAACAGTGACATTTTACCTTCCTGTTCCACAGAAGAAGAGAGAAAAGCAGCTATGTAGCACTTGCATTGCTAAAAAATGGCCTAAGTTTGCGTGCCAAAGCACTGGCACAGTCCCTGCACAGCCCAAAGGAGGTGGTGGCCAAGCAGAAGCAGATTGAACATTTGACCGCTGACTGGCAAAGTGGTGATTTATCACCAGTTCACTTCAGCTACGTCCAACTGCAACAAACCATCCTGGCCTCAAACCTTTCCCCATCTCTGAGAACACTCTGAATCAAGCCTTTGGTCTGCTAAATTCATACAACATCAGAAATGTATTAATGCTTTTCAACTCTATGTGTTGAAAAGGAACTAAACACCTCTTGGGCTAACATTTTTTCCGAAACACTTTCACAACTATGATGGTAAATCCCACTTGCAGCACAATCAGAAACATGACAGGAGCAGAGGCCTGCACTTCCCAATAAGCAATACACGTCATCTGGTGGGCAAAATGCCTTCTGGGAAACTGGGGTAAGAAACCACAGCCAGTAGATGCCTGAATGAACACATAGTTGATAAAGGCCAAAAATATCCAGTTACCAGAGGGAAAAAACCCAAACAACTCAGCGATTTCTCAGTCTGCAGAGAAGCTGGAAATAAAAATTCATATATGTTCCACTGGACACCAAAACAAAAAGTAAAAAAAAAAATACAGACTCAACCGGAATAATGATCTTAAGGTATTTCCAACTCCCCTCCCTCTCCCAGACAGCCTCTCCACAATCCACAAGCAGTACAAGTTTCAGGTCATGCTGTTTTCCATACAGCTCTGTATTTGTTCACCTCTCCTCCTACTTTATAGTCACCCATCACTCCTACTCTCAGGTGGCTGGACCAACAAGCTCTGTCTACACTCCAAACAGTTGTTAAACTGTTAATGAACTGTGAAGACTGCTACAGGCTATTTTGGATCTACAGAACAGCTTGTGCATCCAGAAACATGTATTCCTCCCACCCATTATTATTATTATTTGCTCCAAAAAATAAATTACCTCTCCTCACGAATCCCTCCTGTGAAACTTCAAGCACACCGCCCACGGAAAAGTGGGTGTTGCAAAGCTGCATCAGGAAGACACTGCTCAGTGTTGCACTCCAAGCCAGCAGCAGCCTCACCTCCATCTGCTGACAGTCACTTCCAATTGTTTTCCATCCCTGACGACTTAAAGCTGCCAAGCAGGCCCTCCTCAACTCCGTGTAATTTACTTAAGCAATGATATGATTTGTCCTGCACAAGGTCTTTAAGCAATGTGGGTTATTTTCCATGCTTGTATTGACACTAAAAATTCCTCAATTGTATGTCCTTTCACAGACCCCAGACTGCTTATTAAGGCATCAAGTATCATCAGTGTCCTTCAGGCTGGTGGTGCTCTTGGCTAACCATACTGATCAGACCATGGCCAAACTGTGACTGAACTGTCAAATAAGTCAGTGGTAAGAAAGATTTTAAATCCTGTTGGGAGATATGGCTTATCCAAGAAATGCAATAAATATGGATTTTATTTTTATTTTTAAAAAATGTATTATGTGGTTGCTTGGTTTCACTTAACTTTTTTAAAAAACTATTTGGTGGTTTAAGAAAGAAAAACTGATGTATTCTGCCAATTCTCTCCCATTTATCTATTTCCTTGTTCTATTGTGCTCCAAGTTTCTGTTTCACTTGTTAACAATTAAGCTCAGAATTTCTGTTTTTAGATGCCTATGCATTGAGGTAGTATCCACATACACCAGGAGAGAGTGAATTGTACTGTGACAGCAAGCAAGGCAGTTCCCACCTGGCAAAGCTTGTATAACCCATTTCTCAGGTGCTGCAAGTCCTTCAAGGCCCAGGTGCGGTAAAGCTGAGGCGCTGCCACTGATCCAGCTCAGGAACCTGTGCTCTGATCTTTGCTCACTCTGTCCTGGAGTCTGTGCAGCGCTGATGTGAGTGAGTACAACTGACTGTTCCAGCTGGTCAAAACCAAAAAACTTCTAAAAGTTTGAAGTGAAATTAAGTGCTGCCTGCAGTTGCCTTCATGTGGGATATGAAAATATCACATACCAGCATGCTCTCTGATATGTAGGAAAACACACTGATTTTAATTCTGAAAGTTCCCTGTCTCTGTCATCACACAAGGTAGCAGCTGTTGGAAGTGGCCTCATAAGGATCCAAGATACATTGCCTCTCATGTACCCCAACACCCTTCTTGGGATGCCCATGGAATACAATCCAGTAAGGAAGCCCTACAAAGATCCTTACATGACACATACAAGACAAGCATCTTTTACATACACAAATGCAGGGGATCTGCTGTTCAACCAGAAGGCAATTGCAAAGGTACTAGATTTTTATCCCTGTTTTGTGGGGGGAAAAGTATATAATCCAATATGATCATCTTCCATGAATAACCACAACAGAGTTGTGGTTTGGTATGCGGATAAGAAAATACCAGGAAGGAAGAAAACTCTGTCTCTATTGGCACTAACATAAGCTCGGCTAGCATACCACTCTGTTCTGCAGTCCACAACACAAATTGTATGGAAAAACTGGAGAGAGATCACTGAGAGCCACAAGAATGACTAAAACATATTTCAGCAGACTAGGAAATTCAAGCAGCTGAGGATATTTATCTTACAGAGAAGGTCCAGGATAACCGTTTGTAAGTGCCAGTAGGAAAAGACAGATTTGATAGAGGACCACTCAGCTTTGGATATCAAACGTGTAATTATGTATAACATTTGGAAATTGCAGTAGACATGCTTATTGGAAAAAAGATTTATTTTTATTAAAAAAAACCCCCATAAAATCCAATGAAGCTCTGGAACAACTTTTGAGATTGATTCCCTCTACCCATTTCTTTTAGCTGATTTTGAGAATTCTAAAAATTATATGCTGTTACATAAGGAAGTAAAGGTCTGTGTTTCCTGTCCACGCAAGAGGTAATATGCACTCCTTACAGAGCCTTCTGCAGCGAGAATTTACTAAATTAATAGGAACTTGAAAGATATTTTGCAACCTCTTCAAGGAGTTTATTCTTCTTTTAAAATCCCTACCAGTTAGGTCTGGAAGTAATTAACATTATGCTGATATTGCATTTCAACTTTTTAAGAAAAACGATTCCGCCACCATCTTTGCAACCACTTAAGCAATGTCCCTGAGTAACTACAAAGAATGAAAGAGGAATGACAGAGAGGGGAAAAGAAAGCAATATATTACCTTATTATTCAGCTGCCAAATGCAAGAGCTAGTATACAAGGAGGGCATCTCCCATTAAATCATTTCATTTGCTAGCTTTTCAAAAAAAAGGAATGAGTGCTATTTAATTTGCATTTTAGTTCAGTAATACCTGGAGCATTTGTTGGGAAAACATGCCCAACACAGATCATAGAATCATTTAGGTTGGAAGAGGCCTCCAAGATCATCAAAAGTCCGACCTTTGACCTGATACCACCATGCCCACTAAATCATATCCTGGAGTGCCATGTCTGTCTGGTTTTTTTAACACTTCTAGGGATGGTGACTTCATAACTTCCCTAGGCAGCCTGTTCCAATGCTTAACCACACTTTCAGTGAAGAAATTTGTTAGAATACCCAATCTAAACCTCCCCTGGCACAGTTTGAGGCCATTTCCCCTCGTTCTATTACTTAGCTGCCTGGAAGAACAGACTGAGCCCTGCCTTGCCACAACCTCCCTTCAGGTACTTGCAGAGGGCAATAATGTCTCCCCTGAGCCTCCTTTTCTGCAGATGGAACAACCCTACTACCCTCAGATGCTCCTCATAGGACTTATGTTCCAGACCCCTTGCCAGCAATGTTGCCCTTCTCTGGACATGCTCCAGCACCTCAAGGTCTGTCTTGTGAGGAGCCCAGAACTGGACACAGCATTTGAGGTGTGCTCTCACCAGTGCCAAGTACAGGGGGACAGTCCCTGCCCTGGTCCTGCTGGCCACACTATTGCTGGTCCAGGCCAGGATGCCATTGGCCTTCTCAGCCACCTGGGCACACACACTGGATCATGTTCAGCTGCTGTCAATCAGAACCCCCGCAAACTTTTTCACTGGGCAGCTTTCCAGCCACTCTTCCCCCAGCCTGTATCGCTGCCTGGGGTTGCTGTGACAGAAACCAGCACTTCACCTAGCTCCATCTCATACCATTGGCCTCAGTCCATCACTCCAGCCTGTTCAGACCCCTCTGCAGGGCCTTCCTGCCCTCCAGGAGATCAACACTCCCACCCAACTTGGTGCTGTCTGTGAACTTACTGAAGGTGCAACTTGATACCCTCATCCAGATCACGGATAAAGGTATTAGACAGGACTGGCCCCAGAAGTGGGGAACACCCTTGGTGACCGGCCAGCAACTGGACAGAATTCCATTGACCTCAACTCTCTGAGCTCGGCCATCCAGCCAGTTTTTTACCCAGTGAAGAATACACCAGATGCTCTTCAGCCAATATGCATCCTCTCATCTCATTGTGCAGAGCTCTGCCTTCCCCTCTGTTAGTGCGAAGTTGCCACTCTGGAGTATCTGAAGAGCTGTGGCTGCTCACATACCCAGCACTCACCCAGTGCCACGACTCACACACAGAAAAGGAGGCTGCTCTTCTGGATTGTTCTCCTTCCACCACACCACAGCCTGCCAATGGGCCTCCCTCCTCCGCGGCCTGAGATGTCACTACGCGTGTGGCACAAGAGCCAGCTCACCACAGCCTCTGGCAGGGAGGGGAATCCCACCACTGCTAAAAGAGGTTGCCTAGGGAAGGGGGGGCTGGGAGCCAGCAGCTCCCGAGAGGCAGCCTGCTGCCCCTGCCACAGCGTAAATCCCTGAGCAAATGCAGAAACTCCAGCCCCTACAGCTAGTGACCGCTGAAAGGAAGCTGTTGTCATATGGTACCTCATCAGTCTCACGTCGGATCTTAACAGAATATCCTGGCAAAACCCAGAGGGGTCACCAACAGCCTGGACAGCTGATTTCTGTTATATTTATTTATAGTTATTTATATTGTTAAATTATTAAATATATAAATACATTATTACATGACTGTAAAACATGTTTCATTAATTCTTATCACAAAAGTTACTGAAATGGAATAGACAAATATCTAATGACTTCCTAGTTCTTGAACTAGTTGGACTTTATGTCTAGATTGCATGAGGTTTTGCTTGCTTTTTAATCAAGCGTGAAGTTTGATTATAAATTATATGTATAATATATCATGCATAATAAAATTATATATAATAAACATTAAATATTATAGCTACAGTATTATATAAAACATATTCCTTATAAAATATAAAAATAATATCCTTTACAGCAACAAATATAATAATTACAGTACCCAATATATCAAACTAACCCAATGAAAATTCTGAAATCTAATTATGACAGAAAGGAGTATGGGGAAGAAAAGTGAAGATGATGAAGGCTCTGCTTGGCACCATGCACGTTCCCTGACTGGCTGCAGCTGCTACCTCCATTCTTCCCAACACGTGGGGAAAGCACCCAGCTTGGCATTCCTTTCCACTCTGGGGAGCTTTGCTCAAGCACAAGGAAGGACAGCATCACTCAGTGAGGCAGGGCTGGGCTTGAAGGCACGCACAGTTATATGAATTAAAAGGAGACTCCACTCGTGCCGTGCAAAGCCAGAAGGAGCCATGTGAAGCCAGCTCCCTGCCAGCACAACGTGGAGCACAACCCAACACCACTGACTGAGCAAAGCAGGAGTCTGGAAGAGACTAGAGAGGCTGAGCATAATGCTGNAGGGGAACCCCACCCCTGCTAAAAGAGGTTGCCTAGGGAAGGGGGGGCTGGGACCCAGCAGCTCCCGAGAGGCAGCCTGCTGCCCCTGCCACAGCGTAAATCCCTGAGCAAATGCAGAAACTCCAGCCCCTACAGCTAGTGACCGCTGAAAGGAAGCTGTTGTCATATGGTACCTCATCAGTCTCACGTCGGATCTTAACAGAATATCCTGGCAAAACCCAGAGGGGTCACCAACAGCCTGGACAGCTGATTTCTGTTATATTTATTTATAGTTATTTATATTGTTAAATTATTAAATATATAAATACATTATTACATGACTGTAAAACATGTTTCATTAATTCTTATCACAAAAGTTACTGAAATGGAATAGACAAATATCTAATGACTTCCTAGTTCTTGAACTAGTTGGACTTTATGTCTAGATTGCATGAGGTTTTGCTTGCTTTTTAATCAAGCGTGAAGTTTGATTATAAATTATATGTATAATATATCATGCATAATAAAATTATATATAATAAACATTAAATATTATAGCTACAGTATTATATAAAACATATTCCTTATAAAATATAAAAATAATATCCTTTACAGCAACAAATATAATAATTACAGTACCCAATATATCAAACTAACCCAATGAAAATTCTGAAATCTAATTATGACAGAAAGGAGTATGGGGAAGAAAAGTGAAGATGATGAAGGCTCTGCTTGGCACCATGCACGTTCCCTGACTGGCTGCAGCTGCTACCTCCATTCTTCCCAACACGTGGGGAAAGCACCCAGCTTGGCATTCCTTTCCACTCTGGGGAGCTTTGCTCAAGCACAAGGAAGGACAGCATCACTCAGTGAGGCAGGGCTGGGCTTGAAGGCACGCACAGTAATATGAATTAAAAGGAGACTCCACTCGTGCCGTGCAAAGCCAGAAGGAGCCATGTGAAGCCAGCTCCCTGCCAGCACAACGTGGAGCACAACCCAACACCACTGACTGAGCAAAGCAGGAGTCTGGAAGAGACTAGAGAGGCTGAGCATAATGCTGGCTAGTCACTGGCTTATAGTTCCACTTGTTAATTTACTTGTAGGAATCCAGAAGGGAAAAGCAGGCTCATGTATAAAGGCATGAACCATCTGCATGTGGAAATTACTTCACCTATTCAGAATCCAGGGGACAGTTTGAAGAATCCAAACTTAAAAAAAGAAAAGAAAAAAGAAAGAAAGAAAAAATAAGGCTATGAAATAATCTGGCAACTTTCTGCTCAGGAAAGAGCTGGGGGAAACATATCCCTGCTGATTATGTGTCTAATAGCTCCAAAAGCTGTGTTCTGTATCAAACAAATCTGTACAGCACAAGCCTGTTTGCAAAAGGGAGGGCAGGTCTTTAATTTACCACTTTCAGAATGACATAAGAGTTTTACAAAGCAGCAAGAAGAAAGAAAAAAACACACAGCCCAATTAATGAAATTAAGACATTGCAGCTCATAATATAAAAATATACATGCTGTTAAAACTTAGACCTGTTCCTGTACCACAGAGCTTACATGTGCCAAAGTGTAAGACAGTATGTGATACTGTTGAGCCATGTGAGAAAAACTATTGTGCCACCAAACCCAGAAATATGACAAGAATAATGGATGTTTCCCTATTACTGCCCAAGAGACTGCTATGTTAAGGAAATTACTGACCAAGGTCAAAGGCTTCAGAATTTACTTTGATGGGATAATCAGAAAAAAGCCAGAAACATTTATTCTAATCCCAGATTTGACAAAGCCCAATTTACAACTTGGCTTGGCACTTAAATGGCTTGTCTAGCATTACACGATCTAAAGCCTGGGTGATGAATCAGAATTTACCTCATATATATGTATATCTAAATTTGCCTTAGAAGTCAGGCATAAACACCTAGCCTTTGAAGATATAATAGGCTAATATTTTTATCCCAGTGACTTTTAAAATACTGTAAAATACAGAAACGCCACGTGTCTAAGAAATATGTGGTTGTCCAAGCCATGGGTGGAATGGTGCATTTGCTGCAGTGCAGCAGTATAGCCAAGTATGTGAGAGGAGTAAATGTCTACTCCCAGCTTCTCTCACCTCGGCGGCTCTCACCAGTTTTGGATGTGTTTAGGGAGACCAGGTGTTTCAAACAAATATCAGAACCAGTCTAATGAGTAGCAGTCACCAGCTGGATCAAATGTAACCATCTATCGGCGTGTGGGCACTGCTGCTGGGAAAGAGTGCTCTGATGGAACAAAACAAAGGAACTTCAGCAGGCAGGCTCCAGACTAAACCTGAAATAATGAGCAGCCCTAAGAAAGATATGTATATCTGTTGCTCACCAGATCTTTGATGAATGAGGACCAAGATCTCCATGTTTTCAATATTACCATGATCAAGCCTGCAGTGCTAAATGCAGTGACTCCAGTTAAGAGTTCTATTAAATTTTTTTGTCTGCTCTATTTTAAGCAAGTCCTGAAGACAACAGGAAAAATCCTGTTCTTTTCATACTTAACATTAAATACATCTTAAATGGCATTCAGAAAAAAAAAGTTAAAAGGCTTGTAACAACCAGTGCAACTTTTCATTTAACAGCTTTCTGTAGTCTTGGGGACAACTGTTTCTAAAACCCGATGAACAAAGAGGGTTTAATCCTTTATTTTAAGAACAAAGGCAGTGTAATCTAGTCATTAAATATCTGATGATGTAGTTAAATGACATGTGAAGAAGTGCCTTGGCACAGGCTGGGGAACATGTGCTAGCAAGAGCACAGATTCCCATGTTGCTGTGATGGAAATAAAAGCCATGCCAGGCCACTAAGGCACTTACAAAAATTAAGCCTTTAGCAACAGAGATCAGATAGCTGGATATCCTAAATTACAAAATCTACTTTAGCAAAAATAACATTTGTGATAAGTTGCTAGGGAGAAAAAAAAAACAACAAGGCAAAGATACATCATAAATGCATAGCAATCTCAGAGACCTTTCCCTCCAATTCAGTGTTAACTGAAGTTAATGAAAACGGGGGATATACAAGAAAAAAAAGTTATTGTTATCCTAATACACAGAGCGGTACCTACAGGCTCAGTTCTGCAATAGTGTATTGCAAACACTTGAAATGCTAATATTTGGATAGTAAAAAAAGTGAGCAAGAAAACAAAGAAAGTAGATATTGGCCACTGAACCAGAGGTGAAGCTTCTATTTCATTAGAAAAATCTGAAGGAAATCTTCTAATCACTGACCATGGAGGTACACTTTCTATTGCAGTTGAGTGAGTGTGGAAGTGAAAATTTTGGTAATGTACTAAAAACATGATCAGAAATGTAAGCAGCCGCCTTCTATAACTCTGTACGCACACACACACATATTTATGTTCAGTAAATGCGAAAACACTGAAATGCAGAAAATTTTCGATGATGAAGCAGGGGTTAGGACTATTTGCTTGCAAAGAGCCAGCATTCCCCAGAAGAGTAGTTTCCTGCATTGAAACCTGCCTAAACACAAATGACCACCTGTACCTGAAATAAACTGTTACCTTGCAGCCTTTTATTATATTCTGTTTCGCCTTTCCGTGTTAAATATTTAACATGGGGGGAAGCACTTAGAAAGGTTTTAGATACAGAAAAATCACTCCGTCCAACAGGCATTTAAACCACCACAGTAAAATTACCCCCCAATACTAGAACTATTGCTGATGTAGTTTTTACTTTTTTTTTTTAATAAGCCACAAGAGGGAGTCAACAGTACTTGAATGCCAACACCACACCCTCCCCCCCAACAGAACCAAGACATGGTGTTTAAAGAAAGAGTTCAAATAAAACACATTCTAAAGATCCCAGTGAGATATTTTATATGCACTTCAGGAAAATTAGGAGCACTAGTTGTGGTGGAAATGGGAAGCTTAGTTTCTTCATATGTGAATTCATATTCACTTCTTCATACATGAATTTGAAGGTGAAAAGCACGTTTAGAATGCATAACACAGTGATCCAGACAGCACCTGATGGGATGTTTCAGTCACTTCATGGCACCGTCCCACTCACAGCCCTCAGCAGGGGCACCAATGGTTTGAATTACCCAGCCCTGAGCCCTCGTGGCCTCTTCCACTGACCCCCAGGACCTGTGCACACAAGAGCCAGCCCTGCCCTGTGCGACACCGAGTACCTGGCACGGAGCAACGTGCTTTCGCTCAGCCCCTGCGACATAAAAGCTGGGTGCGCTTGTCTGGGCACGACCAGGCAGGCAGCCGGTCCAAGCAGGAAATTCTGCTTTGTGAGTAGCATAAAGAGCAGGGGGCCTCTCTAAAAGGCAGGCTGGGACACCTCAAAAAACTTCACAGTCCACTCTCTCCACACCTTCACAGCCTGAGCAACCTGAAGGCGGACTACAAGCTGTAGATCTGGTATCCACCTCTATAAAATAGCAATATGTTGGAAGAAATTAAAATAAAATTAATTGACGGGTCTGAATGAAAATCAGATCTGTTCCTTTTTCTGCAGGTAAGGTCAGGACAGAAGTACTTGACTTTTTAGCCTCTTTGCCACCTCTTTTTCTTGTGCTTTGCCTTAGAAATCATTCCTAATTGGATGTAATTGGCCTCACTAAAAAGAATTGAATTCCGTGGCTAGCTGCTTTAAGCTGAAAACAATACTCAAACAAAGCTCAAACATATTGATGCCTTGAGAGGCCACCTAGAACAGAGGCTAGACAGAGTAAAGAAATAAAGTAGGTATTTATTAAAAAGGCCTTCAAAGGATACACCTCTGGCAGTACAAGAGCCTGGCCAAGGCTACGCCCAAGATGCACGACGGGTCATGAGTTTTCACCCTTTTGTAAGTTTGGTCCATTTACATATTGGGGTTAATTGTCCAGTTACAGCTTCAGGTAATAAAGTCTTAATTTTTTTAGTTTGTTCTTTTTAATTCACTGTTGTTTATACTTTCTTGGGCCTGAAGCCCCGATGGTGACTTTGGTTTTCAGGCTGCAAAAGGATTGTTTTGTCTAGCTGAACTGTGAAGAGAACTTGCTAACACTCTATATGAAGTTCAGAGTTATATACCAATACAGCACAGAATCTGAAAAATATGAGAGCTAAAACTTAAGGCATCAATATAGTATATTCTCTTCATAATTTGCCTACACAAACAAATTTATGTTCTGTCCATTCCTAAACTTACTTAGGAGCAGAGAACCAAATTAGAAATGCCAACCTTTGTTTCAGTGACCCTTCATTTCTTACACTTTGCTTTTTCCTTATTCCATCTCCCCCACTTCATTTGTGAGAAGGGTAAAAAACCCCACCATTCTTATTATGAAGTGTATTTCTATTCATCTGATAAAACAAACTGCTTTTTCAGGATGTCTTCTCATCACATTTCATGTTCATGTTCTGCATTTCTATTCAGATGTTCATTTCATCCTATGAGTATGCAAATGACTACTACTGACAAAAGCACTGAGATGAGTTTGCTTTAAATGTACCAAAAAAAAACCAAATAGAGAAACCAAACAACCTCTCACACACAGAAAACAAACGAAAACCTGTTGAGAGTTTCTTCTGGCTGAGGCAATAGAGTAATTTAATCACTAATAATGTTCACAGTGCCCAAAATAATTCTGGACATAATTGGTACTTTGAATTGTCTACTAGCCTGGTGATTTATGATATAGGATGCTTTTAAGTCCAGATTCCATTGAAAGACTGCTTTCATAACCATGATTTTTGTTGTGAAACTTCCTAAGTTCTCCCAGCTACAATGAAGCTACAATAGAAGCTTTTAAAAAGTAAAGATTTATCATCATTTAGAAGTTGCCACAGAAGATCTGCTCTGCACAGAAGGCCACACGACAAAGCCCACAATGAGCCTTAGGAGGCCAGTGAAGAGAGAAGAACAGCTGGGTACTCACACTGGAGATCCATTGCATTTAGAAAGTCCCTGACATCCTATTCAAACAGGAGAGGACCAAACAGGTATGAGGCAAGATGTGGGCAGCACCCTTTCCACCTACATTTTTCCCACTAGGCTCGTTTCAGATTTGGTTAGCATCTGAACTAGGAAACAGGCTGCCAGAACTAAAGGGGTTCTCTATCACCAGAGTTTAGCCCTTCTGGGAACAAACTTACCTACTCATTAATGCATTCCTAACACTTAAAAATGAAGACTACAAGAAATACCACCAAGTCTTATGCTTGATGACATCAAATGTTCCACTACCTCAGCTAGGAACAGCTTTGGCTCTAGATCACAGCCAGGCACACATACTGGGCACATTCTGCCCCTCTTCCTCAGACCCACTGGAACATGTCAAGGCTGGGGATAAACAAGCACTCCGTGCTGGAGACAGAAAATCCTTTTACTCATGTGCCTGGATAGTGTTCTCTGCTTACAGAGTCATTACAGCTCAGAGACAATGCCACTCCCATCTCCTGTGATGCTGGAGAACAATACTGCAACAGACAGCACAACCAGTGGGAGGGTCAACTCACTGTCCTCTCCTAGAAAATCTGCCCTTAGTTACCTCTCCCATTTTCCCTGTGATCTGAAATAATGCCCCAAAAGGCTGAACAAAGACTACAGTTACAGATGTGTTTGTGTGCCATACAGAAGATAAGTGATGAGCACTGTCCTCTTCTTCAGGGACCCAATGCAAGGCAGTGGAACCTAAATCACTTAGACAAGGGGTAGGACCATGTAGGCACAATGCAGGAAGCAGGTCAGTCATTTTAGCTGCCCAGCTCACTTGGAGCTTAACGCAACTTTGAATTTTTGCATGGCTAAAAAGCTGAAACCACATAAACCCATCAAGTTTTACATGTTTCCATCCACAAAGAAAAAACTGACCTAGATTCTCTCATTCTTAGATTCCCTCACAGTTCTGGCCAGGTTTTCAGAGGGTTGCTAACCTTGGCTGAGTTAAGGGTTTATAATGAAACACTAAAACACAAGTACGTTTGAGCTGCTTTGGATTTTATTACAGATATTTTGGATGGCTGTAATGCTAGAGTCAATTCAGACATTCTGGGTACTTTTCATCCAAAAATTGCTGCTTGGGAAAATAACCCCTTGTTTACAATAAATTAAAATCAATCATTATTTTGGGCTTGATTCTCCACTTCACCATTCCAGCACAGCATCTGGTTTAAGACCAGGCTCCTGAACTTGCAGTGAGTGTACCTTGTTTTTATATCCTCTTACTACAATAATGAAAATAAACCATTTGTGAAAAAATTTACTTGCAACTTCAAAAGAAGCAAAAATATAAGGTGACAGACATGAAGAAGATGAGTAAAGAAATAAAATACTAAGAGAAAAGTCAGAAAAACTAAAGCCAAGAATTCAAAACATATCAAAAGTAGTGAAATAAGCCTCTAACAGTTTAAAAGATAGCATCATCGAGCTTGTGAGATGATCCACTGCCTTGGGACACATGAGGATACACCATTAAGGTGAGGCTCAATGGCTTCTTAATTAATATGGTAGTTTAACTAAGAACTTCACCCTCAAAAAGTTTAAGCAATGACATACCTCCACTGCCAATCCACAGCTCTGGAAGAAGCTGAAACACACTTATCTGAGGTACTGGCAGTGCAAAGCAGCACTTTTAAAATGATGCTGAAGCAGTACAGGCAGTTCTCAGAGGGCTCAGAGTAACTTGACATTGAGAGTATGAAGGCAAATGAAAACGACCATGATGACACCATGCCACAGGCTAAGTAATGAAGGAAGTATTTTGAACACTTGAAGTTTTTTCATACTTTGCTTGATAGGCTGTCAGTTCTGTCAGCATGTAGCATAGGCTGATTTTTGCCCTTCAGTCAGAACCATGACTTCAGGAAAGGATGTAGTACAACAGAGGGAGGGAAAAAAGGGGTGAATGATGCTGACAAAATGCTCTAAAACTCTGGAGTTCTGAAATCAGACAGATGTCTGATGCTATCTTCAAAGTATTTTTGAAGCTACTTTGATTCTTCTTAAGAAAGCAATATTCTTTCTCCTAAAGAAACACTTAAACCCAGTTTTCCATGTTAAACTCCCCGAAACTGAGGTTGCAAAAAGTAGTTCTACAGCAGGAAAAAAATACTCTATACTATGCAAATACTGTGCATACCTTAACAAGAGAGAGTTCAGAGATGCCTGTTTTCACTTACAAATAGGGACAGGGTAATTATTTGTTAATTTTGTCTGCACTTTATTGAAATAGTTATGAAAGGAGGAAGAAGAAACATGCCTCAAGCTTTGCCAATATCCCAACAAAACAAACAGCAGCAGGGTTTGTTTTCACTTAAGTTTCATTATAGTTCATATATAGAGAATTAGTACAACTTAAAACTGGTTTGTATTTAAACCCATGTGTATGACAAGACTAGCCAACATGTTCATTTGCTAGTGGAAAAGTTTTATTCCTGCCATTGTTTCCTCATGTAATGCATTTCCATATATTCTGGGAATCTTTCTCCTAAAGCAAAAGTAGATCTTAACAAATTAGCAGAGCTGAACCAAAAGCCCAGTCAAGAAATCTGAACTTCCAGGAGTTTGCAACCGACTTTACCATTCTATGGCTAATGTCCCTCCACTTTGATAACTGAACTCGGGTAAGGGTGGCAAGAGAACACCAGACACTCAATGAACAAGAAAACAATCCTGGCAAGGCTTTGGCAAGCTATGTTTTCCCCAAGCCTGGAGAGGTTACTCAACTGAAAGCTCTTGCTATTCCTCATGCTGTTTGTGCAATTTGGCAGCTGAGCCATTTCCTAATAATTTGTGTTGTGGCTCACTGCAGGCCACCAACATATACAACCTTAATGACAATCAGCAAGAGAAAATATTTAAATTCAGCAAAAGACACCAATTGTAGGTATCTCAGATGCAAACAACTCCCAGCCAACACGTGACTGGTGCATTTACATAACACACTGGTGAGAGCTTGGAAGTTATCTAGAAAACATACCCAGACAGAGAGATTAACTTTGTAAGTCTTAGTCCCTACATGAGGATTCAAGGTTTTCAGTCATTTAAGGGTGATTTTCAGCACTTCAAAAAAGCAGCTTAGAAGGAAATAGCATTACATCTAGCACCTAATTAACACATTATGGACAATTCATGATAGAAAATCCATGTCCAAGCTATGTTTCAATTCTTTGTTACCTGCTCTAGTTGCATGATTGTTCCAGTTTTACACCATCCAGAGGAAAATGCTAAGGAGTAAGGTGTGTGAAAGGCAACTAGGCTTCCAATTAGCAGAGGGAGTGACAGATTTTCTTATTGAAGTGGAAAATAGAGGGGAGCTCTCCTGAGTCGGTTTTCTAGACTGTGTATATGCTGTGGTTTAGGAATGGTATTCCCCAATTTAATGTTCCCACTGAAACACACCGAAGCACGTGCCGTTTGCTTGCTTCTTCCTTCCCCTTCCCCCCCAACTATGGCAGGATGGAGAGGAGAATTGGAGGCACAAAACGTAAAGATCATCGGTTGAGATAAGAACAATTTTCTGGAAACAGCAATGAAATAAGAAATGAACACTAACGACAACAACTTCAGTAACAGAGTGTACAAGGGAAACCAGGACAGTGTATTAACAATTACTCAAGAACTTTTAAGATGAAATCAGTCAAGAAGCCTCTATAAATCAACCATGACTTCAGGTAATCTGATTTAGCAAGGAATCAGAGGACATCTTACAAGAGTTTAACTTGAAAGTGTTCAATGGTATTTATGCTATAAATTCATTGTTGAGCCATCCAAGAAATTTCAGATCTCTGTTCCCATGGTTTTCATGCCAATTTTCAAAGCAAGCAAAATACTCCTCCATCTTTTTCCAGACTCTGGTCATCTTTCCACCAGAAATCAGATAGGAGACAGCACAGCCAACTTATACAGTAGGCAACACGTGACACTAATCATCACCTGCAGGTTGTAATGAAAGTTGTGACTGTCGGCCTAAAAGGCAAAAGGCCCCATGTTTCAACAGCACTCCTACAGCAGCTGCTTCCTGCCTGATTGATTAGCTTGATAAAGAGAAACAACAGCACTCTGGGAAGGACCTTCCACGGGCAGAGTTGACCATGGAATTTCCACCACACACATGCTTCAAAAAGAGGCCTTCCAGTTGGGAAGCAACAGATATGCTGTGAAGTGGATGTAGACATGAAAGTGGCAAACAGGAGAATAGATCAAAATTGCCAGAATTCAATGCTTTTACAATGCTTTTCAGAGATGGGAATAAAAAAATACTAAAATTAGAAGGGGTCTTAAGGACTAGTGGAAGCAAAACACTGTAAAAAATATTGCTTAGAGCCCTGGCACTTAAAATAAAACATTAAGAACAAGAACAAAATCATCACATTCAAGACACTAATAAACCTTAAGAGAAAGCAAACTCCAACTAAAGAAACATGCAGGTGATGTTCTCTAGATCAGCATGTGCCATTATAGCTTATAAACATTTGGAAAAAGCAATTTGGTCCAATTTGTTCCAGCTCATTTAATCTCTAAACAGAGAACCTTATCTTTTCAAGCCAAGACTAATGAAAAAAGAATGTCTTCAACCTAAGAGGTCAAATGTAAACAGGTTTAAAATTAAACCACTTCCAAGACATTAGAAATGACACTATCCACATGACTGTTCACACTCATCTTCCTCATCTGGAAGAGGAAGTCCAGACCTGCCTCCAAGTCTCCTGCCCTAGTTTTGTTCCTAATCAAAGCAACCACTGCTTAACTGAGTACATGTAATCAATTTACTTGGCAGGGTTAAAAGAAGCTGAGAATTGTGTGTTGTTTGGAGAGCCTTAGATAGCAAGATTCTTTCTTGGGAACTGAATGATCAGTCTGCTACTAGTACTGTTTCCAGCCCTACTCCTGCTGCTCCTTTAACATTCAATTCTTCTTTACAATTTTCTGCAGTTTTATCAAAGGCTGGATAAAAAGCTGTCCTGCTTGAAGGTCCTCCAAATATTTGTATTTAGATGTTGTGTCTTGCCTCCAGTATCCTTCATAATCTTTTTTTTTTTTTTTTTTTGGGGGGGGGGGGGGGGGGGGATGTTTTGGGGGTTTTNGGGGGGGGGAGTGGGGGGGAATGTTTTGGGGGTTTTTTTGCTTTGTTTTTGCCTAGCTATACAACAGTAGCACATTGTTAGAACATGAGCTAGAATGAAAGTTCTTAGAACAAAATCTAGACAATCCCCACCACAGCCCACCCCAAACCCCA
>VZTG01002253.1:1230495-1498660 GCA_013397845.1 Melanocharis versteri
CCCCCCCTCAAACAAAAACCTCGCAAGCCCCTCCCTCTCCCCTGCACTCTGCTCAGATAGTTACTGCAATAAATACAGAATTAGAATCAAAGCACATAAGCTCTCAGTGACAGGAACTAAAAAAGTCAATAATTATGGAAAGTATTTCACAAAGAAATTTACTGATCTGAATGACAGCAGAGACAAGCTAGTTTTTGGATTAAATTTTAGCCAGAAACTTTCTCTCTGTAATTTTGTACAGCCTTATGTACAAGTACTTGGATCATACTCGCTCACGGAGATTCAAAGCCTGCAATTTCATGGCTGCTGAGCTCATTGAACAGCACAAGCCATGAGATGCCAGATCCCTTCTGTGAAGCGATGAAGGATCTCGGATTTTTCCTAAATGGTCACTGTACCCTCAGTGTATTGCTGGGTAAGACCTTCTATTCCCCCTGCATTAACAAATAGTGTGACTTCGTGTCCCAGCAAATCTGCTGGCTTCAGCCAGCTGAGCTACAAGAATGCAAGCTGTATGCAAATAGCCCAATTATTTTCCTCTGTCCATTAAACCTAACCTGAACAAGGACTGATCAATTACAACTTATTTCAGTGTTTTCAGAGGACTTCTGTTTCTATTCAAGATTTTACATTAGAGCTATCCTTTCATGCCACAAATACACAAGTGTAAAACTTCTTTTCACTTAACTTCAAAGAATTATCTAGACTATCAACTGAATCCGCAAACTTCCATTTGAATTGTGTGAAAATATCAGATGATGTTATACTGCAGCTACTTTCATGACTATGACCCTGAATGCACCTTTTGGTAAAGCTCACAGTACTCTGTATTTCCAATACACGAGTATTGGAAATAGTGATGGAAAGTTGGGCAGGAGGACTTAACTTCTGCGACTGAGGATGCAGCAGCAGGGCCGAGCATGCTCATCAAACAGCCAGTTCCAAGGCACAAATTGAGGTTAACCCACCTTACTCAGGATGGCCAGAAGAGTCCAGCTCTATCTCACCTTTACTCTTCCATTAAAGTATCTGTAGGCAGCAATATGATCTCCCCCAGACTGTCCTGCATGCAAAACAAGCCCTGTCCTCTCAGCCTTTGCTTACAGGTAAGTGCTCGAGCCCTCGACCTTCTTTGATGATGTTTCATTTGACTGACTTCATTAGGCCAATATTTTTCATGCTCTGGGGAGCTCAAACCAAACACTGTAGATCGGGTGTGGCCTCACAAGTGCCAAAGAGACAGAACTATTTCCCTCAGTTTGTTGACCACACTTAGTTACTAACACAGCCCAGCCTTAGGCCATTTTTTCCAGCCAGTTGATATTCCTCCTGCCCTTAAGTAGATCAGTCATTCCCTTAAGTTTGGTATTATCCATAAACCTGCTGAGAACACACTCATACCATCCACCTGGGTTATTAATTTGGATTTTAAACAGTGTTGGCCCCAGTATCAGTGCCCGAGGGATACCAGTGGTAATTGGCTGCTAGTTGAAACTTTTGCAGCTGTTAACCTGCTGATTCATAGTGTAACCAAGAATCTCACTTCTGAAATGCATTTTATAGTGTGAAGAAATAATTTTTTAAAAAGTTAATTAAAAACCTTTTTTATGAAAACACTTCCCAGCATTTATCCTCAGAGGCTTGTTTCCTTGAAGTACGAGTCCATGTGGCACAAGTTCAGGACTTCATGTTGTTGTACCAGGGAGCACCTCACACTCTCAGTGATGCCACAGTTCAGGGAATTATTTACACCAAGAGCTGCTTGGACCTGCTTTGTCAGAAGTGCAAGCTTTAGGACAGTCTGTCAAGCTTACCACAGAGAAACGGACACCTTCAGCTGGGATAGAGTTCATTTTCTTCCAGATACCTGGTACAATGCCGTGTTTTGGATTAAGGATGAGAATAATACTGATAACACACTGATGTTTCAGTTATTGCTGAGCAATCCTTACCCTAAGTCAAGGACTTCTCAGTGTTTCAGGCTCTGCCAGTGACCAGGTGCACCAGAGGCCAGGAGGGAGCATGGCCAGGACAGCTGAACTGAACTGGCCAAAGGGATATTCATACCATGGAACACCGTGCCCAGTGTATAAACCGGGGGAATTTGGCCTGCTCTGGGATGGGAATCTGTCAGTGGCTGGTGAGCAATGGTATTCATCACTTGTCTTTCTTTGGGTTTATTACTCTCTCTTTTTTGTTCTCTCTCTTTATATATATATATATGTGTATATATATATATATATATATATATATATGTATTTTCTTTTAATTATTAAACTGTTCTTAACCCACAGGTTTTTATCTTTTCCTGATTCTCTTCCCCAGTCCACCACGGAAAATGGGGAGAGTTGTAAGGAGCCGTGTGGTACCTAGTTCATCTCTGGGGTTAAACCCAGACAACAGCTTCACAGTCATCCCTCAAAATCATTGGAGTACATAAGACAGGGATCCTGACTGTCCAGATTCCCAACTGAAGTTTGCTTTTTCTGCACAAGCAGAATGCTGCATATGCAGAATTTCTGCTCTCAGTTCCATTTGCCATGGAACATTGCTTGGGAGACCTGTAAGTGATGTCAAGTATGAGAGTTCTTCCTGAGAATAAACTGATTTAACAATGCTTGAGTTTTTAATCTTCAAAGATTGACAGACCATGCCTGCAGGGAGTAGAGAGAGTTTATGAATTACCTGGTTAGAATGCAAAGCCATTCCACTTCAGCATTAAATTAAATTTTCTAATCTAACCCCTCATATACTTATCCTGCTTGAGAGCTTCTTGATGGGATCGAAAGCTATTAACTTTGATTATTACCTGTAGTGGATGTTTCTACAGAAATACACTTCTACCATGTACAAACAACATTAGTTTCAGAATTTGTGCTGTTAGCAAACACTGCTTCAAAATGCACTGAACAACTTCTTTGCAGGCCTTCTTTCAGAGGCCTGTGCCTCCAGCAGCAGGAGCACATGAGATGTGTTTGTCTTTGTGGTTCTGAGGGCTATGAAACGGCAGAAGGAAGCTGCAAGGAAGACAGATGTCCCTGGAGAGTCTGTCACCTTCGGGCAGTCAGCAACCTTTGTTTTGATCTGTAGAATGGATGTGGGCATCACCACAGCTCATGGTGGCACTGAAACAGCTCGTGCACTATCATCCCTGCTTTACTGTGCAGTGCTGCAGCTCCTGGGCACCACAGAGCATGATGGCTCAGCTCCACCGTGGCTCCACATCTGTAGCCCCAGTGCAGACCCCCTGAATGTCAAACACACACAATATGCTCTGCTGAGGCATTTAGAGGGGTCTGTTTTCCTGCAAGGTGCTCTTTCCGTCCTGGATACTGAGTAGTCTCAGAAAATTGTTTGATCAGCAAAATATTATACTTCAAACTAGGAGAAAAACACATCTCTTCAAAGAAGTCTTCCTGAATACCAAGACTGGCTTTACTCAAGGAGAGACTGGATTTGGGTTCATGTCTCCCATGTCTCAGACAAACCTTAGTAACTGAACTTCTGGCCATTTCAAAAACAGATGCTCTGCTGTACCTCTGCTTCCCCAGACACATGCATACCTATTAAAAAGTTTTGATTCCAGCAAGTCAGCATTTTTCAAAGGAAAAAACTCAGATCAGAAAGATGCTCAGTTTCAATAGACAGAATAGTGCCTTTGACATCCATCTCTGAAAATATTAGGCTATTTAAGTGCACTATCATCCCTCATAAAACTTCAAATGATTAAAAGGAATGGAAAAACTAGAACCTGGTCCAGCTTTCTGACATGTCTTTCCAGACATTCGCTCTGGAATCGAGATGCTCGGCTTTATCTTCATCCATGCCTTTGAGTTAAGCCCTAGGATCAAGTACCATAACTTTGCATCCAAATCTTGTATTGTTAAGCCCATCCAGAAGGCAAACGTCATTCCAGTGTGAACCATCTGTTCTCTCTCATCTCCAGTTGCACAGTATATCGCTGATGAGTCTTATTGATGAAATTTCATAGCACAGGCAATTAACATATACAATGCCGGTGCATGGAGTATTTATTTTAAACATACATACATGTATGCACACAGTTTAAAAAATCATTGCAGAAACAGGAAGAGAGGAAAACAGAATACACAACATTTTTAAAGGGCGTGGACTCAAGCAGTGTGAGACTGGATTATACAGAAGACTTTGAATTCATTACCTCTGTCAGTCTGTACTATGGCAGATGTGGAGAGGGCAATGGAAACACTATTTGCAAGCAGCTTAAGCCCATTGCCTGCTATAAACAGATGAACTGTGGCAACCACCTGGCTTCCATGAAAATAATGACTGACAGAAAAACAGAACTTATAAAAAAATGAAGACTAAAGTAAAAATAAAAAAGCCCCACACCTTTAAAGCACTATAGGAAGACCTGGGCCAAGCATAAACACCAGCCCAAATTTCCCAGAGAACTCAAGCAAACCAGAGACCTTCAGATGTAGGAGCAGATGCACTACATGCTTTGTGAAACTTGAGGGAAGGCAGAGCAATACATGCTTCTCACCAGCAGTGCCCAAAATGCTGGGAAAGAGGCAAGGATTAAGGATCAGTTTTAGATATAATGCTACTTTCTCTTCTCACTTGTGACTATCTTAAAGGCAAGTGTTCCCACACTCACCTAACACTACATTAAGTTCATATCTTTCACCACAAACACTTTTTATTCCTTTATTTATTTTCATCCTACCTGCTGGCAAGGTGATGCTTAAAATATACTATGCTGATAAATCCTTTTACTGTACATTTAGAGAGCGGAAGTTTGCAAGCTCTTTGCACAGCTCTGAAGGAGATATGACCATATTTCTGCGCTCACAGGAAAATACAGGATCTGTAATAAGTTGCCAACTGCTTCTATGGACTCAACTGTCCCTTTCATTATATGTGAGATTTAACTACCAGGCTTCTATAATAAGTTGTGCTAACAACGTATCTTGCTGCTACTCAACAGAAGAACCTTCCCTCCCTTGCGTACCAGATTTCTTATTAAAGAGAGTAAATTTTCTGCTTTGCTTAAAATATGCATTTAGTATGCAGCAGTCACATGAACATTGTTAACTGACTTAATAAACACACCAGCATCTAATTCTCTCATCTCCTCAGATCCTTACAGCCTCCTGCAAGCAAGCAACACCTGCCGTGACTTCCCATGACTTCCACAGCAATGCACAGCATCAGGCATCTCACAGGCCCGAGCCTTTTAAAGAGCTTAACAAGGTTTTATATAATGAGGTTATTGAGAGAGAATATATGGAGAGAAGTTATTCCTCATCTGAAAACAGCTTTGTGCTGTTAACTAATGTTTTCTTGCCTCTGTGGGTCATCTCACATTTGTTTCTATTCATTCACGTGAGAGAAGGAGGTGCAGTAGTCCTGAATGCCAAGCAAGACAAGATGTCCGTAGAGGTGGGGAGAAGACCCTGTGAGGATCTAGGAATGGAAAGGGCACATCCAGCACCACTAGCAGAAAGATGTTGCAGTGAGAAACTACATGTGGCCTTCCTACATAAATCTGCACGTTGGTGCCATTTCTAGCCACAGAAAACACACGTTCCTATGTGCTATCTAAGATCAGTCATCCAGTAAAGCAGATGACCACACTGCAGGCATATTCAGAGGTGACTCCATCTCAGGGAATGCAGCATAGGAACAGCACACCATGCCAACACAATTAAGAGACATGGCAGCCCAGTGTCCGGGTGCTTTGCTTTTATTTTGGTTTAGGCTGCTGGGGATTTTTCTTAGAAACTATTGACAGAAGTTGCAGAAGAGAAGCAGGATCCTGTAACAGACTTTACAGAAGATTAGAAGGAAAGAACAATAGCTTAGGGAGAACAGAAGAACTGTTTTGTCTGATGCTCTGCCAAGCTTGTGTTAAATAACAAAACAGTGTCCTAAAAGAATTTGTTAATATGGCAACGAGTCTCTCCTGGACTGATGAAAGATAAGGCTATGTAAAGCACTGCTAATCTATTTGAGCACCAGTTTCTGCTACTCAAGTTAAAGCTATAGATCTTGGCTGTTGGAAGACCTGCTCATTTGCCAGTGAGCTGGCAGCAGTCCTCGGTGTGCTGTGAGTTCAGCCAAGCAACTTTCACATCTTTTCAGAAGACCAGCTCTTTCTAAAGTCACAATAATTATTTCCAGTAGTTTCAGCCTCCCAAACAAACAAACAAACAAAAAATTACTAGCTACCTACAGAAGTCAAGATATATCTTATTAAGATCACACATTTTTTTCAGAAGAGAGCTCTCAACTTGTTCTGATCCCACTAAAACCCAAGCAAGCAATTAAACACATTCCTTTATTGAAGTCCCCTTTGTCCTATAAATAATCCATACATACCTACCCTCCAGGTATTTATGTTACTTTATGGCACCTCTTAGTGCAGTAGATTAACACAGACTCTGGCCCAGAGAATTTACGTTCTTACTTTAGCCAAGACACAATGAAGGGAGAGGGGGAAGAATAACCAGGAATGTGAAAATGAAGCTTGATGGTTATGAAAAGGAGTAAAGTCATAAATGGTAGAAGACTGGCAAAGAATTTGGAGGAGAATGCTGTTTTACACAACATATTGTGATACTCTAGATTGAAAAGATGAACACCATTTGGATATGCCACAGATGAGAAATTACTGGATTACAGTGACCTGACTTTATGGATCAAAACAAAGAGGAAATCCTAGCTTGACTGAAGCTATGCAGTTAAATCAGTGCCATGCAGAGATGCATTCTAAGTTTCCATGAACTGTCAAAAAAAGGGATTAAATACAACTTCAGAGCAGTGCCTAATGAAGGATTTTTACATGCAATTGCTTTCCATGATCTTCAACATATGGTTATTGAAAATCAGATTGCTTTGTTCCCTTCCTATAACACAGATTTATGATTATGTTTGTTTGCCTTTCTTTTCTAGAGCAGAATTTTTAATGCAAAAAGTCACTAAAAAAGAATCTTGCCATTAGAGTGTTACATGCTCCAAGCAGCAACTCCCTCCTCTCCTGCAAGCATCCCAGGACAGCTTGTACTTATCTCAATCACCAGTGTACATATGCAGCTCAAACCAAGGTTGTAAGGAACTTGGCAGCATTTAACTTCACAGGCTTGCCACTCCCAGAATTTTCTTGCTTTCTGACCTGCATTACAACACGAAAGAAGCAGCCAGAGATGCCCAGTTTTGACTTACGGGTCACAAAGATGTGAAAATCACAAGTTTGTATGGCTAAGGTGGAAATCAGAGCCTGACTGAGACACAGATCCTGTAAAATCATTTTGGAGAAATGGGGATATTCTGTTCCTAGGCCAAGTTTCAGGTTAGGGTTGGATACCAGACTGATGTTTGCATTCAGTCCCCTGACTGCAGCTCCTTTCCAGCACAAGGAGAGACAAAACCACCCAGTACTACCACATTTAAGTAACCTAAGCAGAATTTGGGTCTTTAGTGTTTATAGCTTATGAAATAAAGCTAGAAACTGAAAAAGCTTTTTTATTATTATTCTTTTTTTCACAACATTTCATTTTCTGATTTCACAGAAGTGTTTCTTCTTTCACATAGTATTCTGAGTTGGAAGAGACTCAGGACAAAGAAAATTATAGGATTTCAGTTCTTATGCTTGTAAACTTTCAGTGCTGTTGCAGGACCTTCAAAACTCTACCCAACCAAAGAAATTAAATAAAGAAAAAAGAATATAAAATTGCAGTCAGCATTTTACAGAACCACTCCTATCACAGGTCACTAAATGCTCTTAAATCTTTCCAAGAAAGCAGAGATGCTGGGAAAACATTAAAAAATAACAAACCTGGCCCCCAAATAAAAACAACAGTACTTGATTAAGATTAATCAATGCAGATATCTCTATGTTTGTCATCTGCACGCAAAAGAACAGGGAATTATAAACAGGGCTAGGAAGGGAATACGATAGGATGAAAAGAAGCATAAAACCAAGGAGCTCCTATCCTAAACTGTCCCTCTATGAAAAGAGAGAAAGTGCTTTAAGGCAGAAGTGTGTGTATGTGAATTCTTGCTACATCTGCTGCCGTGTGCTGCAGTGTACAGACACTTGGGGATCTGCCATCAAAAATAAAATGAGCGGTTTGCCAACAACATACCGAACATTAGTGGTCTTTTACATAGCTACAGGTTTCGCTCACAATAGTGTTGCCAAATGACAGCAGGGTTTTGTTCAAACACTTGCTTCACTTTCGCATTGCAGAACAACTGCCTGCCGAGCTATTGAAAATTACTCTGATAAATATCTGATAGATACGTCTGTTATAGGCACGCAGAAAACCCACAGGGTTTCAGTCATTAGTGTGTCACTACAGGGCCTTTAATCACGCAATCACTTGTCCAAACAGTTACTGTGTGAAAAGTAGAAAGAAAATGCTATGGTTTCTTGCAACATAATACTAACCAACCCAAAACTGGAGTAAAGAGTTCCACAGTAACATTCAAAGTGTGTTAAAAAGGAAATTTCAAATCCAGCAGCTCGTCAACTTAATTGGCTTGCTTTGGTTATCATTTTACAAGCCACGAACTCTTAGATTAGGTATGATCTGTTTGTTTCCACATGATCAAGCTGTATGGGATCACTTGAAAATACTAAAAATTGGAAAAGTAAAAATGCCTGGAGCTACTGCTAGCTTAAGAGGAACAAAATACCACCCCTTACCTATCCATGACTATACCACAGTTCAAGTGAAAGCAGATGAACTTATCCATTAATACACACAAAGCAGAAAAACAGGTGCCTTTTTTAGTCAGCTAAACCACACTATAACCTTGTTAAATTGCTGATTAAGAGCATGATCTGGTCAGAAGAGGAGGCAGAAGATCAGCATCCATGTGCAGTCTGTTCAATCACTAAATGTAAATGGTCTTCCAAAAACCACTAACAAAGGAAACTCGAGGACAGTTCAGCCTACGGACAAGGTTCATTAGTCCGCATCCAAACTAAAAGAACTCGGCAGGGCAAAATATCAGCATCTTGCCCTTGTGATTTCTAAGACAGCTGGAAGTAAAATCTTTGCCATAAAGCAGTGTAAAATGATCTAAACAACTATTCTTTCCAATTACTGCTCAGACTAGTCAGTTGTCAAAAACCGAATCAAAACAAATAAAATCAACAACAAAGCCCTCCCAAGAGACTCAGCTGTAGGAGATATTATTTCGGAATTACTAGAAGGTGTAGAAAGTGTTTGCTTGTGTTATAACAAGTTTTTTCTCTTACCCAAACAACTGTCACAGTTGACAACTGCCTGTCGCATCTTAGTTTCAGCAGGTGAGATAACCTCTGATGAGTCACCAACCTTTGCTATCCTTGAAATGAAATTTAACTGTGGCTGGAGAAGTAAAGGATCAAAAACTGAAAGTTAAAAGAAAAAAAAAATACAACACGACTTTGAAAACTTGGAAACAAATAGTAGTAAAGGAAGTGATTGATATTCGACAGTTGGTTCACTGCTCTTAGACTGACTAGGCTGGGTTTTTTGGACTGTGTCCTGAGGACCATTCTCTCCTCTCTCTGTGCATCTCTTCCAGACATCTGGATCTCTCACGGAAATGACAGTGCTGGTCTGTTCTGGAGTTGTATCCACCCGTGCCTATCACCACCCTATCAAGTCAGTGACTCCCCATGCTCTTGCCAAAACAGCAGCCCCTTAGGTAGCGCTGCTGCTGTGGGACCTGCTCTTCTGTGCATCACCTTTCCCACCAACCACTTCAGGAGAACAAACACACGCTGCATGACTGGCCTCATGTTCCCATTGCATAGTCCATGCCAAAGGTGTTTCTGGACCACATTAAAAAGTAGCATTGGAAAACCTTGATCCCTCCTGGCCAACCTCCCAGTTTATACACTGGGCATAGTGTTCTGTGGTGTGGAATATCTCTTCAGCCAGTTTGGGTCAGCTGTCCTGGTCATGCTCTCTCACAGCTTTTTGTACACCTACTCGAGGGCAGAGCCTAAGACGCTGAGAAGTCCTTGACTTAGAGTAAGCACTGCTCAGCAACAACTAGAACATCAGTGATATTAGTGATAATACTGATAAGATCAGTGTTATCACCATCTTTCTCCTTCTAAATCCGAAACACAACACTGTACCACTACTAAGAAAAAATGAAACTCTACCCCAGCTGAAACCAGGACAATGTCAAATTAAGTCACCTAAATTCACATTCCCGTTTCAAACAGGAATTCAGCATCGCTGAAGGGTTGCCCAGTCTCCCCAGACAGAAACAGAGACAGACAAGGGGAGGGCTGTCCTGTTCTGTCCTGCAGTCGGTAGGGAAACTGCCAAGAATTCTAACCACAAACTGCCTCTCTTGAGCGGTCAGCAGGGCCGATGGCATGGACCAGCCACTCTTAAGATAAGGGGGGAAGTGACACCAGAACTTCCTATTTATCTGCATCTCCAGCAGTCCAGCAAAGCAACAGCTGACATATGAAGATATCAGACAACTTGGCCTCCTGCTTTTGAAGGGAAGTTAATCAATACCTCATGACTTCTACTTCCAGAAAACAGCACCAACAGGTACATCCATAATCATTTGGCTTATCACAACCCAAGAGGGACAGACTAGGACTCTCTGGTAGTCTGGGCATAAGCCAGCCACAGCCCCCTTCATTTGCCTCTACAGTGCTTTTTGCTTGACAGCTGGGCTGGAGATTACATCTCAGCAAGATGAGAAGCCATCCCAGTCCCTACTCTTCCTTCTGATACTCGTTTTATTTCAGAAGACCTTCCCTTTTTGCACTTCACTATCCTAAGGATAGATTTGTGAATCTCTACCTCTAATTCCTTTTGAAAAAAAAAAAAAAAAAATCCTTTTGGGTTTTCAGATTACTTCCTAAAAGGGGTCCAACTCTTCTGTTTACAAGTTTACAGTGTTTGAATATAAATTTCAGCATCAACTTTCTCCCTGTCTTAGCTACTTTGTTTCCTTCTGGAGCTTGCCATCAATTACCTAAAAAGAGTCCCAGCTTTATTGCATTTGCCAGGAATATTCAGATAAAGCAGCATGCAAAGATTAGGGAGTCCAAGCCCACTTCTCCAAAACTTAGGAAGAAGAGCTTACCTAAATTGATATGGGGGAAAAGAGAAAATTGAAGTCAGGGGAATTGGAACATTGGAAGAATTGTTCTGAAAGGTTTCACATTTTAAAAAGCTAATTTTTTTTAGTGCAGCAGGCATGTCAAACAATGCAACTATTTCAAGGCATAGCACTGATCAGCTGCAGCGCCTATAAAACAGAGTGCTACCAAAAGTCATTCTCTAGTTACTGTTTCAATTTCTAAGGTGTTTCTCCCTCTGCAAGGGCAGGAACTGCTTGTGACCGTAGAACAAAGTGTGTTGGTAAAACTTTTTTACATACAACGGGCCAAGTTATTGATGCTGTCAATAAAGTTCTTCTTTGAATACTTCTTTGATGAGGTATTATCACTGCCATCATTGTGTATAATGAAGCATATCCATTCGGCAGGTTTTCCTCTGGAAATTCAAATGTCTCCATTATTATGCCATTATAACATTGACTCTATTATGTCTACTATGCCCATTTCTGGGTCTTGTGAATATAATGCTCAGTAACCCACCATCAAAATGAGTATTTTCTATTTTTACTGTTAGAGAAACCAACAAGGGTAAACAACCAACATGTTTCTAGCTTACTTGGCAATGCAAGACCACTTGGAATATTCAGTATGTTTGATAACATTTACAAGAAAAAAAAATGTCACCCTTCTTTCTTAAACCTATAAGAGCAATATTTTCTATCTAGTAATTAAATATTCCTTATTTTTTTCACTGTAGAAGTAGTAAAGTCCAGTTTCACTAAGAAATAACTGATGACTGCAGACTGCCCATAAAGTTGTTATTACTCCCCCTGAAATAATATTTTTCTTATGCTTTCAATGTAGTACATCTCCAGGAACAAGACACCTCTTACCAAGCTAGTGCAAACCATTCAATAAAATTTAGTTTGTGCCAGAAGGCAGACTGTTAACAGCTGTTAAATACAGGCTCTACTAAAGATCATATTACCTGTTGGGCAGTTGATTAAAGACACAACTGATCTCATCTAGAAAGGGAAGTGTCTACATGCAAATAATACAAGTGTTTGCACAAGAAACTACAGAATAATTATTTCATCATTTATACTGTATTTTATATGTGTGTGTGCATGTACCTATTAATATGCATATTAAGAGCAATATAGATTTACATTTTGCTAATACAAGCTCTGGCTCAACACCAGACAATGCTACTGACAGCAGAATAAGGCACAGTAAGAGTCCAAACTGGCAATGGTAGGAGGTCAGATGTAGGAAGGCAGTTTCTGTAAATGCTTCCTCCAACATGTAGATCAATAGCGAAGTTGCAATCCCATCGCCTGGAGATGATCCTAGAAGTCACCATGCCACAAATGACATCTGTTCACACATAGCACTGCTCAAGCCTGCTACAGAACCCCTTTGAACAGAGATAGGGTAAGGGAGGATATGCTAAGTCTGATATGAAGTGGAATAAAAAAAAAAAGGTGTCTGGCCGCTCTTTTTCTGAGTTGTGCTGACCCAATAAAAGTAGATTTGACATTTGAGGTATTTTGTTCCATCGATACCTTTCAAGAGTGGATTTTCCAAGAAAAGACTTCATAACTTAATTTACTTAAGCAGAACCTGCCTCCCAGAAAGGACTAATGTGTACTATTTAGTCTACTTTGGCAAGTCATTAAGTATTTTCTAACTGATGTATTCTATTCCTAACAAGTGACTAAAGGGCTCTCAGTCTGCCAGAGGAATGTACACACACAAAGACACAATTGCTCCTCCACTAGGATTTAATGGTTCTAAAAACTGAACTGTAATACAGCCTGAAATAAACAAAACAGTTTCCAGTGCTAGATTACTCATATCATCAGCTTGCAGTCAGAAATCTACCCCACCTGATTTTGCAGTTGTAGCATTAAGTATCTTCTCCAGTCATGAGTAAAACAAGATGAAACAAAAATGCAAACTGTAGAAGCCATTTCCAGCAGATAAACTCCTTCCTAGCTCTCTCCTGCCTGCCTCTAAGTCAGCCTTCTATCTAGAGGAAAGACCTTTGTGATTTTTTTCCTGCTTTAGTATTATGCTGGAAACAATGGCCTTTTTGTTCTATGGCAAGAATACAGGAGCCGAAGCTCCGTGCACAATTGTGTGATCATCGCGCAGCCCTGCGTCCCAACCTTTCCGAAACACGGCAGGCACAAAGCTATCCAGCTGACTAATGAGAAGATCCAAGGGAAACAATGAACAAAATTGTCACTTCCAACAATGCAGAAGGCCACTTCAGTATTCCCACAACCTCTTGCCAATTTTTCTTTCCTTGTGCGATTTCCTACATCAAATAACTACTGTCACTTTTGACTGCTTAAATGATTAATTATTCTGACCATAAATATTCTTAAGAGAAATGGGAACAGTGACCTAGACCTGGACCATTTATTTGCCATAATAATCATAACTTTAATTCCCTGAATATGAAGGAGGGTCTGAGACACTGTGCAGTTTATTCCCTATGCTCCAAAACCCAGATGCTGCCCTGCTTGACATCTCTTAGGCAGGTCCAACACACAAAAGCCCAGTTCCAGATCATGTAGTCCCCATGGAGGACACCTGTGTAACAAAACTACTCTACAAGCCAGGGCAGGAAGTATCATTCCAGAAATGGGGACACTTTTCTGGACGTGTTTTTGCCTGGTTACAACACAACTAGAGCCTTCTGGGCGCACAGCAGTAGTGGCTGTGCAGATTTTCAACTGGTTTACAGCTGTGGCTCTTGTCTGCAGCATCAAAGGATTTCAGTTCGCTGTCTCACCGTGCCACACTAGCAGATATAATGGTTATGTGCTGTGCTTGTGTTTTGTGTTTTCAGGGGGTCAGAGACACGCAAGCAAGTAGGAAATTTTCATTGTGTTCATTCACAAGAGCAAATTGTTCCACTTGGAAAACAGTAAAGGGAGAACCAGATGATGTCCACCCTTAGACAACTTTTCACTATCTCTGCAATTCTGCAATTAATTGAGCAAATGTAGGAACAAGGCTGCAAAGCGGTGCTAGGAGCCCTACTCCTTCACTTTGCAAAAGTAACCTACACGCCATGCTTAGTGGTAAAACTCTTCACCACAATTACAAGCCTTGGCTGAAAAGTGCATCTGTTACTTAAGAGATAATTCCATGATTTAGTCATGGTCTGTTTTGCACGTGGCTACCAGTCATGCTAAACCCTGCATATTGCATTCAGCAAAGCCATACAGATTAAATGGCCAATGAGAAACCTAAATATACTATGAAAAGAAGTGGTTTGCTTCAACTCACACTGATATGACTTGATGCTCAGGTCCTTGGGATCCAAAGTAGTCTCTGATTCACATGCTGAGGAAGAGAAGATTCATCCTAAACAGAGTACAGCTCTCACCCAACCTCAGTCTCACTGGCCTTTGAACTCCACATTATTCATTCTTTCTGGGGGGCTGAGGGTGCTGGGTGTGTCTTTTCTCTCATTCTTGGAAAAAAAAAAAAAAAAAAGAGGGACCAGCTAGTATTCTCGTATTTTCTTTGCGACTCATTTCTTTCCATTGCAATAATCCAACCCTGCAAGACACCGGCAATGTTTTTTGAGGTAAAAAAATCCCATTCCATATTCAGGAGGAGTTCCTTAATTTTCTTCAGATTATAATAAAATGATAAAAGGTGTTATGCTATGCATTTACTCAACTAAAAATAGACTTTGACCCACCTGGCAAAACTAGCAAACAACAAACAGAAAAAACCACCCAAATATTGTTAAAGAAAAAAAATTATAATAGTAATTAGTTATTCTAAAAGTTATTCTAAAATATTACATAATATATTTTAATGTGTTAGAATAATAGATATTGGGATAATATAGTGATATATCAGGATGATAAGGAAATTGTAAAGTACTTTGGTTTTAAAATTTAACATCCAGTTATTCTCCAGAACCCCATCCAACCCGACCTTTAATGTTTCCAGGGATGGGGCATCCATCACTTCTTTGGGCAACCTATTACAGTGTTTCACCACCCTCACAGTAAACAACTTCTTCCTTCTATCTAGTCTAAATCTACTCGCCTTTAGTTTAAAACCATTACCCCTTGTCCTAACACAACAGGCCCTTCTGAAAAGTCTGTTCCCATCAAATAGAAGATGTACATGTGGATGTAGAGATGGACATGACAGGAAGCAGCAGGCGGCCTCATGAACTGAATCTGAGTCCAAGGATGTGAGTTTGCAGAGTGAGTCCTTCGCCCACCACACAGGTATCAGACATCTTTACTTTATGTCCGTATTTTAACGAAGTCTAAACACAACACATAACTGTTGAAGTTGACAGTGGAAGCTGCAGTGTCCTTTGCACATGGAGCATTCAGTTTAACTGCTGCCTGCTAAAGAAAAGAATTATACCTTCTTGTGTAAGTCAAATGTCAACCTATCAAAAAAAACCAGAAAGGCTTCCCAATTCCACCCAGACTTCATGTTCCACACTCACGTGCACAGATGACAGAAAGGTTTACTAAAACCCAAAAGCTGTAGGGTTAGAGAAGGAACAGATGAAAAAAATGGAGTATACTAAACATGACCTTTCACTTCAGGGTCTTCTCCCCATCAGCTACTCCTGGGTTACAAACAGTAGTCATTTTATTAGGCTGTGACTGCTAGAGATGTGCTGCAAAGTATTTGTAGTGCTTGTGATGAGAGCCTGTGCTGATACCAGGGGATACACCGTCATCCCCCAAAGAACATAATGCAGTTCTGACAATTCATTAAATACTTTTAATTGTACTATCAAATTGCAAGGGTTTCTCTCAGGCCCATCAGCCTAAAATGTAGTGGTTTGACTATTCTGCATCAGATCCCTGAGCACACCAGCTGTAGCACTTACCACTGTAGCCTAATAGACAAAGTAATAGAAGGGAGTTGGCAGGCAAAAACAAAAATGTGATTTTATGGGCTAGCATATACCCACAAAAACAGTGGTGGAACACAAGCCCAATCAATATAGGACCATAGGGACCCCTGTTTATGTAACGTGAAGCCAGAACACATTAAACTCTTAAGTTCTTTCCAGTGTTAGAGGTTTGCAGCATGCTTTGTACAGACTTTGGAACAGTATCTCATCTACTCTGCCAGCAAAAACATTACAGATGGAACTGTCAGATCTTCTTGTTTAGTGGCGCCTGCTTTTCTAACACGTGACTTTTTTAAATAACAACTGTCACTCATCAGATAAGCTCAATGTGTTTTCCAGCACCTGCAAAAATGCTTTGAGGACAAAGAATAGATTTCAACAACTGACAAACTACAAAGTGCCCTTCTAGGCTGTTTTAAACTTCATGCTTTTAGTACTATAATTCTGGTTTATTGTGTATTTGTAGGATCTGCCACAGCAAGGACCTGTTGTAGATTTGCTGATTACTTGCACATGTTTTGCTATTTCTTCATTTTTTCACAGTTAAGCAAACAGTGGTCATGTAGGTAAGATCATCCTAGAGATAAATTTGGTGTGTATACGGTATAAAAAAGGCTAACAGCAAGCTTAAGACTCCTGTCCTACAAGTCTCATTCATAATTTATTTCTTCATACCAATCAGGATTCAGAGAAGGCTTAAGAGTACTTTCAGTCATGTCAGTGGGAATAGAGGAAAGCCAGCACAAGGTGTATTTGAAAGGCAGCCTTGGAAGCAGGACAACATGAATTTTCACTGGGATCAAATCCCAAAACCAGATGCTGAAAATGAGTTCAGAGTTCAAACTCAGAGTCTAGCTCCTGCTACTTTTCTCACTTGTCCTTAGGAGTGATGACTAAAAATCATTACTATAGGGTATTGCATAAAGCAGTCTTTTTGTTTAAATACAATTTTATTACCAAAAAAAACTCCCAAAAAGCAACAAAAACCAAACTCCAAAAAAACTAATTTCATAAAAAAAGAACACTTTGTTACTTCATAATAAAGAAACCTGCAGAATGCTGCAGTCATACATGCAGAGAAAGAGTCAATAACTATAGCACAACCAAGTTTTTGGGGGCCTCCCAAAATTGCCCGGGAAGTTGCAGAAAATCACTGTTCCCAAATAAATTCAGCTAACAATTAATTTTAGACCATAAACTTTCCACTACAAAAGCATCAGTAACAAACACTATTAAAAAATCCCTCTCAAGAAAACTTAGCAGAGCTGTAGCTAATCAGAATACCAGGAAGGAAAAAAGCAAACTTGGAAGACTGACACTGGCACAACCCTTGCTGATAAAAAGGAAGAAGCAGGAAGCAGACAGCTCATGCGATATGGCTTAAGCCATACATATGCAAAGACTTAAAGTTCTACAAGCAGAAAAGTTAGTATAAAGAAGATACATCACACAAATAAAATAGTAGCTTATACAGGACGGCTTGATCATGACAAGTATTTTGGGGGTTTTGTGATTTAGCTGGTTATTTCTGCGGAAGGCATGTTTTTGCTCATTTTGGCTGGTTGAACAACAAGAAACTATTTCACAGCTCCTACTTCACTACAGGTGCAGAATCAAGATGGGAAACTATGTTTTTCTTGTAAACCTAGAAGCATTTAATGAACGCCATTAAAAAAGGTAAGTATTACAAGGTAATTCCTTTACAAAGCTTTTCTAATGCCAAGCTACATTGACTGTCCACACTAAATTTAGGGAGGGATATTAAAAAGATGATGTTACATGCTCAGGCATTTCAGTCTCTCCATGTTCAGTCTAGACTTTGATGCCTTAGGAAAAAAATTACCATTTGCCAGAAACCCCAATGGCATGCACTGTAGCCATTATTAGAAGCAACTGAAACAAATGTAATACCATCCACTTCTCTCGAAACAGGTAGTATTTAGCAACATATCCCTGAAGTTTACTCAACAAATGTAGTTTTAATACATCTATTCTAACTCTAGTATTGAAAGAAAACTGTATCAGCATGTTTCTGTAACAGAGATAATGATTTAATAGGAAGCAACTGCTGACAGGGTTCGTTAGATGCTTACATCTAATTAACTACACACACTAGTCAACACTTCGCTCAAGCGCTCAGTATTAATCTGAGTTGCTGGCTAATAAGGTCCTATATGCATATATATCCACATTTATATAAACATGTGGTGTTAAATACGATACTGTCAGTCTCCTTTAAGAGAAGAGTTTAAGCTTGTCAGTTCACTCCATGTTTCTTGCAGATGTCTTTGAATAAGTGGTTTCCACCATATTTTTGGGGGGAGCTTTTTTCCTAGGGGTGGTTGTTTGTTTTGTTTTTTAAGACTGTTCATTCCATCAAGACAATGTTGAGAAACTCTGTTCTGTGGAAAATATGCATGACAACCTAAAAAGAAAGAGACTGATCTCCGATTTTTGCTGCAGCAAAAAGGCAGCGACAACTTAATCACAAACCACCTGTTACTCAGTCTGAATGATGGTTTTCTATTCTAATCTTTAACCAGAAACACTACGTGCTTTCTTGCAATACTGCATTGCATGAACTCTTAGAGCATCGTTGCTTCCCCTCAGGTTAAATGTAACATGGTTGGCAAAAAATAGTCAGAGGAGATTCCTACAAGATTTCCATTTAAACTAACTGAATTTCAAATGTTAAACTACGTTGCCTTTACTTTTTGTAATGAAAGTGGTTGGAAAGTTTCCGTAACCCACAAAGCATTTCCTGAAGGCCCAAAACACTGAAGCTTTATCAATTATGAGATCTGTCACATCTAAAATATTCACGAACACTGCAGTTGGACAGTGTGGCAAAGTGAGTGATTACATGTCCAAGAAGGCACTGCAGCAGTTGCTCTGCCAAGTCCCAAGGTCCTAAAAGTATTACTCACAATGCCATGGGAAGGTGATGCTCTTCGGCAACCTAGTGGCCATTTTGCTGTAAGGACGCAAACACAGGACAAGGTGACAGGAGAGGAAGGAAGGACAGCACAGACCTATTCCTTTAGCTGCACAAAAAGGCAGCAGAGGCGGTGAAAATGGGAAAAACACCTGAAGCCATGGCTGAAATCTGTCAGCCAAGAGGCTCGGAGTGTCTGTCCTGGTTATCTTGCTGAGGATCAGAGTAGGATTACCCATGAACACTGGCTGGCTTTCTGCAATTGCCTTCCTTAAAGAACACCAGATTTCTAACATGCTCCTGTGCCAAAGTTTCTCTGATAAAAGTGGGTGTTTGAGGGTGGGCTTTATGTGTGGGTTTTTTGCTTGTTTGGATTAGGTTTTTTCGGGGAGAGGGGGACTTTTTGTTTGTTTTCAGCTCATTTAGTAGGTTTGGTGAGGGTTTGTTGTTGTTGTTGTTGTGAGTCTTGGAAGACAGACCTACAGTCAGAAAGAAAAGTAAGGAGTCTTAGGGTCAGTCTAGATAATACTTCATAACAAAAGCACTGAGAAAGCCCCATCATTGTGTGAGAAAACAGAAATTAAAGTAGTGTTTGCAAGGTGCCATCACAGCACACATTCCTGTGGTTATGAACAAAGCCTAACATCCTATGACAGATTTAAATTTTCATCCTCTTTCCTATGTGAAAGGTGGTAGCAAAGTTGTCCTTTTAAGTACAGAGATCATTCTTGGGGTAGAGGTATGTTTTCATATATGCAAAAAATAGATTTTTCACCTATGGAAAAAGACACGTGTAGTACTCAATTTTTACTTTATTAGTTTTTCTTTCTTTTCTCCTGTTCTCATAGGAATCAGCTCCTGACTGCCTCCACTGGGTCAAAAGAAGACAGGCAGATATGTTAATTATCTGACTACCAGAAAACTAACTCAGCGGAATGTTAGGGTTTGGGGTTTTTTTTCCTTTATTAAATGGTTTGAGAACCACTGAATCACAGATACCTGGGTTACCCTGTTCTGTGTCAAAGGAATGACAGAACACTGTCTTTTCAACATGTGTGTTTACATGAGACAATGGCAAGACAGAGATGCTCTAATTCCTCTCTCTTCCCTTTTTGGTCTCAATATCTTGGCCACTGCCTGACAAAAAACATATGAAAGAAGCAATGCAACAACAAAAAATTTTCACATTCCAAGCATTAACATCACATATGCTGAGCACCAGACTCAATTATAGTTTTAAAATTCATTACAGATGTAGCTTAAACCAAATGGGTGCAAGATGTGCAGTCAGATATGAATTTACAGACAAGCATTAGGAAATAGCTGGCAGAGGACAGGCAATGTTGCTTGGGCTGGCAATTTTGCCAGCCCAAATCTTCTCCCCTTTCTCTCCACCCCTCTCTCCCTTTAGGAGTTTTGGCAGCTGTGTCTCAATCTCTTCAAATTACTCTTCTAATTGGGTGTTTCTATGGAAACAGACTAGAAGACACAGTACTTCTCCATTAAAGAACTATAAAAACAAGAGGTGTACCATGAGAAAACAAAAAGCATGAAGAAGAATAATATAATGGAAAAAGTTCTTACCAACAATAAGGAACCGTACAGCCTTTAAACAGTTTAACAGCACAAGACAAACCAGGACCACACTGATGCTGCCAAGTTACCACATAACCAGCCGTGACTCTGCAAGGATGGCTTTTGACTGAAACAGCAATCACTGTGCTGTTTTTCACATAAAATCTCTCCAGGCCTCAAGTGCCTGTGCCAGTGGCCTGATATAGTCTGTGTCTGGTCATATTTCTCTATAACACAAGATAAAATTCTCTTGCAACTTCATCCTCTGCAACCACGTACTTCGACAGCCAGCGCATTTAGCATGATCTCAGAAGGGAGATTTCCTGATACAGTAGAGCATTCCAAGGGGAAGAGCAGAGCATGCCAGTACAGCTAGACTGTGCACCATCCCTTACTAAGGTTGCACAGGTTAGCTCTTTGATTGGTGTGTTTTGTATACTCATGTGAGTTTTGCAAATTGTTGGGAAAGCTTACCAAATTCAGCCCCCAAGCAGAACTGGCTGAGTACACTCTGGTGACAGCCACCAAGAGGCTGCAGCACCACACTGAGAAAACAGGAGGTGCTGATACCCAACAAGAAAGCAAAAGATGGAGCAGGTGTGCTCCACTCAATGCCTGCCTCCCACAGGGGCAAGACCTGGCATTGTTCAATCTCTTGAGGAATGCAGTGAGTTGACCTGGGCTATGTGCCAGGTGCTCACTAAAGCCACTCTGTCACTTGGCCTTAACTGGGCAAGGGAGAGAAAATCTAATTAAAGGCTCATGGTTTGAAATAAGGGCAGGGAAAGCTCAATCACCAACTCCTGTCCTGGGCAAAACAGACATGACTTGGAAAAATTAGCTTAATTAATTACTAGTCAGATTAGGATAAAGTGAAATAAACCCAAATCTTAAAAAACACCTTCCCCCCAAGCCCTCTTTTTCCTGGGCTCAATTTCACTCCTGATTTTTCTACCTCTAGCTCTCCAGCAGCACAGAGGGATGGGGAATGGGGGTTTCAGTCATTTCATCATCCATTGTCTCTGTCACTGCTTTCTCCTCAGGGGGAGGACTCCTCACACTCCTCCTCTCCTTCACTGTGGGCTCCCTTCCATGGGAAACATCCTCCACAAACTTTTGGAACACCGTCTCCCTTTACTGGTGTCTGCAGGGCTGTTTCTCTCACATCTTCTCATTCCTCTCTCCTGGCTGATGCTGAGCTGTAACTTTTTCCCCTTTGTAAATATGTTATCCCAGAGGTGCCTCCACTGTCACTGACGTGCTCGGCCTTGGCCAGTGACGGGTCTGTTTTGAAGCCGGCTGGCATTGGCTCTGTCAGACATGGTGGAAGCTTCTGGCAGTTCTCAAAGAAGCCACCCCAATAGCCCCCGGCTACTAAAACCTGGCCACTCAAACCCAATAAAGGGAGTAATCGCTTCACAGAATTAGACTTAATTTAGTTACGTCCTGTCCTTGATACTGAAAAAAAAATTAAGTCTATTACAAAACCCGACATCTCAGCAATGTCAGGTCACTGGGTCTGATTGCCCAGCCCACCACTTTAGCCCATGGTGAATGGGGGAAATCAGCAACAGACTTTCCATCACTTCAGATCCTGAGTCTATTGTGAATCAATTAAAAGGCACTGCCTACTAGTGAAGGAATTTCACAGCAGCCTCAACTGCAAAAGAAAGTGAATTCAAGATTTAATTAATCTACAGCATTCCCTTACCTCATAATGCATAGCAGGAAAAAGAACCACATGGGGAAAAAAAAATCAGTTCAGAAGCATAATGTAAAATTAAAAATTGAAGAGGAGTGAGGGGGGAGAAGGGGACTTAATGCTTCTTTAGTCAAGAAGTCTGTTTTGCTGAAATTTTTAGGGTGAGGTTAGGACGCATCACCTAAAAACAGCCCTTTAGTGTTTTCAAGCCCTGGGAACAAACCTTGCTAATGGCTTTTATTTGTTTGTTTTTTAAATTAGTCTGCCAATATTCTTCGCTGCTTTTAGTGATACTGAAGACACTAACACTTGGTCAAAATTTCTCCCAAACTGTAAAATGCAGTTCTCATTAATGCACATTTATCTCCTATAACTAGGTTTATTAACTTTTCCCCTCCAAGTTGTTCACTAACTTTTTCAAAAGTGCTGCTAGAAATACAGGGCATCACCAGCAGCTGCTACTCAGCTGTGTGAGGCAACAGAACCCTGTAACTGCACTGGAGTAACAAAGCAGAATTTGTCAATATAGTTTGGGAAGGTTAATGAAAAATTACACTTGTATTCCAAGCAAGTTAGTAATTTATGGTACCTTCTTAAAAAGGAACATATTCATTTCCAGCAATCAACAAAATAAAGATAGAACGTATTAAATCCTTGACATTAACAAGTGGTGCTTAGGACTAATCAGAGATTTTTAACCTCGAAGAATAAATCTGAAATCCAGTGATAGTTTTATGCTATGGTAGCAGTGAGGAGTGAAACAATGAAGTACCTTTGTTCAAGATCGTGTTTCAGGTTGGTTTTTGGTTGAAAATCTTGTTAGAAAGCCACATTGAAGACTGCTGTACTTACCAGCCTACTGGTTTTTGAACAATATAGTAGTTAACCTAATCTGATCTCTCTGTTGCCAGGGCCTAAGAGCTGAAACAGGGTCAGGGCAGACAACAATAGGTCATGAAGGAAATAAAACATTAAATAAGGTGGCCACCTGCCAACTGTGCTTTGGCATGAGGAGTTTATTCTTCACCCCCATGCTACTCCACCTTTCCCAAGCAATTCCGCCAAAGAGGACAGTGAAATTTGACATGCGATCAGAGTTGGTAAGCCACCCCATAATTACAGTGCTGTCCGGACCAGTTTTCCTCTAAACTATAAGCTACACCTCCTTCCACCCTCACAAAGTTTCTCTACTACATAAAAAAATATAGCAACAGGGGTATTTGGTAGTTTTTCTGGGATCCCCTTACTTAGATGAACACCAGCTTGTCCCCCTGAAGGGACACTTATCCTTGTCTGCCTGAGATACAAAATATTGCCACAGTTGCCCTGGCAGCAGAAAGCAGCATCCTCTAGATGCATCTGGCGAGCAGAAAATCCACACGAGAGGTATGTGACCCTAGGAACACAGGAAACAACAACAACAACAAAAATTTTTTTAATCTCCTTTTGGAGCACAAATCTATGCATAAACAAAGGTATTTATAAGAACACTAATCTGCTACCTCAGCCCTTCAGCCACTCTTAATTTGGGAGAGGCTTACTGATACGGCCTTTCGATGAAGAAATGCAAAGAGCGGTTCAGGGAACAAAAATAACTTAAGGCCTTTTATGGAAGCCTGCATACTCACCAATCATGTTAGGAAAAAGACTCACCAAATTTCAAGACAGAGAGAACTTTCAAAATTAGGAAAGGCTTAATTTATTCCTAAACTAAATACATGATGTGTGACCAGACAAGTTCATCTTTTATGACAGTGCTACAAGGAGGCCTTATTTTCATCAGTTTCTTGATCACTCATCCTAATTTCCCTAGTGTACTGAGAACTCAAGTTCCTAACATCTGGAGTTCTTGTCTTCATACCACAATCTATTTGGTAAGAAAAAAGCTGAAAACAAAACACCAAATAGACATATAATTATTCATTTTTTAAGTAATTATATTATTCCTTTAAGTCTGATAATATTCTCCCTCTGTGCTCAGGAAAATCAGTGTGTATCAAGGAAAAATTTTCTGGTTTTCATTAACATGAGGAAAACCACCTGGAATTTCAATAGAATTGAGAAAAATATCCATTTCCTTTAAACAGATACAAAAAAAAAACCATGTTACTTGAGAAGAGGAGACTGATGCAGACTGACTCCTTACTTGAAATGACTTTTAATAGCCTGGAAGCTTGCTGCTGAGCAGGGCAACATGATTTTGTGAAGCTTTGTGCAGTCTCACAAAGATGAGAGAAACAACAGGAGCTCACAATGCTCAGAGCACATATAAAGTGAAGCCTTCCAGGACTCCCACTCAGGCAGAGGGCCAAAGTCATACCTAGATACAACACTGAGTAGGCTACTGATTTACTACGAAGTCAGCTGGGTTCACTGTCTAGAAAAACGAATGTTTGCATGGACGTTCCAGAAAAAATGAGTTATTCCCAATGAAGAAAACAGTTCCCATATTACCCAAGTCTCATTTACACGCAATAGAAGTAATTTTTGCTGCCCCCGTGCTGGACAGCTGCAGTATATCATTGCCATTTTCCATCTCAACCCTAGACAGAAAGCAGAAATACTTCTGGTGCACACTCTGTTACAATTATTTTAAAAGGAGAGAAAAGAAAATTACCTACATAATAAATTAATGCTGCACGTTACTCAGCAGCACAATGGAACAAAGGAGAGGAAATTGAAGAATCATGTTCCCTCCAGCACTGCTGCAAAATGCTACCTGTCATAACACGCCCTCCATGTGCACCTTCTGCTGTTCCTGCCAAAAAACAATATGCAAAGTGGGGCAGTTTTCAATTCCATAATTTTGAAGGAGATCTATAGCTGCCTACAAACTGACCCTATTTCCCTGCTTGCATCATTTGCAGTTATGTACTTTACATTTTCTTGTGACATCTCTGCACGTCTTCTCACTTCCTTGGTAAAAAAAAATGAATGGGGGGACAATCAACAGAAAGGAGAAAGTTCCATTTGTTCAGGTTACGGCACATTAAGCCAACAACAGGCAGCTCCTTGGACAATGCCAGATCTGGAATAGGATTTGAGACTACTTGGCACATCTTCACACTATTCCCAAACAAGTAATTAATTCTGGTCTATTGTTTAAGACACAGTTAATATTCTCAGACACCTTACAACAGGTGAGATGCTTTTAGCAAATATTTAATAAACAACTTAACAGAGAAACTAAATGAATACCTGCAAATTTTAAACACTGAACTTTACGATTTATTGAAGGTTGTTGGATTCATCAGGTCTACCAAATCATCAGGGCTGCTCTTAAACTGCCACAAAGTTTGGACAGCCCCTGCCTTGCTAAGTACCAGAAGTCATTTGCTTACAACTCTTGTGCACTAAGATGTATTATATTTATACAAGAGGATTGAAGAGTACTAGACATGCTACACAGTATGTTTATTTGTTCCTAAAATGCATCCCTGACATACTGTGTGCATTCCAAGCCCTATACAATTGCCATTCTGAGCAGTGTGATCAACCAGCCCAGCAAAGATCAGGAGAATTCGGGCTTTATAGTAAGGTGTGGCTACTGCTGAGGCAATGCAGATTAAGAGAATGTAATGCCATGTATTACCAATTCAGATTTCATGTTAGATACGTACCATTGCATTTCTCCTACACCAACTGATGTAATTAATCAATAACATAAACTTTTAAGTAAGCTTTTTTTAATCACATGAAATTGCAGCTGAGGCGGTATTAAAAAAATTATAAAAATCTCACTGCAATTGTTCCATGGGTTTACACTGCCTGGAAATATTATGGACACATCAAACCAGACAGACAGCACCTTCCATGGACCATTTTTCCACCACTACAAATGCAGGCATATCCCCACTGAGATATGGCAACTTACACTCCTCAAACCACACACCTGAGAAATCCTGGATACATGCAAGAAAAATCTACCCACAGTTCTACTCAGCATTTACTATTTCCCTCTGGATAAAAGAATCCTTTACTCTCCTAAACTGTATAGGAATTTTTTTTTCACACTTTGATAATCTCAACAGCAGAATGGTAAAAAAACCCAGGGTATTGGTGAAGAAGTAAACAATAGCCATTATTACGTGCCTACGCCTGCAGGATTTCTACCAATTTCTTTGCTTTTCATTATTTCCTTGCACTGCTGACCTTTCAAATCCTTCCTTTCTGGCCAGCCTATGCCAGTTTAAGCCATACACTTATCTCACTCTTCAGTTAAGCTAAAAAGACAAATTAGTACTTCACCACAGTGGGGAATAGAGAGAGCAAAACAAAAACACCTGCACATAAGAAGGTTAAGGAGAATCTGCCATCTAAAAATTAATTCCCAGTTTCATAAACATTTTCCTTGCTGGTGGCAAAACTCGCCCACAAGAATGGGTGAACAGCTGGGTAGTTATTTTATCTTGGGCTCCTGTAGGCATGGCCAGTGGTGCTGGCAATGCTACAAAGTTTACTCAGCATGGGGTTGTTTGGTGGCATCTAATAATTATTTGTGTTACAAAAAGAAAACAAAGCCTATCACCAGGGGACAACACACCAAAGCCTTAGATAGGCCACAAACAATCACTGAACTCCTCTAGTTTACCCTAAATCACAACAAAATTGCCTAGATCCTACTAGGATTTTTACAGGAGGGATTGCTCCTATAGGCAGAATGGGCACTGAGGTTGGACAGGGTGTAACCAGCAGCATCTCTAGAGAAGAGGGTGTGAGAACAGTTGCAGCTGCATTTGTGTCCAAAGCTAAATATCAAGCTTGAAGCTCATATAAATAATTGATGGAAATGGGTGGAGGGATTTCCTATTAGAGAATTTTACAGAGAACAAGAGTAGCTTATTTGCTTAAAACAATTGTGTTCTTAAAGCCTGCAGTTATTGTGTGCGTGTGTAGAACAGTGTCATTTCTACCCTCTAAGCAACTTTGAATGACTCAGCCTGGTACCTTGTGCAACAAGTTGTTGCCTAACATCTGAAAGGACTGTGTGCTTTCCAAGAGAAAGAAAAATGGCTGGGCAGGGTGGGGATGAACAGATTCCTTCATTTCCCCTGAAGGCACTGAAGAACAACCTCAGGCACATGGTGCCCTACCAAATCCGATTTCGTATTTTTCTAGTAAGGAAGGTGTCCATCCACCTGACATAATAGCAAATATAAACCAGCACCTGCCACAGTTTAAGTGATTCCTCTAAGCCTTGCATAGGCAGAACTATCTTTTGTTCACTCTTTATAAACGCTTATTTCTGCAGTGTCACTGAAAATACGATAGTATTTTATTGGCTCTGTATGACTGATGGCATTATGCAGTTTATTTGCTGAATTTATATTTATCTCATGCTTCACCTTTACTTACATGGAGCAGATTGATTTCTCATCTTAAACCAGCTACAGAATTTAAGATTAAAATTCTTAAGGGTTACAACTAAGATCAATGCTGTTCAATGTCTCAACTAAGGACTTGGATGATGGGAGTGAGTCTGCCTAACTGTAGTGCTGCTCAAGGCCCAATTCAAACCAAGTCTGGAAGAATTGAACATCTGTACTTGGTATGTAACTATGACTATAATTCAGTCACTTTTCTCTATAAATACTGGACACCCTAGGGCCTGCTGAGCTTGAAACTCATGCCTAGCCCATGGTAAGACTGCTGAAAGCCCCAGTGAATCTGCACCTGCTCAAAAAGCTCTCTGGCAGTATAGGTCACTGGAAAAGTGATACTCCATCTACACTAGAGCCAACAAGCTCCTACAGCCACCCAAGGAAAAGTGACATGGGATGAGCCAGCCTGGAAGGAGAGCTCTCAGCCTGAAAAGACACCAACAATGACATAGTAAGAGAACGACTTAAAGACAGTAAATGGAGCAGGAGGGCTGGCTCAGTTTCAGAAGTGCTTAAACTCAGGAAGTTATCCCACATGAGGAGTGCCCTGGAGGGAAGGAAGTCTCTAAGAAAGGACCACAGATTTCCCTGAAAGATGACATCTAGGCATCTGCTTGGAATACAGAAGGGTGCTGTTAGGAAATAAGAAAACATCAAAGGAGAAAACACTGGTCTAGAAGCACAGGAATAAGATAGAAACTGCCAAAAACCAAGTTTAACTAGACACTGAAAGGTTAAAACATCTAGTAAGAAGTTCTTCAGCTATATTTAAAAAAAAAAAAAAAAAGGAAAAAGTAATATCACAAGTAAGTAGTAGAGGTGTTATCCAGAAATAAATGTAGATGAAGATCATTTGGGAGCAGTCTGATAACTAAGATACAACAGTAAGAGAAGAGCTGTTCCAACTGCAGAGTGTTGCTGAAGAAAAAATAGGCATTTTGGCCTCGAACAATTTTAGGCTTTGAATGAAAGAAATATTCTGTATCCTTAGAGAAATAAAGCTTTGAAATAATTTCCCACAGAAATGAAGGGGAGGGGACAAAGTGCTTACAAAAGGACTCAGCAAGTTAATGAAAAGGATTGTGCATGAGGCAGTCGCTCCCAGAGCAGAGCAGCTGGTCCCAGTGTCCTGGGACATCCCTTCAATTCTTTTGTTGTCCTCCAGAAAGAGTCAGTAAAATCCTTGCCCACCTTTATTACAAGAGTCAGTATTACATTCACACACTGCAATAATCTGCAAACCTTTTTTAATCTTTTAAGTATTATTTCATCATTAAGTAAAAAAAAAAAAATGCAACCAAAGAAATAAACGGTGATGCTAAAGAACAAAAGCCTGAAAGCATTGTTCTACAAAGCCTTTTCTCTTCCAAATACAGTTAATCCATCTCCAAAAATGGACTGAACTATATGGGAAGAAATCAAGGTTCTAAACCCCCAAATTACTATACAAGTGAAGAGAAACTGAAAGCACTTCCTCTATCCCTAATGACTTTGGTCCTAGTTCTGAGATGCGACCAGGGCACAGTTTGTTAATGTGTATCAATGTTAACTCAGTTTTAGAGAAAAATGGCTGGAAAAGCTCTAGCGCAAGTACTTTCTCAATATGTGCTTATCTTGAAATGAGTGTCTTTCAGAAGACTGCATAATGGCCAATCATTTGCCCAATTTTAGGAAGAAGTCAGCACAATAGTTGAAGATTTTCAGAAATAAAGGTCACTTTTTTCATTGTGAAATGAATGTTTTCTCTTGCATCAAGTAATAGGAAAACAGTATTAAAAGTGAAAACAGAAATAAAGTTTCAAATCAGAGGAAACAACTGAAAATTTTGACAATCAAATGAAAATATTTTCCTGTTTGGAGTAGTCTTATAATGTAAACTATCTTTACAGCAAATGCTGTTCTCTGTCTCACTCGATCATCTATATTCCCAGACTTAATAAAATCACACATTTTTCTAAACTTGTACTACGCCTCATCTCTTTGCAAAAAGTTAAGACAGAAGTTTACTTTTCTATAAAAGCTTACTAGATGTATTAGAATGGGAATATAAGTTAAACAAAGAGAAGACCTCTCCCCTCAGTAAAAGAACAAATTTGACTCTCTGTCAGTTAGACAGAGACTTAAATTAGTAAACTCAACACAGAATTTAGAAAAAAAGCAGAAATCAAGTAAGTCTTCAGGAATGCATCACTTTTTCTATGCTACAAGGCGTGTGTAGTTATGATGCAAGTATAGGGGCAAGAAGAGCTGGGTTTAGGGATTTGAAGCATATATGTACAGGGTTTTCTTTTCAGCTGCTGAGGTGTCAAGTAAAAAACTAGAACAATGTAACTGAAACCTCCATAAATTAAGTAATACTCTAAACTGCAATTAAATTGTTCCCTGCTACCAGTTTAATAGTCCCTCCTTGGTTTCATCTTCAGCTTTCTGTGGCTTACATTCCTTGTCGGGATACGTCAATCTGTATAAACCACAGCAAGAATTGTTAAAACTGTGGTGTCTAGGCAGCTGCATATACCCAGCCAACAGCAATCAAAAGCATAAAAAAACCAATTAAATTTTCTCCTGCATGTATGTTTTAAAAGAACAACAGACTTTACAAGGCCTGTAGAGGAGTCAAATTAAGTAAATCACTCTGCTGGAAGTATTAAGTCTGACTTTGGGCACATGAGCACCATGGTGTAAACTGGCATGGGCCTTGAGTTCTGATTGACTGAGTAGATGGGAAAGAGGCAGGAACACTGTTGTGGGCTTCCCGGACATTGGGTTTTGGGGGAGGCTTAAGCTCTTGAGGAGCTGCCAGGTGCCACAGCCGAATGAGGATGATACCCCACGATGGCATGCAGCTAATGCACAGGCAACTGGGGAGAGGGGCTGTGAGGGAGGAGCTTCTGAGCAGCCAAAGTCTATTGTTTCCAGGACCTTGTGCTGCATTTAAAATGCAAGGATACCAACAGCAGGGTGAATATGACCCCTTTCTAAGCGCTGCTGGGACAAAACCATAGGGGACCATTGAGAGAGGTCTTTGGCAGAAGCCACAGTGAGCCTGGATGCCTTTGCAGAAAAGCAGGCAAGCACTGGGGTTAGACCTAGAAGGGGTGAACAAAGCTGACAAAGCCAAGCACTGACTTTGAGTAATAGCAACAGAGTGATTGCTGAGGAAATTCTCCATGCTTCCTGAACTGCAGCAGAAAGACGTCTCCCAGATATTTAACACCTACTTAGCTGTTAGGAAAGCACCAGACAATTCAATGGTTGATTTGAAAGTTCATCAAAAGATCGTTTCTTGCACCGCACAAAGCATCTTCTCATGCGGCACTCCACCAAACGCTTCCATCAGCCCCTGGTCTGGTACCGGAGTGATGCTTTGGGTCAAAACAATTTGCCTGTTCAGTATTCAGTGCTACTGTGCTGTTAATCTGTATTAGCTACGGGAAGCAGGAAGATTCATGGAGTTTTCAGCTCTGTTGATGCCTATGAAAACCTTTACATGGCAAAGTCCTTCGTATGAGAAACTCCAGTAGAATAATCATCCTGCAATTAACAACTTCTTGAACTGGGCCCATCTAAATCCTATTCAAGCAATCTCTACCATCTGAGACATGACTCATGTTTCAGAGTTCAAGGGTCCCATCTTGGAACCCATTTCTGGGTACACGTAAGAATGAGATTTAGAACAATCAGCAAAGCTTAACCAAGAGGAAATCATGTCTGACCTACCTGACTGCCTTCAGTCATTCAGTGACATTGACTTTTTTAAGTGTTTTATTGCTATCTTCTTTGATATTTTTGCAACCAAATTGGTATACCATGGTCTGGATGGCTGGACAACCAGGGGGGCAAAAAAACGTTAGATGGCTGGTCCATTCCCAAAGGGTAGTGATTACTTGGTTGCACTCTAGCCAGGCTAGTAACATGCACCAGAGGGGTCAATCTGGGAGATTCATGTGACCACATCTCCCTTACTTCCAAGTTCTGGACTCCCTGATACCAGACTGACATTGAAAAATCAGAGTAAGTCCATCAGGAGGCCTCCAAGGGCATCAGGCTACTAGCTAACTGACCTGTGCGGATAGGCTGAGGGATCTAGGCTTCAGCCTGGACAAGAAACAACTGAGGAAGTGGCAGGAGGAAAGGGCTAACAGCAGTTTCCCAATCCTACAAGAAGGTTGTCAAGAAGAGAGAAGCAGGCTCTTCACACTAGTGAAGATGTGAGGACAAGAAGCAACAAACATAAGCTGAAATGAGGAGTCCAGGTGCTAGGAAAGGGAAAGTCTTTTTTACTCTAAGGAAAGTTAGTGGAAGAGGATTCTCAGCCACTGGCCTTGGAGGTTTACAAAACCCAACCGGATAAAGACCTGGAAATCTGGTGTGATATAGCAGGCAGTTGGACTTCTCCACCAAAGTTGTCTTCCAACCTGAATTATTCTAAAATTTTGGAAAATACTATTCGTTTTCTTTCACAGGAAACCAACACTGTAGGACTTTATATTCAGAGATATGACAGATTTGCTAGTAGACCTTCATTATTGTATGTACACAGACTTTTCAAAAGCAGCTCTTCCCAGCATGGACAACCTGTATCAAATCCAATGAAAAAAATACCATCTAAATTTCCCAGAAGAAACTAGAACTAAAACTCAAGAGTGCCTCATGACACTAAATCATTCATATTATTACCCCATATAAAAAAAGCTATTTCATGTGAACAAAGCCTCCCAATCATGCTGTGGGATCACAAACGTGACTTGGTATGTTCTGTACCATCCATTGGATTCTACCATTTATGCTGCATTAGTTAATTTATCCAAAGGCTTCTTACCAGCAGAGGTATTTATGAGAATATCCCTCTTATCTGCTTTTATTAACAAAGTCAGGGCCAGGCAACTACTACCTCATGCATGCAGCACTCGACTCTACTTCTGCCCCTACTGAATACTGAGGTCCACAAGATATTCCCTGTAACAAATTTCAAACTACAAGGGTTAAAGCATCCATGGATGAAATGCATTTATAGCACACAAGATTTAAATACAAAGTCATTAAGGACAACTCTACACTCTGGAATTTAACGAGGAACACATAAGGTGTTGACCAAATGCGTCTGGAAGAAACTAAAACAGGCTGCACGACTTTTTTCCAGTTACCTTCCTACTATACTACTATATCCTTCTTTAAGTCCTACAGCATTTAGCAACAGACCTATTCTATAGCATTTGTTAATATATTGTGCAATCCTAAATGTAGGACACGATTTCTTACTGTCACAATGAAAGTGTTGTCTTTTGGGGACAGAAAAATATTTTACTTTTACTGGAAATGGGGGAGGGAAGAAGATTCAGACCAAGGACTTGTAAAAGATTCCTAAATCCACTGATTTTCCATTTCCATCATTTGCAATGTTTGAGCAGTCACTACAGTTTGGGAGCTTTTTAGATCAATGACTCACTTCTGGAGTATTCCAGCTGTCGCTGATCACCCAGAAGGCTGTCTGAACAAATGAAAATGCTTTAGCAAGTTTATCTGCAGCCAGAAAATCTCACACTAGTAACTCAGTTTTATTGTAAGTGTCAAGATACTGCTAATGTAAATGGACTTTGTCCCTTGGCTCAAAGAATCAATGTATCTCAATTTTTGAGAAGACTTCAACTAGCCATACCTAACAATATGAATTAATAGAAATTCAAACAGCTGATACTGCTTAACATTACAGCGAGCACATTCCCACTGGTACTTTCTAGAGCCACAACAGCACTTTTGGAATCAGGGTTCTGAAAGCCAGTATCCAGATTTTTATTCTGCAAAAGGACTGGAATTGCACTTCCAAGTGCAGGTCTGAGTGGTAAAAACTTCTTCTGCCATGACTGCATTCATGGTTAATACTCTATAGCTGAAGGTCTGAAGTAACATTTAGCTATTTTGTAAGGTGACAACGCATCTTTATTTCAGAGCTGCCTACTCTATGCACAAAAACATTCAAAAAGCATTACTTCCATCACACGGGAGGGAGAAGGAAGCTTTCAATCATCTGCAGATTCAAGTTACTGCAGATAGTTAAACACCTGATTTATGTGTACAGGCGCTGTTTGCCTCTGCACATTATGGTAGAAGGATTTCATATTTTGTTTTTTGTGGCTCCAATTTTGCTTCAACAAGTCAATTGTGGGTGGAAGTAACCAAATAGCATGTAAGATGCCAAGTAGAGGCCTCTGCAAACTTGGCCCACAGTGTGCATACTTGTTAGTCTTAAGTTTGCTGTTCTCATTTTAATCCCTTGTGCTTCTCGCATCTGCAAATTGTTTAGCAAATTTAAGTCCTTCATTTATCCCCTTATAACCCAGTCTGCTTTCCTACAATATTTTATCATCAGATTTGTGGAGCTGATGTTGTTTCACTTAGAATTTAAATTAAGTTAAATAGTAAAGGATCCTGATCTTTAAGCAATGGCCACCAAGAAGGTGCAGGTATCAGTAACAGCATGATGCTTATTTAAAATACTGCTGCCAGAAATGAGAGAACAAGTTTGAAAAAGAATTAAATACAGCCAGATATTTCAATTCCATCATATCTCAAATCACACTATTTTATTGTTTTATCCCTGCAGGTTACATCATGATGGGCAAATATTATGTGCTAGTGAGATGTTAATTGCCCAAATGATTTATGATACTTAAACCTTCAGGTTCTTTCCTAACACAAAATGCATATCTTGGTATGTTCTGTACCAGATTTCCTGGGACACACAAGATATCTTTCTTTTCTTATGATCGATCATACGACCTACCCATTAGTGGATGGAGTTATTAATACATTGAAACACCAGCAATATGGTAATTTTTCCCTTGCAGAAAGGATAAGAGGATACTACTACAATATAGACAATGTAATTTTTCTGGAAAAAAATACAAAACTATCTAGTAAAATGACACACAAACATTAAATAAACAAAAGAGAAAAGTTTAGAAGCAGCTCCGCACTTTACCTACCAAAACAGAAGGAAAAGAAACAAAAAGAAAAAAAATAAATACAAAGGCTCTGACATGCCATGAAACAAAAAGAATCATTCCTCACTTCAGATTTCCATGAGTTGTACATTCCAGACAGCTGTTCTGTTTCAAACAAAAAGACAAGGTCTGCCTTAGGGTATGAAAGCTTTCTATCAGTGTCTTTTTTGGCTAGATAAGGGTAATCTGGCATGGAGTACCTATATCTGTATATCCTAATGAACTAGGATTGTTTCCTCTATTATACTAGAAAACAAAAGGAAAAAAAAAAAGACCCCCAAATCTACAAAAAACCCTCTACCCCCAACAAAACCAACTCTAAACAACAAAAGAACTCCACACACAAAGAAACCAAAAAATGCCAAGTCACCAAACCCCAAACTTTTAGGAAATAAATTCCTCTTTTTAAATAAAAAATGCTACAGGTAACTTTATTGCCACAGCATAGCACTGTTCTTCGAGAGTCTTGCCTCGCAATGGGAGTTTCTCTTGCCTTGCAGATTTTATTTCCAGTTCCTAGATGAGTTGCAAAAATTAGTCCCATGAAGTTCTGGATAATTCACTTGGCTCCCACTGCTCTTCTAACCCTTCCAGGACTGCAGCCGTTCCAAGGCAAGCACAAAAACCCAAGCATATTTGCCATTTGATGCGCTATGTAAGCAAATAACACGTCTTTCTTCTGGAAAGAGATGCAAGTCTGACAACTTATTTCATGCTGCTTAATTTATTTCAGACCTGAACAGCTAAATGACTTAATCAGTCTCAGCAGCTGGCCACTATGATTTGATGGCCACATATGGCCAAACCCTGAGGGAAAAAGAACACTGGAGTCAGCATGGCAGCCAGAACTTCTAAATGCACAAACAACAGGTGAGAATACAAAATCATCTGGTTACCCAAGACAGGCAGCTACAGACACTGAAAATGTGAGACAGCTGCTTCCAGTTGGTAGTGTTGACTGTTAGAAAACTAGTTATCCTTAAAAACTTAAAGTATTTGCAATAGATATCCCCAGGAAGACATCTAGAAAGGCACAGAGGGATCTTAATTTCCCTTAGAAACAAAATTCCATCATAATTCAGCTTATCTGTAACAGATGCTCATTCTGAAAAAAAACAAACCAAACAACCAAAAGCAGTCCACCATGGGATTCCCCATCAAAATTCAACTAAAACTTTTGAATAAAAAAATTATAATCATGTGTAATTCATAGTGTCTTGGGACTAGATATTGGCCACTGAAACAATACAGAAGAACATGAAGAACATGCTGCTCAATGCAGATGCCAGCTGAATACTGCCACCAGACAAGAAACCTGGGAATTTGAATTCAGATTAAAAAACAGTGCTTTAAGACTTGAATTCTGCTTTTGTTTTGGAGAACTCCTCTCTTTCCACGAAAAACACATGCTACTCATCAAAAAAATGTTCATATCTAACAAAAGGAACAGTAGCTGACTAGTGGAAGAGTTAGTTATTGACGGCTGAGAAAGAGAAAGCAGTTTAGGTATAGAGACCAAACTGCTGCAAACTTACTGTAAGACTTCTTATTCTATATTTCCCCGAACCAACTTTCCAATACTGAATTATAGGTCTGCTTTTTTTTTCTGAAGAGCTGAAGAAAATAAAAAACTGGCAAAAGATTTTAAAAGATTCACCAACAGGGTTTAAAATAACCAATAATAGCAGAGAGTGAACAAATGGCTTAAATATGGTAACATGCTGGAGAGATAATTTTTTGTCAACCATGAAGTGTAATTTGACATGAATGTTATTGCTGGCAACAGGCACCCATAAATAGCATCATCAAGAGCATGCTAGTGTGCCAGAAAAAGTCATTGCCAATTAAACAAATTCAGCCCTTGCTTCTTCCCTGTTCCCTCACTATATTCAACAGCTCTGCAAGAAGGAACGCGGCGCTGAATTCTAACTAGCTGCAATGTACCTGGAGAGCACCTTCCTGAAACCTCCTCAAGCACAGGGCAAATAAAAAAGCTGAGGTCTATCTGTCAGCATGAAATTTATTTCAATTTCATCCATCCAGCTCCACAGTTCCATCCCTCATCAGGTACCGCAACATTAATATGGAATTCGAGATTTCATTACAACTACAAGGCTGTAAAAGAGCAGCGTTTACCAGCTGCACAAGGACACCAACCTCACCTGAGCTACATTTAAAATTACAGGCAACAGAACAGAACCAGAACACCTCAAACAGAAATCTGAGAAACTCCCTTAAAGGCCATGAGGGTAAAAATACGAGTGGGAATCTTTCCTTCCAGTTTGCTTCTCATATTTCTACGATGCTCTGCCTGGATGTACCAAATAGATTTAGCTTTTGGTGGGTCAAATCAGAGGGAATTTTTTTCTAGGATAAATAAAAACAGGGGTACTGGGGGTTGGAACAAACCATATTTCCATATTTGAGAACAGCAGGTGCTTTTCAAACCATAAGCTAATTCTGTACAGAAGCAACACAATTAGGTTAGAACTTTGAAAGCAATCTAAAGTCATTAAACAACCAAACCCTGCAATGAAACAAGGCCTCAGGTGAATTATTGTCATAATCTGACCTTTAAGGAGACTAATTGCAAGCTTAACAGTAGTAAAGATGTTTTTATAGCATTTAACAAACAGGGGCAAAAATTTAAAATGATGCCTGGATGCTTGAGTTTACAAATAGAGGTCAAGGACTCAACTTTTGGCACAAATAAGTGAACCAAGTACTTTGAAACTCGATGTCAAGCCTAACAGCTGACCAATTTAACTGTAAAGGCACTTGGGACCTCATTCACCTGAACTTACGGCTGAGTAGCCAATACTGGAGAGAAATATCTCAGCATAAGGAAACCATTGATCATAACAATATTTGCTGGGTCATAAAAATCTGATTATACTGTAACAAGCCTGTTCTAAATCAACACTAAGTGTTGGGGTTTAATACTGTTTATGCAGCAAACATACTTGCTGAGAATTATGATCTACTTTATGCTCGTTTTGAATGCTTTTCTCTTCAGATGATTTACAGTTTTTATTTTTTCTTCCAATACTCAGTTCCTAGAATTCTTAAGCTGCTCCAACTCAGCCACTTCCAGATCATCCATTAGTTGTTTCATTAAATTTGTGGATTTACAATGCCCATTTAGCATTCCTATCACTGACTCATGTTCTCATCGGCAAGCAAGTTCTGACTAGCAACTATTTCACCCCAAACCTGAGCTCTGCACTATCCATACAAGACACCCTGCCAGCACGCATGCCAGCACCAACTGGGCATCCAACTTTAACCCGCTCCCAGGAGCCACTTTAAGACTTTGTTGGAGATTCTAACATTTAGTCACGCCTAGTCCTGCAGTCCTCAAGCATCCAGTCTCCTCGAAATCTCACATCAGTTGGACAACACCAGGAACGCAGGTAATACATCTGCCTTCCCACACATTTCCTCTTGCCTTATGCTAAAGATCTCCTGCCTTAAGGCAGCCTTGCAAATTCCAGTCCTCCTAGAGCCAGGAAGAACTGGGAAACACAATGCATGCTCAACCTGAGAGAGACTAAATTAGAATATGTCAGTTGCATCCATGTTAACACTGGAAAACCATCCATTCTTCCCAAAATAGAGCCAAGGCTTTTACAGAGGGCTCTCAGAAGCCTGAGTACTGCTCTGCAAATCTGTGAGTCCCCATGAACCAGCAAGACTGCTCTCTAACATCGATAAACAAATACAATCTGAAATATTGCAACATTTAAATAGCACCAAAAAGGGACTCCATGGTACTGCTGTCTTGACTGGCTATCACTGGAGCAGATTGAAAGAGCAACACTTAAACATTTGTGTGTACATCATAGGTTCTCTAAGGAGACAAAACAAAACAACCCTGATAGAATCACTACTCTTTTTCCTCCAATCTTTTAATGCTGTTTCCTATGAAGTTCTTCACTAATGAGCCCTGAATATCTAACTATTGCTTTAAATTCAGGTGTTAGTTCACTGCACTGCCACTATCTTTTAGTTTGCTAAAGACATGCTGCAGTTGGAACAGCTGCTTTTAAATTAACTTCTGTAATTTGTGATAATTTCTATTGCCTGTTTTCTTACATTTAACTTTTATATCTAGTGTAAGAGAATATTAAGATGCATGTTATATTAATGCAAGAAATACTTAGGCTTGCACACAGGCTTCATCACTTGAAGATGTGATAAGTGGATTTGAGCTGTAATTATAAAAATCCACTGATCGCCCATTATTTCAGGAGGGATCCCTCTTAAATCTTCCATGGTTGGAATGATCACAAAATGTAAAGTAATGCCAGGAAATAAAAACATGAAAGTGTAGATTGGTGCCATTTTAGCACTCCCAGACATGAGCAAGCTATGGTGTTAACATATCCATTCAATTTGCTTGAATGTCTGAATCCCCATATGATCCTGCCCCAAGCACAACGTGTGGTTAGCCTTTAAATGGAGCAGTCTTTGCTTCTCATATACGTATCACTTATCTGATCATACAGCTTAAATGTGACTTGCACCATTTTTTTCCAAACAATTCCCTTAAGATTCATGCCATTCACATTACTGATGGGCATACTTATTTTACTCCTCATTTCTTGCCAGTACGTTAGCCGTAGTGCTTCTAAAAAGTTAACCGTAACAATACTCTCCAAATTTAAACTACTTTAAGTTCAGTCAATATTCAAGTCTCAAAAACAAACTAACAAACCAAAACCAAAAATAAAAAACCTAAAAAGGAGTTTTTTCCCCATTATTTTACTACCTCAAAGTGACTAAAACAAGCATCCTACATCATTATGTTATATCCACTTTGCATAAATGCAAATAGGTCCATGAGATAAAAGGCATGTGTGTGTGTGAGTGAAATCTGGCCCACCAGTCACTACATAGCTTACACACAGAGAAATATGCTAGCAATGCACTGCTCAGCCACTTCAAAACACAGCAAAACAAACTGCATCAGCTGCTGAACACAGACTGATATCAGGGAAATTCCTTGGTTAAGAATACAACACACACAGACTCCTCCTGTTGACTGTAATGCCTCTGAGAATAAATTATATATCATCGTTAAATAAATCACAGCTCATTACCAAGTCATATAATTCGCCCTCATGAGAAACAACAAAAACATCATGTACTAATAAGAATAAATCTCTGTGCCTAACAGTACTTTCCTTCTGCATTTCTAGAGGATACCCTCTAATACTTACTTCATACACTCATTAAATTCCTAGCAAATGCTTAGATACATCTTAATTCCTGCAGAGTGCGCACCATCACTCTGAGGGTAAAGGTCAAATTCTGCTCTCACATCAAAGTGATGCCTTGGAAGCCCCAAGTTAAACTGAGATAATATGAACAAAACTGAACCAAACAGCTTCATATACTGGTAATCAGCCAGTCTGCCAGCTGTGCTACTGGAGCAAAGTGAGTTATCTGCCAGTTCTTGAGCAGGTATGCGCTCTCTACATGAAGAACCAAGGCTCTTGAAGCCAGAAGATTATATTTAGATAGCTTCTATACTACTTTCACTAAAGTAAGTTTTCTCAGGCAGACTATATATGGTCAGGGAGCATTATCTGGCTGACGCACACTTAGTAACGTAGGTCTCCACATTAAGACAAAAAGAGCTTTTGTTAGAAGCAGGACTAACCAAAACTAATGAATTTAGGGGCACATTTCATTCCAAGTAGGACTGAACCCTACCCGACAGGTTTTTGTGATGTTAGTGCCTTCTACAACAGTTTCTACAAAACACTGAACATTGCTCTGCAAGCAGAGGGTGAGATAGGAGTTCACAACTTCCACATGGTCTTAGAGAAAAAACAATAGCAAGAGTCACTGAACTTTTCGTTGTTTCTAGCTAACCCTGCCAAAGCAATCCAAATCATTTAAGACTGTTTTCTTCTTTATCCAAAATAAGACTTTAGCTTATTAATACACAGAATTTTCAACTATTTATTCTGCTCAAAACACATACAGATTTCATTTCTTATCAACCTGATACTGCTCTGGTTTCTGCTGTCGTATTCAGAAAATCTATCCATTGTGTTGTGCACCATAGGAGAACTGCATCAATGATGATAATCCAAACAGCATTTTTTCTACATGCACGAGTTGCTGCATGCTTTTAGAAAACACATCCTGCTAACTTCACACCAGAAAGGATAAAGATAGGATCTAAGCTAAGCTACACAGCAACAATTTTACATTAAGTATTTCATCTACTAAAACAATATTGTTCATTTAAATAATTTACTAGCTGTACAACTAAGACATTACTTCAAAACTCAGGTGTAAACCCTGAGTGAGTGGGGAGCTTTCACCTACATGGCCTGTTTTGAAATCTGGCATGAGATAAGTGCTGATGAATAAAATTTGTCACAAAGCATTTTTGCCATGTAGTTTTGCATCACTGGAATAATTTTTTCACCCAACACTCATTGACAGTTGTATTAAATCTGATGAATATGACCATTTCCACTATACTGTCAGATTCTAGTGAAACGTGAGTTTTCAGTGGTTCAAGAACTGGAGCTGCCAACTATAATTTAAAACTGCACCCAAATAATGACACAATATTACTTCAGTATTTCAAAGATATCTTAAAAGAAGACTCGTTAATAAAATATCTCCTCTTTGCATGAGCAAAGTCCCACCAGAAACCCCCACTAATTAATAATTTATACTCTTAAAAGAAGTTTTAGGAAGTCTCTGATTTCAGACTCTGAATTGAACTAAAGCCCCAGAGGCAAACTGAAGGTTTAGTTTACTGTAAGAGAGTCTCATCATTTTCATTAAGCATGTTACCTGGAGAGAGATTTGAGAGAGAACTGATGACTTCTGATGACAAAGCACTTGACTCCCAAGAACCTACTGTTCTGTCAAATCTCTTAGTATCATCTAAGAAAGAGGCAAGAGCAGAATAGCTTATTGTTCCATGTCAGAGCTGCTCAAAATTTTTACTTCTCCTGCCATGCATGTTTCCTCCTTACTGAATCTATTCCGAATAGGAAGCACAATTCATATGGACAATGTAATTGCTTAATTATTGCAGCCTGCTTACCTTCCAAAACAAACTAATCCAAAAGAAATCAGAGGAAAACAGAAAGCAACTGATTGCATCTCATGAGCCAGAGCACTGAAAACAGTGGAAAAACCCGAAATAGGATAATGATCAAAAGATATTTTTCTAGTACCAGTGCCATAGAATTCATAAAAAGTTAAAAGGAAACCTTCATACTAGCATTTGGTAGTTTGTGCTCATGTCTTCTGCTCCCCCTCTTCCCCCATCTTACTCTGTGGCAATGTTTGTCTGGTAAAACTTTAGCAAGCACAGATGCGTACTCCTTAAAACTAATAGTGGGAATGAAAGTTTATTCCTAGGCAACCTGAGCATGTTAATAATAGTCACTACTGGTCTCCTACAAGACTTTGACCACAGCAGGACACATCAGGAGCAGCATCTTTAGTTCCATCCTCAAAGAGAATCTCCATCCAACCAACACTGCCCACTGAGGGCAAAATGGGAATACAATTCCTTTGTGCTAGGTGCTTCAGGGAGAACACACTCTACCCACTCACCACTTTTGGCCAGTAGCAGTCTGGGCTAAGTTTGAACTGCTGTTTTAAAGACAGAGTTAAAACCACCCAAAATACAGTTTTTTTCCTATTTCTTCAATTCATGTTAAACAAGAAAGGTAAGCCCTGAACTCTTTATGCTTTAATGTGCAGGATTACTCGGCACATGTGTCTTGCTTATATCTCCTCTCAGGATGTGGAGAGCATTACTCACAATAATATTCTTTTCAAGTGCTGCTGTTTGCAGACTCATTCTCATTTAACATTTAATCAAAGTTTCTAAAAAGATGCAGCATGCTGAGTAATTCTCCATTCTCTTACCGCACACGTAGGTTTAAGCTTTTCAAAGAGTCAACTCTGCAAACTGAACTAGTCTGAACATGAAGCTGCATTTGGTTTTTATCATATAACCTTCAGGAAAGGCTGAGTAAGTTAACATTATTCTCCAAGCAGTACTTGTGCAATTCCTTTGAAAGCCATCATCAATGGCTGCCTATCAAATACATTTCTGCCAAAAATTCTTCATTTGACTAGTACAATAAAAAAATTAGTAGCACATGCCTTATTAAAAGATCTTTCACACAATACTTTAACTCAGTGATACTTCAGCATGAGAATTAAGTAAATTTTGAAAAACATTGTCAGGTTTCTTTAACGCAATGCCACTACCAACACTGCCCAGCAACATGCACATGGCATAATACCTACCTGTTCTGCGTTGTTTCAAAGCAGCCCCTACATCAAGACATTTCTATCTCTGCTCCCTGAAGCAATTACAAAAACAACGTAACACCGGACCTTCTCACTCCAAACTCCTTCTCCCAAGTGCGACAGAGGATTTCCAGGCTTCAGTGTGAGGGACCAACAGGTAACACTTTTTTTGGAGCAAGGCTCTCAGTGGAAGTCTTAGTCTGAAATGGACTCACTTCTGTGGAGAGCAGGAGAATTTGAAGAAACCAGGCAAATGGTATTTGACCTTTGCTCTTAAAGCAAGCAGAAAAAAACGCAAAAGCCTGAAACTCACTGGGTGGCACATGTAGACCCTTTATACAAAGCTTTGTTTTTCTCCTTCAGTAATGCTTGAACTGTCAGAGAAAACAACATGCCAGAAAGAAGTTTTATTGTTCAGCTATCCAACACTGCACACTCCCTGGAGGCTTCCTCTCAGATTATCATGTTTTGCTTAGTTGGGTAAACAATATGTTTCTGTAAAATATTTCACTATACTTGAAAAAAAGCCTTAACAGCAGTCCTAGGGAAAATCACCATGAATAAATGCCAGGCTGCTTTTCCTAAGTGGCAGATATGAAATGAACTTTATTTGGCAGTGTTTGAAACACCCCATCACCTGCTAGACTGGCAGTTCTTAAGTCAAACACATCAAGTACCTCCAAGCACTCTGCAGTTATCCAGCCCTGAGATAATTATCACTGCTAGATTATGTCAGTGCAACCAATAAAAGAAGTTTATTTGAAGCTTCTGTTTACATACAACCCCTAAAGTATTCTCATTTTGAAGAGGTTGCTCAAAAATGGTGTCAGCACGGCTTCAGCATTAAGAGATATATTTTCAAGCAGGGCTTCTCTGACCTGACCTAATAAAGCAACTTATCCACAAATGCAAGCAATATTTATAGAATCCCTATGCGATCTTAAAACAAGAGTCATTATTTTTCCATACTTGTGAAAGAGAATTGATAGTTATTTTAAATACTTAAATGCATCCTCCCTCTTCTTCTCTGCAGGAAAAGCCCATTATTTTCACAGCTGAAAGCAATAATTTCTAAATGGGAAAATATTTCCAAACAAGAAACTTCTGATTATCACCAAGCTGCTCAATCATTATTTTGTTTGGGTTTTTTTTTTGCTCCCCTCCTCCACAAACAACCATCTGCAAAGAGGGTGAAATTTAGGCATATGTAAGAACACACATTTACAAGCAATAAGCTCTTCAAAACATGTATGGTTTCTCCAAAAAAGCACCATTAATACAGTTTACATTTGGCACAAGAGTGCTTAGGACGGGGAAAGTACTTTTCTCCTAGCACTTGGGAGAGGAATGCGAACATCTTTCAAAGTCTTACCTATTGAGTCATTGCAATGATCATATTCTTCTTCATAAAAGACACAAATCAGAGGCTAGTTTCTACAAGAACCATCTTTCCCCTAAATGTTCTTAAAGGCTGAATTCTGCAAACTGAAAAGATTAGTGCTGGTTTTATACAGGCTCTTGTTCTCTGCTGGTCCCAAGGCTGTTCTTATAAGCAACCACCAAGCAGTAACTATATAGCCAAAGATTACCTAGAATAAGCCAAACCTCTTCTCTCAATCTTGTGCCTACACAGATGTAAATATGCTGAACCTCATTAATATCAGAGCAATGGCAAACGATTCCTGCACTAGTCTATTACTGAAATGCTTGAAAACTTGGACAAGATGTATCAGAGGCAGAGGCTTGAAGGATGGAAGCAAATTCGATAGAGCACAGAATGTCATAAAATATAGATCCATTAATATCATGGGAAAATCAGAATACATACAGCTGTCCAGAAAATAATCAGGAGGTTACATTAATTCCAGTCCTTTTCTCTGCTTGACATTTCACCACAATACAATGCCTACTTTTTCAGCTGCTAGTAGGACTTACACTAGATTTTCTTAAATTGAACAGAATGATAGCGAAGTGAATTAAGTTGAGACTATATAATCTTGAACTGTTGCTTTTCCACTAGATGTCAGAGAAGAACACAACCCCATTTTCACAAAAAATGTTGCAGGCAGACTACAGATGTTTACAGATGCAGCCAGCTAGAAAACCAGAATGGGCTGGGCTGTTACCTCTTTCTTTTTAGAAGGAAGAGATGAAAATAGTGGAAAGATTTCCCTCCCACCCAAAACATCATAGCAAGTTGGTGGACCAGGTCCTTGTGTTTAAGTCCTAGCGGACATAATGTCCTCAAAAGTGGCAGAATTGACTCTGACTAAAAAAATGCAGTAGGTGAAAATGCAGCTTACTATTTTTCTGTCAGCTCAATTTTATGAGTAACATTAACACCTGCAAGTCATGCCTGGCTGAAGTCTTTCAGTGTTTTTATCCCTTTTTCCTCAATGTCATAAAAAGGTTATTATACAAGGGTATATATAATTTTACGTTAACAGTAGGAAAAGTAATGTCTCTGGACTAATACCTACAATACATTCCTTATCAGATGAGAAGTCCTTTCCTATAAATACAGCCTTCACAGAGGAAACTGTCCAAAGAGAGGTGACAGTAACTCAGGAGTTGCTATTATGGAGAAAGTGTTATTTCTCAGCTTTATCCAAAACAAATCCATCCAGAATGAGATTTCACAAACCGGATTCTTAAGACACCAGCGCACATTTCCAGGCCATTAACTAGGTTCTTGGCTTCAGTTCTACAGACAAAAGAGGGTATTTCAAAAGCTTAACCACAACCACTTCTCCTCAATACCTCTACTAGTAAGAAAAGCCTGGTGACCCTCCATTCTGAACCATTTCAAATTCATACTCATGACAAATGGCCACAAAGAAAAGAAACAGATTCACACTGGATGTGAATTCTCTCTGCAGCTGGCAAAAGGACACATCACCACTGGAGAGAGAACATTCCATTTCTCAACATCTACAGACATCTGGGGTTTCACTGTGGCTAGGAAAGTGTCATGAGTTTATGTGTAGTATACTTAGGTCTACCAGAAAAATTAAGAAAAGAAACAGAAAAATTCAAGTTATACTGTAGAACTTGGACAATTGAGACAACAGTTTAACCCAGAGGTGCCCTACAGAATCCCACAGAACTTCCACCTCCAAAAGAAACCAAGTAAAACCATGGTTGTGAGGTAATGCTATGCCTGTCCTTTCTCCAAGAAATTTGGCTCTACATAGCTTCACAAATTCCTGCACAAAGAAAAATGGATGAAGAAGGAGAGGCAAGGAGCAGGAACACCACAGAGGAAAGACTCGCTCTGATCAAGAACCAGTCTTGACTTTAAAAGTTAAAAAGTAATCTTTGTCCCAGAATGTTAGATCACAGTTAACTGTCTGTTAAAGGTGGTTGTTTTTTGGGGGTAGAGGCAGTTGGTTGATGGAGACTAACACAGGGATTAAGCCCCCTCTACTTCATAAATTTTCTCAAAGTCTCACAACACAGGATAATGAAAAGGAGCATAAACTTGCAGACTGGAGGCAGAAAAAAAACACGGGTGAGTTAGGTATGCACAGGAAATGAAATTAATTTCTGTAGGTATAAGATGGAATGCAGACAAGAACAAATAAAGCTTGGAGTTTTAAGGATCCAAAAGGCCGTAACTGAGTACGGTAAACATATAAGATTTATGGGAGGGGAAAAACAGAGACAAGGACATGAAGACAGAAAAAAATAATATTACATTCTATTTCTCAACACCAAGCCCAAATACCTGAAAGCAGGGATGTGCTTGCCAGAGAGAATGTTTGGTGGTGATGTGAACGGCAAAGGGAAAGGAAATTCAACATGTGGAACCACTCCATAGTTTTTACACAGTTACTGTCTTTTCCACCCTCTGTGCTCTGTGCAGAGCCCAGCAGCATTAATTTCAGCACATTTACAAGCAGGTTACTAGCCCAAGGACACATCCTAACTGGGTTAGGATAAAAGCTAGACTTTGGGAGCATTACAAGCAAATCTCCTCCAGTACACCCTATAGCAAATTCTCTGTAGGGTTTTGGTGCTCAGCAGGAGCAGCTCCATTCTCTTCAGCTTCAAACTCCTGAGTCCTGAAGGTGATCATCACTCCTTTTCTTTCCCTGCATACTAATCAGGCAAATAGGCTTGCCAGCGGGTACCTAGCTGTGCCTTTTATGGCACAATTATAGCGGCACACTCACACACCAGCAAAGAAACAGCCTTCTGCAGACAAGACTGCTGACGCACAATGGCCCATTCTGAGACACAACCATTAAATGGGATGCTCCCACACAAGGGCTGACCCTCATATCAACTGACCAGGTTTGATTAAACTTATGACAGCAATTCCATACTTTACTTTACTCAGCCAAGAGTCCTGTACCTATCACAGAACCACAGAATATGCTGAGTTGGAAAGGACCATCAAGATCATGGAATTCAGTTCCTGGCCCTGCACAGGACACCCCAAGAATCACACCTTGTGCCTGACAGAATTGTCCAAATGCTTCTTGAAATCTGTGAACTCTGTCAAGCTTGGTGCTGTGACCATTTCCCTGGGGAGTCTGTTCCAGTGCTCAATCATCCCTGGGTGAAAAATCTTTTCCTGATACCAAATCTAAGCCTCCCCTGACGCAGTTTTAGGCCACTTGTCACCACAGAGAAGAACTCAGTGTCTCCCCTTCCTCTTCCCTTCGTGAGGATGTTGAAGACCACACTGAGCTCTCCCCTCAGTCTCCTCTTCTCCAGACTGAACAGACCAAGTGACCTCAGCTGCTCCTCATGCTGCTTCCCCTCCAGATCTTTCACAATCCTTGTGGCTCTCCTTTGGATACTCTCTAATAACGTAATGTCTTTTTTATATTGCAGCACCCAAAACTGCCCCCAGCACTTGAGGTGAGGCCGCCCCAGAGCAGAGCAGAGCAGAGCAGGACAATCCCCTCCTTTGCCCGGCTGGTGATGCTGTGCCTGATGCCCCCGGGACAGGGTTGGCCCTCCTGGCTGCCAGGGCACTGCTGGCTCATGTTCAACTTGCCATTGACCAGGACCCCCAGGGCCCTTCACACAGCACTGCTCTCCAGCATCTCATTGCCCAGTCTATACACACAACCCCATCCCAAGTGCAGAATCCAGCACTCGCCCTTGTTAAACTTCATGCAGTTGGTGATTGCCCAGCTCTCTGTAAATAAATTGGTACCAGTGCCTTTTTCACTTCCTCATTAGCCTATGTAACAAAGTGAGGAACATTTTCTCAAGAAGGACAAGTCCTCTAGCTGTAAATGAGGCCCTGACCTTACTATTTACTACTTACCCACTGTTACCAATGGGACCTCCTCCAGACTAGAAAATTAGTAGAGGGCCCAATTGTTTAAAAAGACTACACACACATGAGTGTGTACACACACACCATCCCTCCACTCCCTCTTTCTCAGACAAAAAACCATATTCAGTTCATTTCTTCAGACACTACTGACATTAAAACATGAATACACAGGAACTTCAAAGTTAGGATACAAGTCAATGCTGGAAAAATTTTTAAATGGGAGCAACACAGTAAACACCTCTGGTCAGGTGTTTACTGTACACTAACTCAATAAAAAAGTACTGCTTCAGTCAGTATGTTTGTCTGTTCAAACAACATGTTGCAGCTATTCAAGGTTCCACTGGTGAAAAGTCATCTTTTTCAGACACAGAAAGGTAGCAAGGGAAGCATGAAGCACTCCTCTTCTTGGTGCAGAAAGAGATGCTCTCATTTTTTCTCAGGCGTTGAAGAGGAGTGATGAGTTAGCGCTACCCATGCTCTTAGTACGCTTCATTAATTAATATGAAATGTCAAGTATGTGGTATTGCTCACAAGGAATTTTAAGTATTTTAATGTGCATAGTGAAGCAGTTTGCTACGTTCAGTGCAAAAGCTTTCATCTATAACGCTAAATACATGAACAAATAAGTCAAATTTATAAAGAAAAGAGCACAAGACTAAGTCCTAATGCTAGGTATTTATGCCACATTATTGCGATGTGGCAATTGTATTTTCCAGTGTCCAAATAAAACTGTTACATTTAAGCCTTTATAATAAAAGCTTACAAACACTTCTTTTGACTGACATAAATTCACATCTGTATTTTGCAGGTTACTTAATACAAGCTTAAAAATACTGAGATTAATGCTGCTGTGACAGACAGATATTTTTGTGTTTACCAGAAACATCTAATTGCTTCTGTCTACATAAGTAACGAACATAGTCTAAAGGGAAGTCAGTATTATCTAAAGCATCACTGCAGCAGAGTAATTCTGAACTTGCTGAACTAGCAATCCTGGGTACTGATACTTGTGTTGACAGGAATTAGTCACAGCAATATTTTTAAGACATCGGTTTACAGCTGAAAAAGCAGCCCCAAAACATTTGACAAAACGCCTGCAAATGTGCAAAGAGTAAGATAAGTTCACTAACACTAGGGAATAGGATAAATCATGCTTTAGGACTTGGTAAGACAAATAAGGTAATCTGAAGAGACAGGAGCACCTTCTTTTCTACAAATGACCACCCATCTTAACATTGACCAAGTAATTTCTTCTGCATTGGCTATGATTGAGAATGAATCGTATGTTTATGAAAACTCTGCACCCGTGTTAAGAAAGTGCTGCCATGACTTACAACCTTAACTAATTATCCATGCTGCAAGATTCAGCTCTGATATTAATAACCGCATTTCCATTTCATGTAGGCGAGGATCAGAAAAACTACTTAAAGACATAGATACAACTAAGAACATATAAAATCTTTTGACATTACAGTGAGAGGTCATCTTTAGATGCTACACCATGAATACCTGAGGAAAAACCAGCTTCTACCATAGCATGACTGTTTTTCTCTCAACAGCCAGCCCTGAAGATCAAAATACAGAAAGCTAACTCACAGCAACAGTAGATGTGAAGTGCAGGTGTCAAGCTTTGAATTGCTTAGCAGTTTTTCATTTGTGGGGTGGAGGGCAGGAATTAAGGCAAGAAGATTTTAATCATAGTTCAGGAATTGCATTTTCTGCTTTGCACCTCCAAGTATTCCCAAATTTGGACAAGGCAACAGTGTTTCTAGCAGCTGCTTCCTCACCCTGAAGTCTGACTTGATCCTACCTAAGGTCTGTAACCTGACAAAAGAAAGAAATTAGTGTGAAGTAATTAACACTGGGGAAAAAGTTTTCACATTCCAGGTAGGAAATGAGAGACCAGAAAAAGAACACAGCAGATCAAAGCCATGGTTTTATACAAGACACCTACAACATAGCAAGAAGTCACTTCATGTAACACACTGTGACTGCATGACCATCCTTTTCAAGGTACTTGCAGAGCACTGGAACAGGCTGCCCAAGAAAGTGTGGAGTCATCATTCCTGGAGATATTTTAAAAGACTTAGGTACCTGGGGACACAGTTCAGTGGTGGACTTGGCATTTCTGGGTTAAATGGTTGGACTCAATGATCTTAAAGGTCTTTTTCAAACTAAACAATTCTATGACTTAAAGGCAAAATGAATAGTGGAATTTTCCACCACAACCTAATGACTGGGGGGGAGTGGGAAGAGGATGGACTCTAAAACCCAACAACAGAGGCACAGTTGTGCATTCCTCTCCCCAAATACATGGCTAAACCAATATGTTGCTTGACATGAATGCATCCTCTTTTAAGATTTGCAAAAAGAAGACCCCACACAGCATACAGGACACGCAGTGAGATTTCAGCTAAAATACAGCAACAGTGCACATACAGATGCGGGCAGGGTTAATCTCATCACATACAGCCATGGGACCCTAGACCTACTTTGGATGTATCTTCAATTTTGGATGTATGTAGCAACCAGTTTTGTTTTCTTTTTCGGTTTCCAAGAATCCATTTCCTCAATGGGTAGCTAGCTGATCACATACGTGCAAAAGTCATTAATGAAACTCAGTCATCAATAAATTAAGTCTTCAGTGTTAGTACAACTATCCAAATTTTTAATCTTTTTCTGCTTCTGAACTACCAAGAAAATTCAATTACCTTGAAAACTTAACCTATTAAATACTCCTTTGACAGTGAGTGCACTGTATTCAATCACAATTTTTTTCCTGGTTAAAACCAGAATTGTATTCAGAGCCTATGTAAAATGGCTTTTTCACATTTAATAATTACTTAACAACCGATTTTGTGTCTTTGGACTTGATTTGAAGTTTTGAAACCTCCAATATTAAACAACTGCATAATATGGGGAGGAAAGCTTCCTTTACATTTCACTAAAGAAAATATATTCCAAATGCAATTCTGCATTCTCCATCTGTATCATAAGCCTGATATAAGCATATTTAGACACCAATAAAACTGTTACAGTGCAATAGTTCCTCACTGTATCATGATATTAATGAGTAACACACTATCTTCAGTGGAGAAAAAAAGAAATATCGTTTTTACTTGAGAGATTTTAGCAATACTTTCTCACAAAGTGATTTTAGATTAATTACAATATTACAGAATATCAAAACTTTGCCTGAACGGATCCCTTCAGTTACTCTCTTAAATTAAGGAGGTTTATTACCTACAAGTTTGAAACTGCTGCTTATTGATCCTTGAGTGAAAATACATAGGAAAGTAAGTTTTAAACCATTTTGCGTTTATTGAGCAAATACCACTCAAGTCAAATTAATACACAGTGTAATATCATATTCAAGGTCTCTGCATTTATTTCTTGTACTTGCTAAAATAACGTTATTATTTGAAGCATTTAGATTGATGCCTTAAGTTTTTAGCTTTTGTATTTTTCAGATTCTGTACTGCATTAGTGTGTAACTCTGAACTCTATATAGAATGCTAGTTAGTTCTATTCACATCTTAATCACACTAAGCAATCCTTCTGGGCCTGGGAACCAAGGACACCAGCTGCCTCAGGCCCCAGAAATTATAAACAAAAGTGAACTGGCAGGAGAAGCAAACCAGAAGAATATGACTTCGTTACCTGAAGCTGTAATTTGGACAGTTAACCTCTGATATGCAAATAGACCAAACTTATATCCATCTGAGAAACTCGTGACTGCCATCCATCTTGGGTGCAGCCTCTACCAGGCTCTTGCACTGCCCAGGGTATCCTCTGAAGGCCTTTTAATAAATACCTACTTTATTTCTATTTCTCTGTCTAGCCTCTATTCTAGGTAGCCTCTCCAGGCATCAAGACGTCATGGAGAATGACTCTGATTTGAAATGAAACAAAAATAGTATCTTAAGATATCCACAAGTTTATAGGTAACTATACATTCTGTTACACTGGTGTCCCACAATCTGAGTTGCTTCCCAATTTAATGTAAAGAAAATAATTTGCACTAATAATTTAAGTTTGCTTCTTACACATTTTCAGGGATGTGCTCATTCTTAATAGTTGTTTGTGAACTAACTGAAGTGGCATTAATATTATCATAATGCAATTAAACCAAATTAAGCTGGCTTACATTTGCCTAATTAAGAGTGATAGATAATTTCAACATTGAGTTTAAGCCTAAATCATACAGTGCTATCCAAATGAGTCTCCCCTTCTTCTGTCTTTGACTGCGTCCTTTAAAAGAAACATTTCGTCTCAGATTTTAACAGGAGTAGCTAATTCTTCACGGTCAACTTGGTACTTCACTTTTCAGAAAGAAATTCCCATACCCTCTCTTCCACTTCCCTCCCAGTGAAATCTTCACAAGGAATTACACTAGGCACCCAAAAATGCTGCAGCTCCCCTTCTTCCACTCCCCAAACTCTACTTGGCATGTTTGCTGATAAGTCATTTGCTTGTAACCTTCTTGTTAAGAAAATTTAAACTCTGAGCTTCCATCACTCCAGGGCTGAAAGCTAGGGAACAGTAAAGTGGGGAAAGGCTTTTGCTGCCCACAACTATGAAGCTTTACTGGTCCACTGACCACAGGAGCTTAAAGCTCAAAAATTTACCTTCTTGAGTAAAGCAGTAATATGCAGGTAGGGAAAGACCATAAAGGTTATATAACAAGACAGAATGCTGGAATTAAGGGAAAGCATCTCATATCTATCTCTATGTCCTTTGGCAGCTTACTATAAAAGCCTAGATCCTCTCCAATTATCTGAAGGAACAATTATAAAGATAAATATTGCTTAATTTTAGAGACCTCATGATGGATGGGCAAAGAACCAAAATGTAACATGTTCAGGTAATATGTAAAAATAATCCACATTCTCTCTTGAAAGACGTAACGTTTTCCAAACTAGCTTGTATTCACAGAACTCTAAAAGCAGGCATCCACATTCTGCGTGAAACAGCGCTGTTGCCGATGCTTAAACTCTTGTTAAATCTCTCCCATTTTATAGCTAATCACATTTTTATAGCAGGCATGAAGCACTCTACAAGGCCCTCGCTGAGCTGTTCCTGTAAATCAAAACCTTATTCCATCTTTCTGCTTGCTGGCAGCAGAGCAAGGTTACTTTTACCATTTATGGTTATAAAACACATCCAACTTTTTCCCCCCTTCAGTTGCTGCCTTTTTTCCACTATTCTTTCCTTCTCTGTCTCACTCCAAGAAAGATATTCCAAGTTCAGCTAAACAACTTCAGAACCCATCTATAACCTTTTTCTTGTCTCCCAGTACACTTGAAACCTCATGAAAACATCTAATGAGAAGACAGTGAAACATTAATACAGGATTTAGGTCAAGAGCCTCCTTCTGACCTCAAGTCACATGAAACAAACAAAAACCACACAAGAACAGCAGGAGCTCAGAAGTTCTTTATAAGTTACCACTATGCGGCCCATATGTATATCAGCTCACAAAGTAAGGCCCACATCAGACTGGGGGCGCTCAGAATGATACTCTAACACTCTGGTTTAAACACTCTGTTCAACACATGAGCAAGAAGAATGAAGAAACAGTTAAATCTTACTATTTGACCCACCTATAAGCAGCCACCATTCTGCAATAAAGCAAGCTTAAGAATGAGGGAGGAAAACAATTTCTAGATTTAGATATGCTGTCCAATTACATCCACCCCTCTTGGCACATAGGGTATTAAACTGAAACAGCCTCTATTTACGATGACCACAGACTGAAACACCAGATTCAGTTTCTTGTCAGGTCTGGTTCTGTTTTTCCCTCCTCCAACTTGGAGCCGGAGCATCCCGCCACAGAAACAGGACACTCTCTGCCCTTTCACACGCCTCCGCAGGGCACGTTATCAACACAGCTCTATAAGAAGCTATGTTGCATGGAAGAACAAGGATGTACATTGGAAACTCCTGAATTTTCAGCTAGAAAGGACTCCAGCCCACACTGCATATGGGAGCAGTCAGCACACATGAAAATCATTACAGGGATGTTATTACAGGAGAACACATGTCCAGTTACACAAGCAAAGCAACTCTGCTGCTTAGAAATGAAGTTTTTCCAATGGACATGAAATCTACAGTGCTTCAGAAAGATACAGATACGTTTATGGACTAAATCAGATTTATCTGAACATCAAGAACAGCCTCTATTTGGTCTCAAACCACCCTTTAAGAGTGTCAGCGTATTGTTTAAAATTTGATGTTCAAAAGAAATTTAAGCATAGCACATTCTCACATTTAATTGCTATGGTCATCTTAGCCAGGGCTTTGCCACCACAGAGAAATCAGAACTGAAAAATTACTAACCTTTAAACTTAACATTTCCTGAATCTTATAGGTGAAATGAACAAGCTACAGAAATGGTGATGTACACGTGTACAGAAAAAGGTTTCCTAAGGAGATTATTCCCACATTAACTGGGTGGCTCATGACAACAAGCTGGTTTGTGAACCCACATCATTCCATTCTTTTTGTTCCATTCTGCCTCAAGCAGAAATCTGCAAGCAATCAGTAAAAATGATGCAACTACCTGCTTATCAAGGGGGTTTGGTTCTTCTGATTTCTGGACGTATGCCTTAAATAATGCTGCTCACTTAAAAGAGGTTTGATTTTGTGCATAATTCATTGGACATATTCTATGCAGATGTGAGCATAAACCGTTGTTACAATTTTCCACCTGGATATGCACAGTGACTGTACTGATTAATGGCTCCATAACTATTACATCATTCTCGACTTCATCCCTTGTAGTTAAGCACATTTCATGAACAATGGAACAGAGCGTAATCAAAGGAAATCAGTGTTCAAGGTCCTAAGTTCTTGACACACAGACCACCTGCACAAGGTGCTGAAAATATCTTTGCATCCTGAACTCAAGGGCAGGATGAGGCAATGGAAGTGTCTGGAGTAAGAGCTGGGTGCTGGACATGGGGGAAATGGTAGCACATAATGAGAGAAAGGGGGGGAGAGGAGCCATGCAAAACCTTGCTCTGCCTGCAGAAGTAGCCTCCCCTTCCCCTGAGCCCAGCAGGACAAGGTACCAAGAAGTGAGGCCTCCTTTCACCCAGAGAGGGAGTCCCTGGGGAAGAGCTGCAAAGAACAATGCCTATCATGCTTGTATTCTCTTTCTCATTATTTTCTCGCAGAACTCACACTACTACTAAAACTAAAGCCACTACAACCATCTCCTTCCTGTTCATTGGCTGTCCCACACAGAGGTCCTCACAGCTGCTACCTTTACCTTCCTGCCAGGGAGAAAAGGTAGAACATCCACTGAATCACAAGAACTCTAGCAATTAGCTTGCCTGCAATTACTTTCTGATAAGAAACTTTGACACAGCCATCCTCTCTCATACTTAACACAATTAACTACAGATGAATGCCTTTGAGAGCTCATCAACACAGGCAGAGAAGGAACTTGCTATAACCTTTCAGCTCCATAGTTGCGCTATCCCAAATCAAACATGGGTTGTTTATTCTTCAAAAACAAAGGTCAGATTACAATTTCATGGTAAGATGAACAAATATCTGGAGTAAGGCTATTAAGTCAATGAAGATCCCCTGAATTTGCACCAAAAATCTGGCTCGTATTCCAAATTGCTAAAAATGTGGTTGACATCACAACATAACGCAGTAGCTGAAAGACTTGACGAAAACTTGCATGCGTTTCTTCTGAGCAAAAAGAGCAGAAGGTTAGATTCAAATCCTACTGTCAGCATAGGAAGGGTCAACATTAATATTTTCTTCTCATGTAATGAATTGTCAGATCTCAGCTACACTGCTGTCCTATTATCTCCTGGGAGGAAGGATAAATTGGTTAATATAGTTCTTTCCAAAAAAAGCCTTCAAAAGCAGAAACATCTGGTATGTTCATTAGTCACTATTTGGCCTGAGTTCAGTAGTAAGGCAAACTACAAAACCCACTCCCTTTTCTCTTACCTAGAGAGGTCACAGTAAATGGGAGCCTAGGTTTACGGAAATCATCGCTAACTGGAAGGAAGATGGCTGTGAAGCTTATAGATACACTTTGTTTCCTGTTCTCAGCAGCAAAAAAATGCATTCACACACACTATTATCTAATGGCCATAGGAAGTCATATGATTTACAGGAGACACAGAGATTCAGGTAGCCAAAATATTTTTAAATGTGGCATTAAAGAAACCCAGAATGTATATACATATATTTATTTAAAGTATGTTAAGAGTTAGCTCAAAAATCTAAGCCTATAGCCACATGAAAACTGGAAAGAGTTGCAGAAATCAAGCAGTGTGCATAAGTCTGAAACAAAGCTGGGAGTTGAATCCAGATACCAGAAGTTTGGGTTTAACTCTTCTGGTCATTTGCCTGTGCAACTGGACTGAGCAGTATTGGAACCACACCCTTGTTTTTACATTTAAGAATATGTATGGTTCAACCCTAATTCAAGCCTGCCAGAGCTGGAAAATAAACATCAGAGCCTTATCAGTCTTTCTCCCAGGCTGGACAATACTAAACAGCAGCCATTTACAAGACAAAATACTGGTTTTTAACTCATCATTCAAGAGAGAGGAGTACAAATAACATGCACGAGGCTCACTGTCCAAAGAGAACCGTGTGGTGAGAAGAGATGAGATTATTAATGGGATACTTTAATCATAGCAAAATCCACTATAGGAGTTTGCTGTTGTGATGCTCAATATTCTTATTCCAGGAGTCTAGACATCCCCTATGGAAGTCCCTAAAACTGTGGGCCATCTTTCTGCATGCACATAATGTGTTTTCATACCTGATTTAAGGTAAAACTTAAGGTTAAATGTAGGACACCCTACCAACGTCAAAATTACATAGCTCTTAGGTCTTCACCTCCAACAACCATTAGGCAGCTGAAGAGTTCTTACGTGCAACCTGCCCCAAAGCTGTCTTGACACGTCCGAAAGACAGGCAAATGCCACTCCATCCAAAATATGTTGTGAGCACTACACCTGAAATATTGGTACCACAATTAGTGTGACCACAGAAAATAAACAGTAGATCTTTGAACAAGCATCATCTGTTCATACCAGTCGAGGCAGAAAAAGTCCAAAAAGAAGATTTATTAGAATTCATAAGCATGACAAAGGTGAGCTAAATTTGTACAGAATTTCCTAATTATAAAATGCTTGGGTTCAATACCATGACTGCTGTTTCAACTTAGGTCATATACGACTTTAGGCTACGGTCTTGCATTGAAATCTCTTCGTTTCAAACAATTATTGACCACTTTCTGACCCACTACACACACCTCTGCTATTCAAGCAGAGAATTAAGAAACAGCAGTTGCCATACACCATGGTGAAGGGAGCAGACTGGAACGAGGGATCACCACTGGGCTTCATAGGCATTTACAAACACAAGGTGCTAGCCACGTACCTGGGAGATTTCCTACCCTGTCTCACTCTTCCTGACCAAGCAAGGACTCTTACTGCTCGTACTTTTATCTCTCCCCTTCAAATACCTGTCAGGCTTCCTTTTCACAGATGACTGTAAGAGACAAATACTTCCTCATCCAGTGTCTGCTTCTAACTTTTTAGCATTTGGAAGTTTGGGATGTGAACATGGACAGGGTGGGATTTTTGTGTTGTTTTTTTCCCCTTCTTCACAGGTTGTTCATCCTTGCTTGCTTATTTTCTCCACTTTCTCAGTCCAAACCACAGCATTTGTGCAAGCAGTAGAGGGATGGCACTGGGGAACTAGGAAACAGTTTCTTGATCAGCTCTAGTACTCCTGCAAATCATCCTAGGTTGTGTTCATGAGGACACCAAAGGTTTTAAAGACACAACTCTCATTAAACACAGCTGAGATGAATGTTCCCGGGTTTACAATTCAACATAATTTAGATAAGGCACCACAAGGGTAGAGGATTCTGACAAAAATTAGCCCAACTCAAACCAGGGACTCCGTATTCCACAGCTAGAGAAATAAACAACAGAACTTCAGTAAAAATTACAGTCTGACTACAGAATCATTTTCTCAATTTATCTTCAGAAAAATAGTTCATATGCTGCAATTAAATAGGTTAAGAAAAGAGTTAAATATCAATAACACATACTAATAGACACACCAAGAAGTGATGTAATTAAACTTCCATGATACTTTTGTGCAAGTATTATGCAGGTTATCTCTATGGTTGAGCAGCTTCAACACACACACTTAAGAGCACTGCTTCAGACTGTAAGAAACTCATCTGTTCCTCTTAAAAGGCCCAAAATTGTATTTTATATTATTATAAGATCACACCATATTTTAAAAAAGGGTGGGGTGGGGAGGTACAGTACAGTGTAATTTTGTTCCTGAATTATTTAAAAAATACTTAGCTTTTTCTGTAAGAAAATGAAGTTTAATTTCATCTCATTACTTTTTCATATCTAGCCTCTTCTTGGTTTCTAGTAGCCATAGCAATTTCGAAACTAGACAACAGCTATACCTCTTCAGGCAGTAATCTTACTAAAATTGTTAAACATTTCCCTTGACTGAAAACGGGAAGGACATCTCCTTATGGTTTTCATTATCTGTTTTTCTTCTAAATAAGCTTGCTCTGTTTACCTTCAGGGACCTTCAGCATTTACTATGCATAATCTGCATTACTGACCAATTTCACTTTCAGGAAATAAAATTTTCAGCTGCTGTTGTTGTTGTTTGTTTGTTTTTATTCTTCCTGGGAAACATGCTATTATTTGCATATAGCATCAATGTGAACCCAAAAGGGAGAAACCGTATCTGGAAAATACCCTGAGCCTACAGTCTTATTAGTTCACTGAGAAAACTCAGATGTTTTGAAAATGTCAATCAGCATCTAGAATTTGGAAGTTAATTCTAACTCTGTCAAATTTCACAGTGAGGCTAACATCCCGAGACATACACTATTTTAGTCAGAGCCTACAAACTTTGATACAGCAACTAAGCACATTTTATTAACTGAGGTGGAGACTAACAGGGTGCCTCCTGACCTTCACATCTATAGCAATTAGTTAGGATCCCTTTCATAAACAGGTATTTGCTCTAGCAAAATAGTTTATTCATTTACTACGGATCACACTTTCAATGAACTCCCTGAATAAGTTTCCATATGCTTCACCTCCTTCCCATGTACAGGAGAACATCTAAGCTCTATCTCACATGTTCCTACAAAGAGTATTCTACATGTTTCCTCATGTGCCCTTTTGCTAGATTTTCCTACAGTTTTAATGCTTATAAAAGTTGATTCTACAACAGAACAGGTAGATTAAAAGAAGGCTTCCTGGAGACACTTTACAAAACCTCTTGAACATTTCAAAAAAAACTACCTCGGCAGCTGGCATCATCAGAGATATTTTTCCAGCCCATGAGGCAATTCAAATCCTGGGGTTTTTTCAGGCTACTATTCTCCAAAGGGAAAATCCAGTATTTTGTAGTAAAACTGCTAAGATTTTATCTTTCACATCAGCAGGCAGAGTCTGTCCACAGGATGAATACACTCAATTCCTAAATGACAATCCATTTCCAATTTACAGGTTAAAACAGCACTAGGAAAAATAATCATTTGTGAACAAGTGAGAGCAGACAAGGGATAGAGTCTGCAAAAGGTCATAAGTACTCCCTTTTCATTTTTAGTTCTTCTATTTCACAGCAGTGTTAGCTGTTAGTTATAAGTGTATATATAAGACTTAAGTATTAGTCCTACAAATATCTAGGCCAATATTTCTTTTCTTCATGACTCAGCAGAGGCACCAGAACTTAGCACAGGCTACTTCAGTGCTCACAGTAAAATCTGATCTAATACTAACATCTAATTCTCTCATCTACACCAAGCATGGACAAGATCTCCTTTCTCTTCGCAGTAATTTTTTTCTGTATTCCAAGACACACTTATGTACTCTCCCTTTCCTAACCTTATACTAGATTAAGGAAATAAAGATTTTCAGCGATTTCCTTTACTGGTCAGGTTTTCTGGACTTCAGTTCAATCTTGTATTGCCTTGAACATACTTAAATCATTACACTTGTAATGAAATACACTCATAAATCCTCAAAACAGCTACCAAGATGCTTCTTAAAGATAAACACAGCATAAAATGCAAAGTACTTGAAATTCAACCTAGCTAGGAGCTTGTATATCGTACTTTAGTGCTTTGCAAACCGAAGGAAGGCATTTGAAATGCCAATGTGAAAGAACTCTGAAATAACTTCATTTATATGAAGTGGCCTTTTAAAGACACTAGTACTTCTTGCCACCTCTATACAAAAATAGAAGCTTTTACTTTGAATACCACAAGTTTTATGGCGTCAGCCAGGATGGCTGGGCCAAGCTGCGTCCCTTCTTGCTTACCAGGACAAGTGAAATGCCACCGAAGTGCTGCAGGACATGGACTTCATGGATTACAAAGGCACTTCCCTCTCATGATACCTGATAGACCACATACATCTGAGAACGGAAATACCTTTAAAAAGCCCCATGGTGTTAGAAAGTGCAGTACCAGACAAACGAAGCTATTTCACTCAAGTTTGTTTTGGCAGGTTTTCAACTCTCTAGTCTATCCTTGCCTTGTATTCACACACAAGACTTGGAACAATTCCATTTATCAAGTCTACCTAGATGGAGCATTAAGTTGGCCTCTAAAATAAGATGGGGACAAAAGGGAAAAGTAACACAATTCAATACTATTAACAATTTTCTCACTATAGTTTTATGTACGCAGGACAAAAAATGCAAGGTGGACAGGGAAAAAAATACACATATGAAATCTGAAGATGCAAAAAACTACATTTCAAGCCATGCCATAAGACAATGTTAGCCAAATATGAAAATCTATTTTTGTGAAAAAAGTAATCATAATATCTCAGAATAATTTTCAGTTAAGCTAGAAAAGGGATATATACTTATTTTTCATAGTCTAAACCAGGCAGTTGCTAGTGCTTCATGTAAGACTGAAGAGCTTCCAGTTATGCACATTATATTTTTATATATTAACAGAATGGCTGTAATTACACACATATCATATATCCAGCATACATCTGCTAACGGAAATATAAAATTACTCCGTGTTTCAAGCAAAGGCTACACTTCACTTTACACTGTCTTTCAAGGCAAGCTACTTTTTTACAATACCAATACTCATGTTAGATATTATCAGGAAAGAGTTACTAAATATGTACACTTGGGCATCTATTCACATAAGAAGAGCTTCCCAACTGCTGAACTTTTATAGCAACTTTAGGAAAAATGAAAAAATTTTGGCTAGCCACTATCATGCATTGAATTTGAAAAATGAAGCAACATCCTTACTCTATTTTGGAATTTAACTTGGACGAAATTCAGCTACCATTTTATTCTCAGAGATTTTAGTAAGCCATAACCAAGTTATGATCAGTTTTAATTAAGTAAATGGATTATGAAAAATAACTACCTAAAATCACACAAATCTTTTTTGCTAGGGCCTACATTTGGCTTCTAAAAACTGGTTTAGTTTGGCAGACACTTAAAATTACCAAATGGCAAAAGCAAGAACAAAAAAACAAGGAGAAAACATTGCCACTAGGGTGACATCTAATATCATAAAAATTGTCTCCACTAATAAACATATCTTGCAGTAATTCCAATGGTGTAGTTTACAAACCTTCAAGGAAGAAATTGTATTCTTATGATCATGAAATTCCCAAAGCAACTTTGTTGAGCTTTATAAAGTACTACTGCAAGATACATTCCAACCCTTCCTGCTGTATTTTCTCTGTGTTACATAGCTATCAAATAGAGCACATGCTCTAAGTCAGTCTTGTGCTCCAAGCTTTTGAAGACTAATACAATTTAAGTCAGAGCCTTGATTTAGAGTATCACACTGATGGATACTTGTTTATTCAAATTATAAATAAGTTTTTTACATATAGAACAAACCAAAGTATAGATAAATGAGTCATTAATAACACAACTTAACAGCCACCATTTAAACAAACAAAAAAAAACCCTCACCATTTTACATCTTGTTACAGTTTGCCTTCATGGCAGACAGCCATCCTGCATCATTTGTGGGTGAGGAAATGGACTGAAATGATAAATGACAGAGTGGTTTCTGAGACTTACAAGTTCCTTGATTCTCCCCAGAACAGTGCCTTTGTTCATTGGAGATGTCATTACATCAGAAGGTTCTACCTGAGGGTTCAGAACTTTTACTATCAATATAAAAAAAAAAAAAAATACAACCTAAACCTAAACCTATTGTTAGGAAGCTTAAGTTCATGACTGGACTGTGTACTTCATGGAAAAGTTTCAAGATCTGCAGATCAACGAGTTGACATTCACAGTACATTACTTCAGCTCTGTTAACCACTTTGGCAAGGAGTCAGTCCTTGTACAGTCATCAAGAAGTACAGACAATAATTCTTACCCTTTCCCTTCTAGGTCCACACTATGTGCTTGATTAATGACTGACAAGTTTCTCCAGCAACATAAATCGACATATTTAGCAGGGAAGCATGGAAAACTGTTTGCCTATCAGCAGAAATTAAACACAGGATTTGTAAAAGGATCAAGCTTACAAAAGATGGGACAGATAATTTGCGGCAAGACAACACACCAGTAACATCCCACCACAGGAGGTCTTCTGTAAAAGCTTTACTATCTCCACAAGTCTCATCTTGGACAACAGAGAGTAGTAGCAAAGTCTCAGTAAGAGATAGTACTGCAAGACTGCAAGCAGATGCTTTTCCCTGTGTTAGCAGAATAAACAGAGCACATTTTCAACACCTGAACTTGCCCACTTCTGGTGTAGTCAAAGTTTTTCACCCAGGACAAGTCAAGATTAAGCTACTCAGTTACAGCTTTACTTCTCAAAACAATTTAACCAGACATGTAAATTATCCAAGACTAAAGTTTAACTGCTCCTAGTAATTTAACAGGCTTCAGAGCAAGCAGCAGGTAGATCATGGTGATCACTGATGGCATTCTATAGATTTATGATGCTGAAGCCTTTTTATGCTTACAGAAAAAACAGACAAGCTTTTTATTTCCTTCTTCTTGTGCACAATATCTGGTGAATAGTTATGATTGTAACTCCAGCAATCAAGCTTACTCTTCTGCTTGTGGAAGTAGATTAATTAATTTATGACTGCCATTGCTTGCTATGGAATTTCTTTCTTAGTAACAGTACAATATGGGATATAATATCATTTCAGGTGAAACTATCAAAATACAAAGCCTATGGCTCCAGAAAAAAAAAGGAAAACAAACAAACAAAAACACAAACAAATAAACGGAAAACCCAAAACCTGGAAAAGGAAAAAAACCCCACCATATCTTTTTTTTTTGATGAAATAGCATTCAAGTCTACTTTGCAATTACACAAAGTTCTGCCAAGCAATTCCACTTCATTTTCATCTCCTGCAGGCAGTACTCCTTTCATCCATCTTTTCCATTTGAAAATGGACTAGGTATAGCCAGTAGGTGAGGATTTTTTCAAGAAAGCCATCAGCCACTACTTTACACCGCCAACCCTCATGTCATCTGAGGGAGCTGGCATCAAACCCTTCAAGATTACTGATGATTTTTCCTGCTGGCCAGCTGAAAGTCAGCAGTACGACGGAACTGAGCACTGTCCTAAACCAGTCCTCTCAGCTGAGGTCAACAGACAGTAGATCTCCAAACCCAACCTTCATACTGTCCAAAAACTGAAGACTCCAGAGCTCTGCTCAGTCTCAGCAGAGAAGTTTTGACTACATTAAATGAAGCACATGCACAACTACGAGGGTTCCAGAGAAATTAGTGACGCATTTGCCTTTATTCCTATGAATGCAAGCTGCCATGAATGCCCTATGGTTCTATAGTCAACCATGGCTTAGCAAAATCATCTGTCTAACTATCATTTAAAAAATTAAGGTCTTCACGCTAAGCAACTCCAGCCCAGACAAGCAATGCAATAGAACAGGGCTGTGAATACCAAGTTGCTTCTGCCTCCCACACGACCAACAGTCCCTCTTACCCTCAACACGTAAACCTCAGTGCAGCCATACTTTATACATCCTTGGAGAGGATTAATTTAATTTTGATTTCCTCTCTGTGTTTGCTTTGGAAGTTTGCAGCCTGAGCAATATATATAAGACCAAAGTTTGGCAGCAAGAAGCCCGTAACTATGATGTATATCATTTCAGCCTGGCGAGCATATTCAGGAAAATAACAAGCTGGCAGTGAGGACAGCTGCATCTCACATTAAGAAAGTGGAAGACTGGTGTAGGAATAAGGAAAGGCAAGACATTTCCAGGAGGTAAATTTAAGATGGATGAAGTCTGATATCATCCATGTGACTGAGGGAACACAGTGCTCAGCAAAACAAGCTTTGATCATGACAGAGGAGGATGTGGCAGGCATACAGATCTTTAAAGGCCTTTCCATCATCCGACAGGTTTCTAGTGTGTTGGTTACTGGTACCTTCCAAAGCTTGCCAGAGCAGTGGTAAAACCAGGGCTGTGCGAAGAGGTATTATTGCCACAGGATGGCACACAGAAAAATAAGAAGTTTGCTAGTCCAGCTTGCATGTTTGAGCATAATGCTAGATTGACAAAAACAGTAAGTATTTTCTATATTTTCCAATGAGAGGAACAGTAATGAACTCTGAACTGTACCATTTCCAATTTAAGTGTCAGTTAAACATTACAAATTTGTTTCAACTTTTATTCCACCAGTTGTCCATCACGAAGAAGTTAAAAGCACGTATAATATGTTATTCTAGATACATAATATTCTATTCCACGTAATCATAAAATCATGCTTCTATGATAATAGCTCTGAACCTATAACACATTCTATGCACAATAGAAAACAGCTTCTACTGCATTCCAACTAAACACAAAGACTTTCTTTTTAGCTTATTCATGTTGTTTCCATATAGCTGAAATGCATTTGTTCAGCTGAGTTCTCTGGTACCTCCCTGCAGTCATAAGCTCCAATTTATGAGTGAAGGCGGCATTATTGCCTGGAGCAAAATAATCCATCCCTCCTGACACAGACCTTGTTTCAGAGATTTTCTAGCACACAAGGGTTCTTCACTGTGTACAAACTCAAAATTATCCAACATTACAACCTATTATTGTTTCAATAGTGTAGTAGCCCTTTAGCATTTAGATTTCCATGCCACCTTAAACTGACAGGGTTCCTTTTATTAGATCTCTCCATTAGTTTGTCAAGATTATGTTGTTGCTTCCACCAGAAGCTTTCTTTAACGAGACACGAGTGCTGGAATGCAATGGCCTATATTTGCCTTAATGTCTCGCTATCACTGCTTAGCAGTGTTATCCCTACAGATGAAACCTAAACCTACACCTACCTTTTTAATATTATACAGCATAGAAGCTTTATTTTCAACTTCAGCTTTACTACCTTTGCTATCTTTTAACATCACTGCTCCCTTTTCCCAGTCTAAATTCAGGGCTTTTAGTTTGAACTTCCCTCCCCAAAATAAAATTCAGCTTGGTGCTTCTCTGATATGGAACCAAAAAACCTTGTGGCAGAAATTGCAAAAAAAATTAAAACATAGTCCATTCAGACTCAGTTGCAAGCTCAATACCAGAGCTAAGTATGACCGTTCCATTACAACTGAAAAATTAAGACACAGCTGAATAGGAGTTGTCAGGTTCAACTCCACAGTCAAAAGGTCACAAAAAAAAGAAAAAAAAAAAAAAGAAAAGGGAGGGGGAATACAACCTGTTTAAAATCAGTGTCAGTTTCCTACACAGTATTTCACCCAGGCCCAAGATTCCGCATGCAATGTTCAAACACCAAGAGTAAGACCATGTATTTCAACACCTATGTATAAGCTTTTATTTTTACTTTTAAGCCTTTGCCATTGAGTGATTCATGGTTTGAATATGGCTATCTGAAGACTATCATACTCTGGATGTGTAAGACAACATCATTTACAAGATGATGCAACATAGTTAAACACCTGGTTTTCCCTGGCCTTGTTCTGTCAGCCTACAGTTCTTTCCTTGAGGAAAAAGAGAAAATGATGGTTTTTCAACTACTTCCAGATGTTAAATGGCAATGGCTCTGACCAGGATAACTGAAGCTTCAAAAGCTCCAGCTAACTTGTACATCCACATCAAGCAGAATCAAATTAAGTGCATCTGGCATGGTAAGCAAAGGCATCATGTCACACTTCCAGAGCTCTGCACAGGATGCCTCAAACTGGGGGCAGAAGTGTCCTTCGTTTGGATCAAATTAACACAGACACGATGTACAAATGAGGACTTTAGGCCAGCATGTCAATAAAACAGCACAGGAGCCTAAACACTTCCAAACCCAGTAGAAGATCTAATTCTGAGCTGAACACACCATTACCAGACCACAAAGCTTGCCCACAAAACTGGGTCAGAATTGAAAAGATCACAGTCCAAGGAGAAGCAAATTTTTTCCGTTGATATTTGAACCACATTAGTATTAAAAAGTACTCAAAGTCAGAATAAAATTGATGTTACTTGTTTAATTTTCAAGAAGCAACCAAGGCAACAAAACCTTTCTAGCTTTTGAGTAAACACACACACACCACAAACTACTGCAATACAGTGTTAATGAGGTGAGGACTGACGATGTGTTCGCAGTTTAGCATCCTCCCATGCCAAATTTCTTGAAAATTCCAATACACACACAGATGGGAAGAGTTGAAGCTCATCCAAATCTTGAATTTAGTTTTCTGGACACTAGCAAATGAACACAAACAGAAATAAATAACCCTCCAACAAACAAACAGCACCCTAGCATCTAAAATACACATATTTTTCTTGCTACAGAGAAATGTGTCAAGACGTAAATGAAGACCAGTATCATTGACAGCCATGCATTTCATACCAAAGATGATCTTGCCTTCAGGGTAAAAGGAGATGACAAACATGCCTCAGATTTTCTCTTAAGTTTCAACTATTTTCTTTACATAGAGGCTTTGTGTAATGATTGATCACTAGCTCCGGTTTATCTCACTATTCCAGTGTGAGCCTTTTTAAGAACAGCTCAAGCTGTTTTTGATGGGCAACCCCTTGATGGGACACATCCCTAGGTTCAATTATGCTCAGACATCAACTGAACTCCTTGAAAGCTTTGAAGTAATATGGCCTCTCTTAGGATTTGAAATTAGTGACACTTTTGAATTTAGCGTAAAAATATAATTTAAGCCAAGACAATAAGCAACATTTTCAGACTAGTATGTGAACTATTTTTTAGAACCACACTCACAATCCCAAGATAAAAATCATTATGTTTCATATAGAGTGTCCGATTCATCTTTTGGATTAATGAAGTCTATCTGGTTACCCAAGAAACAACAGATTCCAAAGATTCACCGTGATTACATCTGCAGTAGATGGTTTAACTAAACCATCTACTACAAAATGCTTGTTTCTCTGGCTAACCATCCAGGCAAAAACTCACGATTTCCATGAAAGGGCCCAAAGGAAACACTTTATCCTTTTATAGTATCTGAGCCTGCTAACTTAGTAAGATAATGTATCACACTGAGCAATAGAGGGTAGAATACAAAGGTTTGGTCACTCATACTTTTAACCACATCCTTTTTTTTTTTTTGTGACTTTACAGATACTGTTTTTCAGTTTCTTTTACCTAGTTTTACTGCTTGCAGTTCCAACTACATTCCTTTTTTTCTCCTGTTATGCAAGTAGTTTAGCTATTGTTTAGTTATGGTTTTATTATTCTTCCTTCAAAAATAGTGCAGAAGATCACATATTTAAACATGATTGCTTCAATTTAGAATCAGGAAATGTGCCTGTTTTACAAGACCATAGAAGTACCATAGAAGTCTTTCCTTGACCAAGGTAAATGACTGCTCTGAACAGTAAACAGTTTCTGAACTTCTGGGTGCCACGCTAAGTTTTTATTGCTCAAATGGAAGCTCAAACCCTACCTGACAAGGCTTAAAAATGTTTATCTTATGGAGTGGAGGTGGGAAGTGTGGGTGTGTCTAATAAACGAACAATGTTTACATATGCCTACATGGACATATAAATATTCATATTAAGCGAGCATCGCAGCTGGAAAAAAGAATTTATTCCTACTCGCCACATCCTTGAGATTTCTTACTGTCTTTCAGGAATTCCCACACAGCATTATTTACCTATAATGGACAAGGTAAAAAACTTCCCACAAACAAGGAATACCTCACAGTGCTGTAAAATTTCACTCTCTTTGATATACAAGATGGAAATGGACTTCATGTTAGGGAAAACAAAAAGCCCTGTAGATTTGATTAGGCACTGGTAGACCCCAAAATTTAGTTATGATAACTCTGATAAAAATTTACAACGGAGATTTATGATGTATCCAAGTCATTGCAAGCAGCATGCCCGGTTACAGTCATCCCACAAAGCCATCAAGCTTCTTCCCACTCACACGTTCACATGTCCAAGGCAGCACAAACACACCACGAGTAGGTGACATGCCTCTGAAAAGTCTGTGTTTCACTTAGCTGATTTAAATTTTTACTTTGAGGTTCAAGAGATACAAACTCCCAAAACCATCATCACAGCTCAAGATGAAAATTATCCTTAAATATGAAAGAAGTATCACAACGGCCAGTTAGTGAGCATGCATCAGGCACAACACCAACTCAAGTTGTATGTTCAGAAGCGGCTGATTAAAGCTAGAGGAACACGTAAATGGCAAATCATCAGATTATATTCACGCTCACAACTTCTCCTTATACTTCCAGCCTAGTCTGATGTAACTGCCTAAACCAATGATGATCCAGCAGTCAGAATTAACAGGAGCATAAGAATTACCATTATCCACTCTTGAACTGCCATTTTCATCAGCCAATCTCAGTACATACTTCTCAAGGGAAATCTTGGAATGTTGGCAGAAACGAGGAGATGCCAAACTTGAGAAAAACACAGTAGCAGACGCTATGGTACAACAGCCAGAAGAGAAATACAGAATAGCTCAGCAACTCTAAGCAGATAGTTCTCAAGCATGCTGCTAGTTTTGGCACTGTCAGTGGTATCAGTCTTAAAAATTATGTAGTCATTTGACAAGCTGACATAAAAAGATAAGATACAGGAACATAAGGCAGGATATTCTGTGCAATAAATTTAAACTACAGCATCTTAACAAGGATTGTGAAGTTATAGTCAAAAAATTGCTGTTCCAATTTTATTTCATTGTTTCAATCAAGAACTAGAACTAATCTGAAGGAACCTGCTAGTCTCAGTTCATAAATTCTGAAAAATGGATAAATCTGACATATTTAAATATGCATTACCAGGTTGTACATAGTCTTCAAGAAGTCTTAGGAGACAGTCTAGCATTCAAGAAGGATGGGGTTTTGACTAACAAATGCTGGGCATTCATCAGATACTTCGAGATGGCCTCACTTTTCAGAGAAGGAAACTATTTTAGACAGCTACCATAGGCAATAACAGGAGGAACAGTTAAATGTCAGAATCTCCCTGTGATAACAGTATTTAAGTAGTTTGGTACAGCATTTTACCCAAAGAATTACATTTGGGATCTTGGATTCCTAAAACCAGATTTACAGGTAATTGAATAAACTGTAATGACTCCTACCAAGCATCAGACCTTACTTGGAAAAGCTAATGCCAGGTTTTTAAATTGGGATCATTTCTCTTTAACGGCACTGTAAGTGCATTTGGTCTGGTGGGTCTCACATTTCAGGCAGCAGATCAAATAAGACTGCAGTTTCATGTACCTTTCCAATTTGTTCTTGGTATTGTTTGGGCAAGTTTTAAACATTTGGCTATAGCATTTCAGTACAAATTAGCCAGAATAACGTAAGGTTTCAATTTGTTGCTTTAACCTTGCCAATGTCCCAGCTACTTTTGCCTTGTATTCGAACTCTAATTTAAATGCTGATTGTAATGGTATTGTTGTAATTAGCAGAACAGTTCTGCAGGAGCACTGCCTATTAGATAGCAAAAGCATATCAAGATGTGGTTAAGCGCAAAAAAAATAGTGCTTAAGAGCAAGCTCTTTACTACTTTGTACCTTCACATACTGCTTGAGGTGATTATATTTGTGTATGCATTCAGATATGTTGGTTAAAGGAGTTTAAATAGTAAACTCTGTTTATTTGGCCAAGCTGTTTATAATTTTGGATTTATTAGCTGTCACGCCTCTCAGCCCCCTCTTACTCCTTCTCAATCTTTCTGGCTTGAAATGATTCTGTTTTGGCACATTCTGCAATGCAACATTTCACTTTTCTAGACAACTCCCCTGCTAGAAAAGTAACACAAAACCCCAGGAAACTCACCTAGTCTCCAGTTTCACTACCAACTCAAAACAGCCACAGTTCACTCAAAGCCAACTGAATCTCTGCCCAGTTCCAAGCAATCAGGGGCAAATTCAGGCATTGATATCAACTTCTGACTCACTATGGTGTACAGAAAGGCTGCTTGGACAGAACTTCAACAGCAGAACCAAGAGCCCAAATACTCAGCAAGAGTCTGCAAAGACATGAGGACACAGATGACAAGGAAGAGAGAACTGCCATCAAAAGAATAGGAATTATACCCATATTTGCATTAATCCAGAAAGAATACCTACAGGTTTTCATTTCTCATACTGGGTTAAAAAACTTCTAATGTTAAAGAGAAAGTAGAAAGAAAAATGGTAAAGAACTGAAGTGAGAAAAGGTTTCTTAACAGATGTCAGATGAAGTAAGGGATCTAAAGAGCTCTTTCTGCCAAAGGGATCATCAAGAAAATCTGGGTAAAAAACTGCATCTCTTTTCAGGAATAGTCTTTTGCCACAACACCTATCTCACACAAACAACTCAAAAGCTTCAACAGAACTCCGATATACCAAACATAGCTACCCACTTATTTACATGAACCATAATACACAGAAAGGATGTCTACTTGCAAACTGATTCTCTGAGATTTTTATCTCCCTCTGAAAAAAGATCAGGATTGCACTCACCTGAATCCCAGTTCAAGCTGATTCTCTAACAGGAACCATTTAAAATACAAAAAGCATTCTGTAGCAAAGAACCTGCTCCATTTTCCCATTTTTTTTTACATCGTCCATCACAGTCCATAGTGCAAGAACTTCTCTTAAATTCATTGAATAAATTAAGAATTACTCAGAGATCCAAAAGGTACCACGTGTTTTGAAAGAATGTGATTATGAGGCCAAAAGAAATTAAACTAATTACGGCCTCCCTTAAAGTATCCTATAACAAGTACTTTGCTCCCTCACTTGTAAGGTGAAATGAGAGGCACACAACCCAAATAAATCTGTGTTCAAGAAATGTCACTTAATATATTCCCATGTAGAGCAGTGATAAATGTTTTCTGATACTGAGGTCAATTTTTTCTGGAAAAAGAAATTTTTCTACACAGAAGCTTCAGTGGCCAGGTCCCACAATAAAAGGATGGCAAACGGCCCCAAACACAGCCTGATCAACCAAGCCATCATCTTGCACAGGGTACAATAGCATTTTTACATGAGTAATTAAAGCATTACATATTTGCAAAGTGCTACATTTTCACACAGTTGCCCCCCAAGATGATTTAATGGAGGGAATGGTTTCTAATTAATGCAATTGTTCCCACTAGGCTATAGGCCCTGCTGCTCTGAGAGTCATAGAATCACTTAGGTTAGAAAAGACCCTTGAGATCAAGTCCAGCTATAAACCCAGCACCGTCAAGTCCACCAGAACCACTACAAAACCCAAATAAAACAGGAAGAAGGATACAACTGTGAAAGGAAGGGCTTTTCTAGTACACAGCTAAAATGCAGAAGAAATACCTCTGGTGTTGAGATGCACACAAACAACTACTGCCAAAACAAATGCATTTGATCACCATAATAAACATACATTGCAGTGCACTCTACAATTTTCAGAGTACTGCAAAAGGAGAAACAAAGTAAAATACTTACTCTCTGAAGGTCCCTAGAAGTCAATTAAAAGCCGATAGAATTTTAACATCTTCAAAATACAGCAGCTGGCTTCACCCTATTTTTGCAAAACTCGAAATACCAAGATTTAATGGGATATATTCAGAGGTGCTTCAGCATTGAGCCCCTCTGCTAAAATAGTGTTTTGCTTCAGACCTAATCCTTCAATTTGATTTTACAGAAACTGAGAAATAAATTAGAACTTCTACATTGAGCTCATACATGAGCTCTCAACTTAAAGCTGCCTCTGGATTACATCTTAATGGTGCTATACAAGAAGTGCAAACAGTATTGATTTTTTATTTGAAAAACAGTCAGTCAAGTTAATACAAAGCGTCCAGCTTGGACATAACATTCCACCCTTTGCAGGTAAGTGTTAGAAGAAAACTCCCGGATCAAGGGTAAGCCCATACAAAAACAGCCATTCAGTCTAATCTTCTAAATCAAGTTTCAGACAATAATATTCCAGCTGAGACTGTGTCTAGCAAATTGCATTTAAATGGCCCACAAAAATCCATTTAGTCTTTCACTTGCCAGAGAGCAACGGGGGGTAGTAAAAACTCATGCGTTCTCAAGTTTCTAACTATAATTGATTGATAGGGTAAAGAATTGCAGACAATGTCTGAGACTGGAAAAGAAGTAAAAGGCAGTGTATATTCAAAGCTAAAGAAAACGGTATCATCAGAAGAGGAGATGGTGTAGAGGCATCAGTGTGCATGCACTCCCACAGGCTAACACGCTTCCTTCTGAGCCAAGCTGTAGCCAAACAAACAGGTCTCTCCAGCCTGTGATTTACACAGAGGACCAGACATCTGGGTTTTGCCACCTTTCCTTCACCGAAGCACACAAAGTGAGAGCCACTGGACTCCAGTTTTGGCACCAGTACAGCCTCACCTTTGTGTCCCTCTCAAGTGCATCACTGGTATGTCAAAGCTCGAATTTAGGAAGCTGCATGGTCTGCCAGGTACTGTCTGCTTTCCTCTATGCAGTGAAAACAGAGTAGTAGCTACCTCTCTGATGCATCACTGAGTGAAGCTTGTTCAGCTAAGGATACCAACACACACTGTCCTTGTCTGGGGAAGAGGTGCACTTCACCCAGACACACTCAATAACATGGCCAACATTTTGTCTCTTTGAAATATAAAATATTCCACAACTCTACAGATGCTCTTAATCCACAATGTGAGCAAGGGTACCATTATTTTGGACCATAACTGCACCACCCATGCCCACAAAGAGAGTTAACTGATGTTGCCCTAATAGGATACCTAGGACTGGAACAACAAAAGCCATTTCAAGCATTTTGTTACCTATTCCTGGTACCCATTCTGCAGAGAAACATCATCACTCTGAAACTTCACAGATAATGTGGCTGCAGTCATCAGGATGAAGAGTGTGGTTTGATTGCTTTAACTGACGGCAAGATAACACCTGCTGTCAGATACTTCCTGAGGCAGTTTGCTCTTCCAAGCAAGAGTCCTGCTTGACATCTTTTTGCAGGTCTTGAGAATCTGTACCTGGCTAAGTAGTATTTTACATGATTGCTTCTCTGCTCCGAAGTACCAGAGCTAGGATGGATCAGTCCCACAAACTTCCTTTCTAGTTGTGTCAAGGCATTCATTCCACTGATTCAGTTTCAACAAGTGTTGTGTCACCTGTCTTACAAAAACAGAAGACAAGCTGCGCAGAACTGGAAAGAATTAGGTCTGTTTAAAAGCTGGAAAGCAGAAGCTGTGAAAGGCCTTCAGCCCCAAACAAATATTATGCTCTTCACAGAGCTGAGCACTCAGGAATGCAGCTGGCAATAGAAATTCAGAGGATGCACAGAAGCTGTCTGCCACTTGCTCAATCAGGATCATTTCCCACGGCAATGAAGGTGAAGAAGAGTTCACCTGCAATGTTTCCTAGTCCTTCCCACACCAAACCTAGATGCATACAGCTCGCCACGCAACACATGGCTCCCTCACAGGACAGTACACAGTGCTGTGTATTTACAATACAGGCAGAATTGGAGCATTCTGTACCTGCACTAAACAGGCTCTGGTGACAAGTAAGATACAAGTACCATCCTCTGTGCTGGGCAGATACTACTGCACCATGGCAAGCAAATACTAGAGTGGAGTAGGTAAATTTAACTAACAGTTAAAAAAAAGTTATGCAAACACCCCAAAATACATAAGTGCCATTGCTTGTACAGCATCTAACACAATCAGACTCCTGTTCTTAGCTGGCCCCTAGACATTACTCTGTAACTGAACAGTATAAAAACATTCAGCCTTCTGTAAGAACAGAACTCCAGTCACCTTCGGAAGGTATGAGTCTTTATTGCCAGCTGAATTCTCCTTCAGCATAAGTCTGCTGTTCATGGGGGAAAGAGGCAGTATTAGTAAAAAAATCCAGACAGATAAGTTGATAAATGTGCCTTCTAGTAACAGCACCGGTTTCAGCAGCGCTGGTTTTGCCCCAGCTGCATCCACGTCTCTAGTCTCATTTGCCTTCACAGAATTCTTATGTTCCTGGTTGTGACATTCAAAATATCTGGCAGATTACGCACCAATCCACATTAAGGTAATTTATATTAAACTGCTCCACATTAGTAATTTTTCAGGAGCAAGAAACGGTAAGAAAGTAGTAATAGCCCAGGCTGAGGAAGAAGCTACTTCTGAAACTGTTGTCAACAGGACTGTTTGTCAAATCACACTATACCAGGGCACAGAAAATTAGCCTAACATCTGAAATTGTCTCCAAGTATAGAATACACAATTACACTGCTCTGAACTCTGATTTTGCATGTGAACTCATAAAAACATATTTTTACTATAGCATCTGCAGGTCTGCATTTAAGCTTCCCTTGCTAATGAATTAATCAGCTGCAAACTAGTGGTGAAGATTTCAAGGTCAACATTAGTATTCACTGGCTCAATAATGGGCTAAATTAAGAACATAAATCATAGAGATTAGTAAACTATTATTTTTGCATTATCTTATCTGAATCCAAGGGAAAAAATTCTTTACAAAATGAAGTAGAACAGAAATTCAGAGCCATTATAAAATACTGACTTCAGAGTTTCCACTGTTCTTTTATGGTTTCTTTTCTTTTACATTCCTGGCTGTCATAAAGAGAATACATTTCCTAAATTTATTTTGTGTCCTGGTAATGCACCTCTTTCAGGTACCTCAAAACTTTTGAATCTAAAGTTTAGAGAAACATGAAATCTACTCTTCAACTTAAGATTATTAACCATTTATTTGTTTGTTGTTAAATTTATTGGCTGGAGTAGAAAGCACAGATTCTAAACCAGTATTTCTTATGATTCATAAGTGCCAGATATTCATTCTTGGTATGGGATTATGCATGCCCAGCAACAAAAATCTTATTATTTATGTGGTCATTTATTTCTTACATGAACTGCTTTTACTGAACAGATTCTACAGTCATAGTCAGACTTGACAAACTAGAACTATTTATAAGTCTGATTTCTTTTAACAATAAGAAATAAAGCTAGACTGAGAGAAATCAGAGCTTGTAACTTAATTTGTAGTGACAGAAGGTTAAGAAATCAGAATTATAATTTGATTACTACCAAGTATAAACAAATCATTATGGCAAATTAAAACAGAAATACTAGTTAAGGCATATAGATGTACAATTTTTTAAAACCCTTCTGGCTTAAATCATTAAACTATATATAGTTATTTCCTCTCAGCCTTCAAAGATGCAACTGTAAAAACCAAGGCAAACAGACTTCCATTTAACAGAGCACACCTACTCACATGTAAGAAGTCAGAAAGGAAGAATCGGCATTTCTCTGTTCATAAGCCAGTTAGTACAACATTGTTCTAATACTAACAGGTAAGACATCTTCCTCCGAACATTAAAAATCTAGCCCTGAGTGATGACATTCTCCAGTAATTGTAGGTAAGGTTTATCGACCTAATTAAATCTGTGTCAGGTCTTCATGTCCACAGCTACGCTTTTGAAAAACTCATCTCAAACAACTCACGTTTTCATGGTGTTCACAGCATGAAAAGAAAGAGTCTGATATTTGACCTGAAATGTATGTCAAAAAGCTACCATCAAGCATATCCTTCAAATGTAACTGCAAAAATCAGATAATATAAAACTTCAAGTATAAAAGCCTTTGCTGAAAAAGGGGCACACAAAATTACTCCTAACTCTCTACCTCTGGGTTCTGCAGAAGTATTTAAATCCTTTGTCACAAACCTAAATCAGAAACTACCACAGGTAGAAGTGAAAACCGTTTAAAGGAAGACCTGTTTTTGAACTTCTAGCAGACCAATGCTACTGTACACAGAAGGAATGAGGAGGAGGGGTTCCTCTTCTGAAAACTGCTAGGATTCTGCTGGGGGGCCTGACCTGGGTAATGAGTACCAGCTGCCTACCTTCACTGGTAGCTGCATTCTTCTGGGCTTTGGTGGGTGTGTGATCCGTACTTGAACTCACGTCGGATGAGATGCTTGAGCTGCCCTTGCCTGCAAAAGGAGAAAGAGTTGGAGAGGGAGAGAGGAGAGAGAGAGAGAGAGAGAGAGAGAACAAACATGAGTATCAACTCTGAAATAGAAAGACCTTCGATATCTGTACCTGGAACAATTCCAGGAAGCTTCAAACTAAGTTTAAAGCAGCTGATGTTCATTTTGGACACACCAGGATAGGAGTTAACTGCACTGTAACTTCTAGCATGTGCATCCTCACATGTATTAAGGCTGCAAATACTCTCCTGTGCCACACGGCCTCTCACTACACATTTGCTAAGCTCCATTGTAAATTAAATGTTTGTAACTAACAACATTAGGGGAACTTAAATGTTCCGTTTACTCATTCAAATACGTCTAACACAGATCAAGATAAATGGTTACACTCAAAATATGTTAAATGAGTTTAGATTTCTGTTTTATGTGTTCACATCATGTATTCAAGTCACTTGGTCATGTGAAAACAAAAGCAAGGTATCTGTTTTCTCCTTCCCCATGCTCACTGCATGATTTAATACACCATTTCAAAACTAACTTCTCACTAATGGTGGAGGCTTTTTAACAGTAAATCATAACCCATGGATGTTCCTTCTCTTACTTTCTCTCTTAAAAGCTCTTCCTGAATTTCCTACATCAGTGTCTTCAGACCTATATGCAGGATGTCAAACTCTAGATATAAGTTACAAACAAAAGAAATCCAAATACGTATTAAAAATTACCCCAGATAGATACTACAGAAGAACACAGCTGGCTAAACCAAAGCTGTCTTTTTGTTTACCTGTGAGGATCTAAGAAGGAGTCACTTCTGTTTCCCTTCACTCATTCTACTCCATCTCAGTAAGTACTAACAGGGAATAGATTCTACTCTGCAGCAAGAACCAGACCAACCACCCAATGAGCAGTAAGTGAGATAATTCTAGAGAGAGGAAATGCAGCGAATACTGTTACATTTTAAGAAGTTACCTATCCCCACAAACACTGCATCACTGAAGCCTTTAAGACCTGTGCTATTTTTTTTGACCAAAATTAGGCCGTATGCAGAAAGCTAGCTGACACCAAGTTTCTGTCACTTGAGTAAACCTATAATCACAGGAATGTTAGCGAGAGACTTTTCTGATCTGTTATTTCAATCAAGCATTCCTTGGGGTTCTGGGTTACAGTATGCCTGGTTTTCATAACATTTAGATGTAAGGGAGAGGTCTGCTTTTTAAAGGTGCCACAACAGAACAAGGATTTAAGTTTTAATGGGAAACGACTGGAGAATGTGCAAATGTAGGTTGCTTCACAACCAAGGTACTGACACTTAATCCGTCAGCCAGCCCTAGAGAACCATTCTCCACAGAAAGTTGCTTAAGTTAACATGCTTGGATTTGAGAGATGATTATGAATTGAACTGAAGTGAAAGGATATTAAAACGGCCAGAAGAAAATTAAAAAAAAAATAAATGGCTAAAGCTAGTAGTTGGGCAGGGTGAAGATAAAGAAAAAAGTGTATTTCCAATGATTAACTAATTGCTTTTTACATTCCTTGAAGAAGTTAAGCAAAACCAAGAAGCAGCACTTCCAGAATATCACTTCAATTGCTCTCAAGCTGTGACATGAGTTGGAGTAATGGACTGTGGTCTTTATAGAAATTACTGCCCCAAAACAACTCTTCGGCTAAGGCAATGAGGTTTGTGGTAGAAGAAAGGCAGAAGATAAAAGGGAAGGATAGATGTTAAATGCACTTTCCCAGGAAGAGGCCAAAGAACAAGAAACACCTGCAGCAGCTGATAATCAAATCATTACTGACAGGAAAGGTATTTAGATGGTATTGCCACTACCAGCAACTCCTTATGGATCAAAAACTGCAACTGCAGAGGAAGAAAATAAAATTCCAAGGGGTATCAGCGCTCCTTAAAAGATTAATAGAAAGAAAACAAAACTAAACAGACTACTGGAAAAATTATTTCCTCAAAGCAAATAAACAGGATTTCCTCTAAAAAAGAACTTATCTTTTTGGGGGGTGGAGGGAAGAGGGAAAGGAAGTCAGCGATACAAAATAACAGCAGAGTTGCTAGATGGTCATAACTGGCATGGGTTGTTTTCACAAAGTGAATGCTTCCCAGGCTCCATACCTCTCCATCAACAATAGCACTTCTATTTACCCCAAATACAAGCCCACCTCAAAGAGCATAACCAAAATATTTCGCCCACTGTAAGCTACTAATTGTCAATACACCTTGAAGCAACATATTTACAATTGTACACTTCTGCAGAAATTTTAAAATGCCTGATATAAGTGTAGATATTAATAATTTAAATCTACTTGAACTTTAAAACATCTTAAGACCTTGCAAGAATTTAAAACTAGAAATTAGGAAAAAAATTCCATAGTTACTGCTTTGGTTGGGTACAGTTCTACCTGTAATTATACTTTTAGATTAAGTCTTCTCTTACTGTATACAACCCTAAAACTAGCCTTTTTCCTTACTGCCTACTCTGAAACTCTCCATTCTGATGAGGGGGAAGCAGGAGATACTTTTTTGTAATTTTTAGTGTGTTTAAATAGACTAGCTGACACTATATATGTTTTGGTTTGGGTTTTTTTCAGTACAAAACAAAGCTTCTAGTAGGCTAGATTTGGCCACTGCAGATTCATGTACACATGCCAGAGCTAAAACATAACAGTATTTAAGTATTCTCCAAAGAGGAAAGGCTAGGAGAGCAGCAGCTGTTCAGCCTGGAGATCATAGTTGGCCTCTTCTCCAAAGTAAGAAGTGACAGATAAGAGGAAATGGCATCGAGTTAAGCCAGGTGAGGTTTAGGTTCAATACCAGGAAAAATTTCTGCACTGAAAGGGTGTTCAGGCATTGGAACAGGCTGCCCAGGAAGTGGTGGAGTCACCATCCCTGGTGATATTTCAAAGACATGTAGATGTGGCATTTAGGGACATGGGTTAGTGATGGACTTGGCTGCGCTGGGCTCACAGCTGGACTCGGTTGTAAGGGTCTTTTCCAACCTAAATGATTACATGGAATATTAGAATCACAGAAATTCAAAGACTGCTGATTTCCCAATTGCCATAGGGAAAACTTAAAGCACAGTATAACACTGGTTTCCAGAGACCAGTTCCTCTCCAATTCAGAAAGTGCACTGAGAAAGTCATTGCACATAAATATACCCTGACAAGGGCTCTAATGCAATGACAACTAGAAGGATCAAACAGAGGGCAATACTGCAAAGACTACAGCAGTAATGACTGTATTTGATCCTCTGCTTAAACAAATTAAAGGCCTGCCAAAAGCTTCCCTAACATGACTTGCAATCATCTAGAGTTTCCTTCATACAGTCAAGAGTTCGTTATTTCTAAACCAGAAGCTGCAGTCCAAAAGAAAGGAAACTGCACTATGGTAGTAGGTAGATACAGTAGAAGAAATCTATTTTCCTAGAATACAACATAATTCAGACTGGGAGTGAAGGTAACACGTACTTCACCACACCTGCAAAGAATCACACAGCCACACAGTTGCAATTCAAATCATGTCTCTGACCTGCTTCTGAAGAAGCAAAAGTAGGGAATTTTTTTTCCGTCTACTACTGCCAAAATCTTACAATAGTCATAGGAACAAGATTCAAGCCATCTAACCTAGTATGCCATTTCCTACAGATTACATTTTGATCCTGCTGGAAAGAAAGCTAGAATCAGGTAAGCATATAACAGATACTTCTCCTGAACACTGTCTCTGTCTTCAGGTCCTTGTAGCTCATGGAAGTTTTTCAGCCATAGACATCTTTCTACTCAGTAGCCCTACAGCCTTATTAAATTTACCTTGGCTCTTTTTGAAGCATGACTATTAAAATAATGTGTTTAATTTTCTTCTTATTGTCACAGATGGCTATATTGACTAGAACATTATGTTTGTTTTATAAATGTGTTTGCTATCGTCAGTTTTGCAAACTTTGGATTCTGCCAGTCACACTCACTGCTGAGAAGTGTCAAAGACATCACAAGTCAATTAGGACAGAATCAATGCAATTTAAACTTACCTGGGAAAGCACAGTCTATAACTGCATGACACTGAAAAACTATTTTTGGAACCACATATGCAAAGCCTGTCCTAGTCTGAACAGCAATGAATCCCCTTCACCTGATCTGGAACAATTTTACTAGGTTTTTCTGCAGCACATTTGCCTTGGATTCTGGTATATGGGCATTTGCATGCCATATTTTACACGTCCTTCTAAGATCTCATAAAGACAGGCTGACCTGACCATTGTTTCTTATGTGTCACCCTGGAAAGTAACAGCAGTATTTCTCTTGACATCAAGCTTTTATGTGATGACACCTTTCTTCAGCAGGCAGTGACAGGTACCTCAGGAATTAAATGGATAGTAGGGCCAAATCCACTGCTTGCCATGCTGAAGTGAAACATTAGACAAAATGCCAAAACAGAAAAACAAAATAATCATTTAGGAAAAGAGAGCAGAAAGCAATTAAGTCCAGAATATCCATTAATCTTTTTAACTGTCCAAAAGTGTTATATTACAATGACTTTGATGTAAAAAAATCTGAAAATTTTGTTTACTTAAGCCATCAATTCTTATCCAAATGACATTATTCAAATTAAACTTCTCAACATGAAAGTGCATATGTGCATGGTTCTCCTACAAGATGATCATTACTTTCTCTTTTATATCTTCAGACGAGCTCTTTCAAAAGCAAATACATGCCAACCACATCAAGAAGAGATCCAGAAAAAAATCAATCCAAACCTCAAAGCATCAGGGATCACTCAAGAGGAAAGAAAAATCTCTTTTCCTTCTCTTGTTTCCATGACACACATTATGCTGGTCCAAGTCACCAAAACCTCAAGTGTATCTCTTTACAATCCGCACCTCCAAAGACTGCAGACTCCTAGTATGTTTCCAAGTATTCCCATGGAAATCAGCAGCCTAGTGCAGTACTTAGGCTCTGTGGATACATAGCATCCTTTAAAGATGCAATATATCAATTCATTTATCCAAAGTAAAAGAAAAGTTGGATTACACACTTCGGACAATCATTCTCCTTGAACTTCACATTTGTACCAATGGAAATTATATGTCATAAAACTGGTTTCCATCTATTAATTCTTAACCGCTGAGCAAACTACCACTGTTCCAACACAGAAGTTACCTACCTACAAACATTGTTACTCACTGAACTGCTTTCAGGATTAAATATGTTCATTCACAAATTCACGTTGATCTTCTGTCCAAAAATCTTAGGAGTATGGCTCTTAAGCTTGCTCTTTATTTTCCCCAAATTAAAACATGTGCCAATATAGCAAGCAGGCTCCAAATTTCATTCCACCTAACATTTGTCAGGATATGATAAAACAAACAGTAATCTGCACAAACTCCAACCCCAATGAAAGGAAAGAAACTGAATGTTTCACAGGAAGCACACTGAAGTTTGAAGAGCTTGCAGATATGTGCTAGCACTGGCACTTTGGGACAGTATTTCTTAAAACTTTCACAAGTGGAATCTCCACAAGCATTTTTACATTACTTTTTTTATTTTTAAACCACAACTCCAGCTTCCAGGATTGTGAAATTTGGCTGTGAAATTTGGCATAACTTAGCTATGAAATAGTACACTTAGTTCTGCAGCATTTCTGTAAGTTTTAAGCTAAATTTCAACTCAGGTCCCACAGGCGAATTTGGCCAGTTTTGTTCTTCCAGTCAGTGCCTGCCTCACCTTCTCAAGTACCACAGCACACGACAAAACCTCCCGCAAATGCCAACAGGCTACACTAATGCATCTCTGGTAGGGAGAAAGTCACCTCATGTTTTTTATTTCTTCTAGGAATTTGTTCCAGGTGCAGGTACCAGCCAGCTCCATTTGGCCTCACCACAGGGCAAGAGCCGCTCAGCCGTGGGTGGGCAGGCACCTCGGAGCAGGGAAGCCCTGAGGCACAGCCCTTTAGTGTCACCTTTCTGAGTCAGTCTCACAACCAGATACAAGAAGCCACTTGAAAGGTGCAGCTGTAACAACGAAGGCAATAAGCATTATTTAATTCTGATGTAAATATGGCTGTGGACGTTCTGCAGCCAGCAAGACACAATGGTTTATCCACTATACTGCAAAAGGCTTGAAAAACATACATTAAAGTGCAGGTGGGGGATTGAAATTTCAGAACCATTTAGCAGAATGCTTATTATTAGCAAGGCAAGACTTCAGAAAGTCTGGATTAAAATTCTGAGGCTTAAGTAAAATTGTTTGCATAGGCATAGATTCTAGTTGCCATGCTAGAAGCCTACTGGGTTTGTGGTCAGGGCATCTTTAACTCTCATCTTGATGCTAAATAACTCACTGTGAGTTCAGAATAGCTGAAGGTTTTATTCCATGAAGTCTTCAAGTGGACTCATCTAATCTAATGACTAAAAAGAGGTAGGGCACATATTGCCTCCTCTATGTAACAGAAGATAATATCTTTTCTAGATACTATCCCTTTCCTAGAGAACTTCAACACTCACTGATGAGGCTTGTTAACCAAGAATCCTTATATGGGACCACGAAGGTCACCCTAATTTTTGAAGATAGTACATGTCTGCCTTACCAAAGGATTTCACGATACAGAGTGACAAACAGCACACACCACTGCTAGGTTTATAAAGAAGCAATAATGCATCAAACTACTTTGAGGCCTCTCTTGACACCTGCTAAGCAGCCTGCATGCCAGAAGGTAACGCTTATTTGCAGCCAAACTTTGCACCCACTCCAAGTGTTAAGCTCTACTTTTCAAACACACACTGATAAAAGCCCATGAACTGTTTAGTCTAGACTGCCTGAGAAGGAAAGAATGCAAGTGCTTTGCTTATTTGAACTCAAAGTGAGAAAACAAGATGAGAAATCTTTAACATCCTTTTTTTATTACTTAGCAGGACTAGCATGTCTCATGACTAGGTATTAAAATACTATCTTTCACTGAAATGGCTTAGCCCGTATTCCAAAAATGGTTCCTACTCTGTAACCTTCTACTTTGCCAAGGAAACCAGGAAATAAAGCTTTGGCCTTCCTACCAACCACAGAATTTTCTTAGAAAATGTTCATTCATTCAATATAGGACTTTCCATTACAAATTGTCATCCAATCACCACCACGTTTTAAGATGGGCATTTACTCAAGATACAATGTTCTCAAATTTATTACCTAACCTTAACTCTACTATTTTAATCCAACAGCCAAAAATAATTATTAAACCAACACAAGAAATCAGTAAACACAATTAAGTCAAAACAAAACCCTTTTTCTAGTTTTATACTTTCTCTGAGAAAGTAATTTCATTGAGAAGTTCCCTGCTAATGGCTACTTCAAATTTGTTTTTTTCCCAGCTCTACTGTAATTTAAACAAAATGCTAACCCTTTCCATTCAGAAAAGGCAATGGCTATCCAGTTCAATACCAAATATAAATTGGTAAAGTCTTCATTTGCACCTCATCACATGAGACATGCCAAAAGGTGGAGGTAGCCTGAGAGGATAAACTCCAGTATAGATTCTGTAGTGGCTGCAACCTGCTATTGCATTGGAACGCATCAGACATTTGGTACAGGTGTGGATTTCATTATATAGTTCAGTAGTACAAAATCAAGCCCACCAAATACATGTCCGTCCTCCACAATAATACCATGAACACATAAGATCTGTATTTAGATTTTCACAAACAACTAGTTCCAAGATCTAAATAAAAAATATTGATATTAAACTTACACTATCAATTTTACTGCTCAATCAAGTACAGTGGAAGCAGAAGAAACCCCTGGGTGGAGGTGGCTGCTGTGGCAGCGCTGGGGGAGAGGCTTTTTTGGTGTAGCACATAGTAACACCACAAAAATCAACCTCACAGTATCTCCCAAATTTTCAGCTTGAATACTGACAGCTAATTATGTCACAGTTAATGGTAAAGAGTTGAGGAAGTGAAAAACCTTTATCAAGACACCATACAAAGTACTCTGGTAGCAGTGTACACTCTGAAAAGTGATACAAAAATCTTTCACATGAGAATACAGATCTGACAGCCTAAGATGACTTCTTTACTTAAAGAAGAACAAAAGAACCTGACAGCTAAGGAAAAGCAGACAAGGATCACTCTACTCTTTTAGATAAGCACAGTCACTTCCAGCTTTTCTTTACTGATGGATACAGGGAGGGGAAGAGGGGGAAAGGGAAGTGGCTGACTCAAGGATGCAAGAAGAAGGAGACTTCGAAAAATAGTGGGATTACAAAAACTAAATAGAACAGATTTGTGAAAAAGGTATATAGTGATAGAGACTAGTATCTTAAAGGCAACCAAAAGGAGAGAACCTACGTACTTGAGAAATATCCTTACTTTTTGAATTGACAATCGAGTTTGGCAAAATTACAAACCACATACCAGCAGGTTCAGAAATCAAACTCAGCAGCATACATAACTGAGTTAAAAAAAAAGAGTATGAAAGAAGCCATACTTACAAAAGAAATCAAACTAAGGCTTCACACAATACATTTGGCAATCAGCTTTAGCATTCTTCCTCCTTTTTCTCTGAATTCTATGAAATGCAAAGTTCTAATGTTGCACTAACCACAGATGTCTGGCAATGATTGCACTGAAAACTAAAAAAAAAAGAACCAAACCACAAAACAAAAAGATCCAGTACCTGTCTGATGTTTTTAAAAAACAGTTTTAACAGACCATTTTAATATAATAGAAAATTCCATTATTCCTATTGAAAACTCTGTCGTTTCGATTACATAAATTAATCTTCTAGTCTCAACTCTGTACAGAGACTGTGCACACCACTGTAATTTGCCACTGCAGTCACTGCCTGAACACTGAGAATAAAATTTATCCAAAACAACACAGAGGCTCATCTATCCCCAGAATATGGGCAGGATAGTAATTCTCCATAGAGATACTGTGCTTTCAGTGCCAATTCAGCATTTTTTTATTTCTTTTGCACCATTATCTATATTTCAGCTGCCTTTCACAAAAAAACCTTCCTGTCAGAAAACATGAAAACATGGCATGGAAACAGTCAGAAGAGTTAAATATAAATGTATCTCCCTCAAGGCATTACAATTTCTTCATCTATTTTAATCACAGCATACTCCAAGGTATGCCAACAAACCAGCAACAAAAAGACAAAGGACACTTTTTCAGCTTGCCCTACAGCCTTCACCAGGGCCATGTTATTTATAACTCACACAGGTATTCAGTGGGAGAAAGACACATTAAGGAAAAAAAAACAAAGGTAACTAATATCTATCCTGTTGATAATTCAGTATTTAATATTGAAATGTTTTTCATTCTCACTGTTTACATGTATGCATGCCACTGTCATAAAGACTGTTGGGTTACAGTTTGAGGATTATAAAATTCTTTCTGAAGTTTATCCATAAAGTTAAATTGAACTGAGTAATTCTGAAAAAAATAATAACAATTTTAAAAGGCACTGCTTTCAAAAGTGTTTTATCTAATGTCTTTGTGAAAAGACATGCTTCGTCCCTCTTTCTTTCCAGCAGAACCAACAAGAAGTGATTCTGCTCTTTGGTGTAACTCATTCTTGTAGTATTCAGTATTAGCATCTTATTAGAGGGAAAAAAGAATACTGAAACTAGGGTACATCTCCAGCAGACAAAAAAAGGGCAGAAACAACAGAAACAGAGTGGGTATGTCAGTGACCACTACACGACAGCGCAAACGAACACTTGCTCATGATGTTCTTGTCTGGATGGCTTTTGGGAACCAGCAATGGTGCAGCAGGGCCAGTCTCCAGCTCCCAGTCATCCTGCTCAGCATTACACTGATTCTTGCAATGTTCATTAATTCATCCTAAGTTTCCTTCTCTGAGCCAGCTCACTACCTGCCCAGAAGAGAGGGCAGAGGATGCGCTGCGCTGCTTGCATTAATATTCCATCATTTGACACCAAATCTTTGCCACACTAACTACAATGTCATATGAGCACTCTTAAAATACTCAGGGAATCATCTCTGCTTCTTGATCACACTTTTGCACATATTTTTTAATTAATCAGTGCTGGTAAAAAACTAACAGAAGCCACACCAAAGAAACATGGATAATTTTAGAGAATTTTTCCCAACCAAAATGAAAACAAAACAAAACAAAACACCCAAATAAACAACACCAAAAAAACCAAGCAGAAAGCCCAAAACCAACAAAAAAAACCCCAAACTAAACAAACAACAAAACCTCCCAAAATTAAAAAGACCCAAACAAACAACAACAAAAACACCACAAAATCCACAACCAAACAACCATTCAACCATTATTAAGATTTTAATAACTGAGGTAGCTGTTAAAACTTGAGAGAAAGCACATAAAGTGGCACAATTGCCTATGGCAATGCAACAGCAACTATTACAGACGAAACAGCTTATTATACAAAAACTGCTGTCAAGAATCAGGCTGGTAACATGAGAAGGAAACTAGAAATCCAAATGGGGATGTCAGATAGGCTGAGGCTAACAGCAAACACAGACTAGGCTCTGTGGTCAACACACAGAGGTTCAAGCACACTATCTACAAGATACTTCTGGTTCTCTCCTCGCATAAACTTCCACTCAATTACACATTTTAATGGCTTTTGTATCATCCTGAAAACAGCTAAGCTACCTATGTAGTGTAATGAAGGAAGATGGCCCAATTGGCCCTATTAAAGGATCAGCACCTTACTCCTCGTGACTTTGAAAGATGTGCCTGATGAACCAAACCAAACTGAGCAACGACCAGGACAGCAGTCTTTTTTGGCAGACCTGTTTGGCAAAAGTAGCCAAACATAAGTGAATAGCTTTGCCACTGAAAAATACAACTCAACTTTTCCCAGTTCTTTCAGTCTCTCTGGTTAGCCTCATTTTGCTGAAAGCAGTGACCACCACTAACTCATTTCTGTAAGAACTGTTCCAACTCCTTGACCCCAATCTGTCAGACAAGAAACATTCTCAAAGTGTCTTTCAAGTGTGGAGTAGAGATGTTCAACAGTTTAGCCATTTGGGATTTAGTTTGCATCTTCCTGCATTTGCTCCAACCTGTCTGACGATTTCTAGCAAGTAAGTCTAATAACATTTACAATCACATTAGTACATTTTTGCTAGCAGACAGAGCAAGTCTGGACTTCCACATGCAGAAGTAGAGCATGGAGCAGAGTAGTTAAATCCTGGGAACTGACTACAGTTGTGCATTTCCTCCCACTCCCTCCACTGAAAATCTGTGTCTAGTGCCATTTGGCACCTTTCATACCCAAGCACTTCCTTAACTATGATGCATCTACCTTTGTACTCGCAGGCAACAGCAAGCTGCATTTTACTTCCAGGGAACCATACAGTTTACATGAGCCAGAGGGAAACACCTGCACCTCTCCAGTCTTGGCATGTCCATGGCTGTGTATCAGATCAAAACACAGTTGATGTCAAAGAGCCACAGGTGCAGGAAGCTCGCTCCAGTGCTCATTTCCACAATATCCTTTTAAAAGGACAGCTTATCCTTTGCTAACTAAACTTACAAGAGCTGCTAAGGATTCATATGATTCTTTTTCTGACATACAACTTAACTAAATGCCACTGTAAAACTACAGTCTGAGAAATACACCATGCCATGCCAAGAACCTGGCTTACTCTTCTTAAAATTTAGTCTTCAGAAACCATCTGTACCAGGACAACAGGAGCAAAACTTCTTGTCCAACCCAGCTAGAAGTTTTGCTGATTTATCCCATTCTCCACTATGCTATTCAGGGTAAAGTCTATGAGCTAAACCATTGTTCTAACACAGAAAGGGCCTTCAGAAGGTTGAGATACTCTTCTACCAGTTCATTAGTACATAGTGCAAAGTGTAGTTGAAATGCAAAAGTAATTCCATGTTTCAGGGAATTTTTGCAAATTAATACTGAAACCCAATCATTCTCTACTGAAACTGACTTCTCCAAAACTAAACAACACACTGAAACAGTGATTTCTCATGTGATTAATTCTCATGTGTTATCTCCTTGGGTAGTCCTTACCTCTATTAAAGGAAATCTAAGGCTAACCTTTTTTTTTAATGTAGATACAAACTTTGCAGCAGCAGGAAGACCATCACAGTCCTACACTGGCCTGGAACAAGCAAGCCCAGCAACTCTGTCCAGGGAGCACACAGCAGAGACATTTTAAACCAAATATTTGAAACCAAACAGGCCGATTTTTCCACTCCCACTGCTTGGTGCGTGTTCATCCACTACCAGAGAGAAGGCAGAAATGCTTAAAATCATCACCTGTTTTCCCACTGCTTGTCATAACCTCTGTCAAAAGTCATTAGAAGGTATTTGCTCAAAACATAAGCAGTGGTAGTGTGTACAGGATGGAAGGACAAAGACAGAAGAACACAAGAGAAACTTGTCCTGTGTCTAGGTCAGAAAACAAGTAGGAGTATATCTGAAATATTGGGTAGCAGAGGTGAGATTTATATAAATACTTTCTAAAAACCTCCTATGCTTCCAACGGTGTGGAACAGATATTTATCCTACTGAATGATTATACTACACCTCTGAAATAAAAATCAATAGCTACCAAAAGAACGTTGCCATAGGAAAATAAGAGTTTCAGACAGATTCCTGCTGCAATTCCAGCATAGCACAACTACTAATTCATAACTTAACCAAAAGAATAAATGCTATTTGAACATCCATGCTGTCTTGAAAACTCAGTGAGGTACCTGATTTCTGCATATAAATGCACACACAAAGATGCATAGAGTCAAGAAAAGCAAGAGTGTGTCCATTTTTCAGATCACTTCAGAAATCGAAGTTGTACAATGCAACAACTGCACCAGTATTACTACTATTTTGAAATTTGTAATCTGCATTTCAGATGTCTGCAAACACCTCAAGGCAAGCTTTTTCAATGGTTACTTCTTAATCTGCAGTGTTCCAACTTTTTCCTTCGCAATACACAGACTTTTGTTGAAGTAAGAAACACTCTTATTTGAGCTGAAACCCAGCTTCAGAAAGATCACAACAAAATCTGAAGCTGTAGACAGAGGCATCTATTAATGACAAATATCTTTAGTAAGTAAGTCCACTCACAAATAACAAAATACATTTTGAATCTTATACCTAAAGCATTTTAAAATATACATAACTATAGAAGAATATTTGCCAAAGTGGTTTTGGCACACAAAGGAAGAGATGGATACTGAACATGCATCCACTGTTCTAGGTCAGAAAGGCTGATCCATCTCTGAGCTCCGCCGACAATGCCAGACAGCAGACGCCTTTTCGGCACAGTTATCACATCTGACTCTGAAGAAAAGCACACCTCTCAAAAAGGACTACTATCACACCCTTTTCATTTTCTCTTACTTTAAAAGCATGTAACAACCATTAGTAAATACCTGTTTGAAAAGGAACATTTTTCTTTGAGGAAACAACCACATAAAGAGTGACCTTTCACTATGTAAGACTATCTCTATTCCAAAGGGATAAATCATAGCCTCAGTTGTCATTATCCCACTCCACTAGCTAGCAACAGCGAAGAATCACCTTTCTCAAGCACTTTGACAGTCTCCCTTTCCAAAGCAGGTACCACTGATACAGGACAACTTATGGCAAGAACTTGCATGGTGTGCACTGCTCTCTTTAAAAATCAAGACAACTAAAACTACCCACAGGCAGTACCTGACATAAGGGAGGTACTGTCGGCTTGAGATTTATTCACTATTTACCATATCCCATCCTGACAACTGAAAACAAAACAGCCAAACAGCTCTTCCTTCACAGGCTTCCATTCCATCTACTCCCTAGCAACATCCACAGGCACCTTTCCAAGGTACTCTTCAAGCTCATGAAATCTCTTTAAATATACTGCCCTCTTTTAGTCTCTCAGATGAAGCTCTCCATGATTTAAGCAGTCTACTAGACTAGGTATCTATCAAGACAACCAGTATTAAATATTAGTTGCTTCATCAAATCTGCCTTTCTATATCCATCTGACTCTTTCAACAAAGATAAGCTCTGGAGGACTGGAATTTTATTCTATTGCTGCAGTCCAGCAGCAGGAACAATCAACGTTTCAATTCTGGAAGACTGCAGGGAAAGCTATTTTTCCTATTCCTGGCAACAGCAAGCAGTTAATCTTCTAATTTTCACTGAAAAGAACAGCAGAGAATAAAAACTCTGCAAGTTGATCAAGTACCCACCACAGTGGGTAAAACAAACTGCCAAGTGACATATAACAGGATCCCTGCAAAGGAATGTAGGGTCATGACACACACAATCTTCCACAATGATTTATTCTTTTAAAAAAGTTGTAAAAATCACGGGATGAAGTAGGTGGTCATGTCACTCTTCATCCAACAAGTCTGCACTGATACAGCACACTGAAGTGGACAAACTTTCATAACAACGCTGTAAAAACCCACACAAGTATCAGTAACTGATGGATGACTGAGCTGTGCTTGAAAGTGGCTACTTGCTCCTTCTGCACAGGCAGGAGGAAAAGATGCAGCTCACTGAAAACCTTACAGCTCTGCAGATGAGCTTGCTTGTTCTCCATCTGTTCATCCCCTTTTGGTCTCTGTTCAAACTGGAAGAATACCCTCCGGAGAGCGTGATCCCCAGGGTGCATCAGGTTTCTGATCCACACTGAATGCTGGGTCAGAGCTTGCCCGCGGAGAATGTTTTAATTACATCATGCTGGAATTTGGCAAGAGTCCTGGCATTTAATTAAACAGCCGTTTTTTGAAGCAAAGCTCACAGTAGAGCAGACAAAGAGACACAGATGCCTGATGATGTGCCTCATAGCAGCACTTCCCCTATGGCCCAGTGCCTACTCTGTAAGCAGTCCCCATCTACCAGGAATACAACATTTCACATCACCAGATGCCTAAAATCAGGCTAAATGTGGTGGTCTACACCCAGGAGTATGAAAACCACTCATATTTTCCAAGAACAGTGAAAACCATAGTAGAATGACTTCAGGAACATAAAAGCTGTATAGCCAATATTAGGAAAAGATTATTGGGATTCTTCCTAATTGCTTTCTCCCATGAAGAAAGGTCCACAGAGTAGCCATGCCACCATATTTCACCAGACACTTACAAATGTAAGGCCCAACAGGAAGATAACAAAATAGCAAGCATTTTTTAGGTATTTTTACCTGGAAAGTAATTTTTTCCTGATGTTACAGGGAAAGGCCAGGGCCATTTTAACAATTTAAAGAACTCTTGCTTTAAGATAGAATCCCCTGCTCTGCTGCCAGGTCCAAAAGAGAATTTTAAAACTACATTCCTGGGATCAAGCTTTCTAATTCTAGTTCCAGTCATTTTTTTATTTTTTTTTAACCTATCAGGGATTTATAATGCTCTGAACATCCGTAGAGGAACCAAGGATGACTCCTGAGAAGCATGCAGTAAGCACATCCGTGGCAGGACATCTACCCCCCCTCCTCTCTACCACAGATAGTTGGTGCATAAAGAGATAACCTAGGGGCTAAAAGGCCCAGCAGGTGGTCATCTCTGGCACCAAAAGGGCTCAGACCTCAGCTGAGAACCCACATCTTCATCTGGAGAGCAGATGTGGGAAGAGACGAAGGAAATACGCTTGACTGAGATACACTGTTTAACAAACTATAAAAGACATACGAGTTATCACAGAGGTAGAAGTCTCTGACACCCAGAAGCCTTATACACACACACCCTGAAAGTGTAGGAGACTTCTCCCTGGAATCTGGACACAGGTTCTGTGGTTACTTCTCTGGGTATTGAGCGAAAGGATATTCGATGTGTGTGCCCCATCAACAACTGGACGGTAAGATACACCGAACCCTAAGTTATATTATTTCTCCGCTAGCCGCAACATTAACAGGTACCTTTAAACCTCGCGCTGTACTTACCTACTAGCAGTTTTCTTTTTTGTCCTTATTCCTGTGTAGTATTAGTTTGTTTTAAGTCTTATGTCTGTTAGTTTTCTATTAAATAAAGAATTCATTCTATAATAGACTGAATCAGCCATCATTAAAGAACTTGCGAACGAGAGTGGGCTTTGGGGTGCTGGCCGCCTCAATGAAGTTACTGCTTGCTGCCAGAGGCCTGGGCAAAAGGCAAGGACTTATTTAAACTCCCCCATCCATTCATAACAACATCCACCCAGAACATCTGTTCTACCTCTGGGAAACAAGATCCATTGTAGCTTCACACTCCTGAACACAACAGTCTCAAAGGTAGCCTAACATGTAAGATACCATTCCCAGATTCTCCAAGCACTCTAGTAGTAAGTTCCTACAGGTTTAGAACAATATTGCCATTCTGGCCCTCTAAATAGGGTCTTTTACACAGATTCTAGTATTCTTTCGTTGCAAATACTTTCCCTGATGTACAGTAGCCTTTCCCCTGCCTCCATGCTGACAATCCATGGTCAGTTTAGCCATACACTCTTGATCCCTTCTCCTCAGCTGCCTCCAATCAATGAGATGCCTAATAAAAGTTTTACTGTCATAATCTCCTCCCTACACTACTCAGTATTTTGCACCAGTGAGTTCATGCCATTTCTACTTTTACCACCTCACGAAGTTCTGCCAACACATTCTGTTATGGTCCTTTTGCAGTAAGGATGTTTCACATTACACATATTGCTGGCTCATCCAGTTCAAAGCCAATAATGCAAATGTTAGACAAGACAGGTCTCTGAGGGAAAACCACCAGTAACATCACCATTGTTGTAACTCTCTATTGAAAACACCTTACTATGTGCTCTTCACATCAAGCAAGGTCTTGTTCACCCAAAGACATCTCATTTCAGGAGACAGGTTTGCCAGGACTAGCGGCAGTAGAGGAAAAGGAAGTGAGGCAGCAAAGAGTTGCAGTGAGCCTGCAGGTACTGTCCAGTAGAAGACACTGCCCTTTGGAAGAAGCACTTCCTTTCTGAAGTATTAAACAAACAACCCAAGGCAGAGCTGCCTTTTATTAAGGAACTAAAATTGATGTATGCTTGGGTTTGATACAGTTTTACACTACAATTCAGCTTGAGAAAGTTTGAACACCTAACCCAGCAGCATCATGTTCAACATAATGACAGCCATTACCATAAGCATTATAAAACCCTACCGCTTCCTATCTGTGAACTGTCAAACATTGAACTTTTTTTGATAGTATTTAGAGAGAAAAGACACCAAAAATGTAACGAATCCATTTTCAAAGGTCTCCTCTCCCTTTAAAATTTATTTAAAAAAAAAAAAAAAAGTACAACAGTTGCCACCAAGACCAAGAACACAAGATCAAATGAAGACTCATATGGCTGATTTATTGTCCAACCCCATAAAAATGAACTTGAACATCTAAGTTAGTCAACTAAGAGTTATACTTGCGCGTGCAAAAATTGAAAGCTAAGCACCCAAAAAAAAAAAAAAAAAAAAAACCACAAAAAAACAACCCAAACAAATCACGACAACTAAAAGAAAACCCACAAACCAATAACAACAGTAACACCTGCAGCTAAAATAATTGAAATGCTATGAAATTCAAGCTACTTGCTTAAAGGCTAACCCACGTTTTTAAGAATACTGGATCACAGTATACAAGTCCTGTAGTGCCTCAAATATATTAAAAACTTTGTATGCTTGGCCATGACAACCCATTAAATCGAGTAGTTTCCAAAGTACCTTACAGGGAAGATGTGAGGTTGGACTGTCAAGTACACTGCATGCTCAAACAAAAATTTATGGGAATTTGGAAGCTTTTAAAAGTTCCAAGGTTGTATTTTTTCTAAAACCCAGTAGCAAACACGTAAGCTCTTATATGCATAGTCATTTTTACTCTGGAGAGACAGACATTTTTAACAAGTAGATGCTAAAATTCTCCACAAAAATCCTATCCACAGGCTGCCAAAATTCATATGACCATAATGATTTCAAAACACAGCTGAACTGAAGACACCTTGGAAGCTGATATGTATTATGAATGCAATTACTCCTGTCACAATTAATATATTCTTGGATCATCAGGCCAGTAATTTCCATTCTATACAAGCAAGAGGCAAGGGGTGCCCTTGATGCCCTTCAGCAAACACTTGTTTCTGAACACCACATTTTAGATGAGGCTTCTGGAAAGTGTTTCCACCAAAGACCACTACTAACCAGCCATACGTAGAGTAGAGAGAAGTACTGGGTCAGGCAAGACAGAAAACACATGAATGAAACAGAAAAACACACTTGCTTATACAAAAACCTACACCACTTGGCACCAGCAACGGAGAGGTGTCAGATCTTATCTCAGAAGAGTTCCTCCTCTCAATCTCCTTCCATCAAAAAATTATTTAACTATATTTGTTCTGATGAATTATATGCATTGTCTGGCTACCAGCTATAACCTTTGGATTTGTACTCACAGCCGAGTCCGAACTCTTAAAGAACCATGGAAAATTCTAACTACAGTCTGACTTCATAATGGGTTACAGTATGCCTAATGTCACTCATTCCACAGCTGACTTACAAACTCACTCAGAACCAGTCACAATGACTGCATTCCAATGTCAAATTCTATTTTTAACATTAAGAATATATATATTTCTTCCATTTCAAAGGTTTAATATTTTCTTTAAAGGACAGCATCTTTTAACCAGACCTTTTTAATTGGGTTACTATATGCAAATTATTGTGAGAATTAGTATTACTAACACCTCACAGTCTACATGTCCTTAGGATCCCAGCAACACTATTTGCATTAAAATCTACTCAAGAATACCCTCATAGAAGTGAAAACTGTTCCAATTAATGCTAAGTGTTCCCTGTATTGTTCTGACTGCCTTTAGAAAAACATGCTCATAACATGCAGCTCTTCATTGTATTTGTAAATACTGGGGTCCATGTAGTTGTCCCTATCACCACAGAATCATAGAATCATTTAGATTGGAAAAGACCTTTAAGATCATCAGCTCCAACCATGAACCTAACAGTGCCAAGCTTAGCACTAAACCACATCCCCAAGTGCGACATCTACACGTCTTTTAAATACCTCCAGGGATGGAGACTCAACCTCTTCCCTGGGCAGCCTGTTCCAGTGCTGGACAACTCTTTCTGTGAAGAAATTTTGCCTAATATCCAATCTAAACCTCTCCTGGTACAACTTGAGTTCATTTGCTCTCATCCTATCACCTGTTACCTGGGAGAAGAGACCAACAACCCACCTCACTCCACCCTCCTTTCAGGCAGCTGCAGAGAGTGGTAAGGTCCCTCCAAGCCTCCTTTTCTCCAGGCTAAACAACCCCAGCTCCCTCAGCTGTTCCTCGTAAGCCTTGTGCTCCAGGCCTTTCACCAGCTATGTTTCCCTTCTCTGGACCCACTCTAGCACCTCAATGTCTTTTGTGTTGTGAGGGACCCAAACTCAACACAGGATTTGAGGTGTGGCCTCACCAGCACCAGGGAGGGACGATGACTGCCCTGCTCCTGCTCGCCACTCTACTGATGATACAAGCCAGGGTGCCACTCGCTTTCCTGGCCACCTTCAGGCAAAACTATATTAAAAAAAGAGGCAACCACGATAACTAGACAACATTTGATGTGCTGGTCAGTTGCACGACTGAATAAGCAAATCCCTAGGAATGACAACAAATTACTATCAGGACTTAACACAGACTGCTGTCAATTTGAACAGCAGAGGTCTTAAAATGCCTAGAAAGACTGCTTAAGCTTCTGAGTCTTGTGCCTGCTATAGATGATTTGGACAAGAATATCAACAGAAACAGAAAATTCATAACAAAAGCAAGCCTCCAAGCATGGACCCTCTAACAGAAGCCACAACTAAGCAGAAAACAAAACAAAAAAATTAAATGTTTTGCTTTTAAAACTACCAAAATATTTATTATTATATATTGTTTTTTCTCATGGCAGGAAGTCTGAATGCCTGCTTGAAAAAATTTCTGAAGACCTAGCCACACTGAGAGCCACAAACTACATCTACTTTAGGCTGTCATTTTCCATGTTCTATAGAATCACAGAATATCCTGGGTTGAAAGAGACCCATAAGGATCATCAGTCCCTCTCCTGGCCCTGCACAGGACCTCCCAAGAATCACACCATGTGCTTGATATTGTCCAAATGCTTCTTGAACTCTGTCAGGCTTGGTGCTGCGACCACTTCCCAGGAAAATCTGTTCCAGTGTCCAACCATCCTCTGGGTGAAAAACTTTTCCCTAATATCCAACCTAAACCTCCCCTGACACAACTTCAGGCCATTCATTTGGGTCCTGTCACTGGCCACCACAGAGGAGAGATCAGTGCCTGCCCCTCCTCCTCCCCTCATGAGGAAGTTGTAACTGCAATGAGGTCTCCCCTCAGCCTCCTCCAGGCTGAACAAAACAAGTGACCTCAGTAACTCCTCTAATTGTTTCTTAACAACTTCGGATTTACATATGAAGTGAAAACGACATCTTATTATCACATTTCTGGAACTAACCCTGGCAATTCTTGTAACAGCTTTTATTAAAACTTTATTTTCTATATGAATCAACCAGTGACTGGTAAGTCATGCAAGTACTTTAGCTTCTAATAAAGACATGGCATTTAATTAAAAAGTAGTTGGATTGCTTCTGCATTTCCAGAATTACAAAATCAACAGTATATCTAAAATTCAATGCACGTAGATGAAAAATTTCCCAGGCCTAAGTTTCCTCTCTGCTTATGCTGAACAAGTTTCCCCAAAGTAGGTTTCCCCCCATTTGAATCACCTTTTAGAGCTGTTTGCCAATTTAAGATGAACAGTCAGTGTTTTCAGGTCCAGCTGCTCCATTTAATCCAGAGCATTAAGCAGATTCCCTGACATGGGAAGCAGAGCCATGCTGACACACCTGTGGGTATCTGACATCCAGCTACCAGAAGCTGTTAATGCCAGGAGACACAAAACATGAACAAAAGGGCTGGTAACAAGAATTCTCCTGCAGAAAGAGCAGCAGATGCTGACAGTATTCAGCTTTTAGTAAACTAACTAAAATATTTAGAGTACTTAGTGTTCTTCTTTTAAAAGCATAGACCAGAAGAGAGCAACAGTCCTCATTAGGCCTAAAGAGAAGTATGACCTAAAGAACAAGTCAGAAGAAAATCAAGCCATTAATACCAGATATTTGTTTAGACTTGGAGCATCCTACCTTGTAATGGGAAAGGCCTTCAGTCTGGATTAGTCCTCTACTGCAGGAAATGCTCACCATATAAAACCCAGTATTCAGGAAAAGAAAGCCTAAGCAGGATTAGATAATTACAAACAGAGACAAGCAAGTTAGGCAGCTTTGAGTCACAGCTGTTGTCAAGCTACAAAATCTGCTTTTTGCAGGATTCTGCCAATAATCACAGACAGTAAATGTGTCCATTTGCCTGTCTTCTATCCTTACCAAAGAGGAAACAGACACCAAAATTCTATTCTTTTTTTAAACCCCTGGAAGGGCTTCAAGTCCATAAAGGAATCCTGCATGAGTTATTTGAAATTCACAGACCAGACCAACTTTAGAAATCTGCTGAAGAAGCAATGTCCATTAGCAACAGAATTTCTTCCCATGCAAAGCCTCTACATGGACGAGGATCACAGTTTAGACAATTATGCCAGCAACAAATGGATCCTCCAATGGCACCTTACCTGATCTGACAAAACTATTACAGACTAAATTTGAAAATGCCCTTTTCTCTGTATAAACCAAACTAAAACTAAGGGGGCTTACAGCTATACCCAGTAGGTAAATTAGCTTTCACTCTAGTTTCACCCTCAGTTTAAAAGGTAGTCTCATTGTTCTTAAATAGAGACTTCCAGAACAAAGATACTTTCTACGTGCAGACAGAGGCTTAGACTCACAGCCATTCTCAGTGAGATTTGCCCCAGTTGGACCCATCAAGTTCAAGTCAGGGCTTGGAGCAACAGTACAGTGTGATACAAGCAAAGTATTTCAGAAAAAGCTATTTCAGAGTAAGATGAACTCGAACAACGATATGCTTCAAAGCTTTTACTGTAAAAAATGTTTATAAAACCCATCCCTTATTGAGAGCTATTGAAAACAGATGAACAATAAAAATGCTTATGCAGGAAAAATAAAAAGCTTGGAAAAACGCAGCTTTATTTCTTATGGTCCATAAATCCGATAGGTAGAGATGTACTATACATGCGACAAAACTCCATTTCCAAAACGCTAGGATGGTCCTTCACAGTTCACTGCAAATTCATGGAGCTTCAATTAATTCTGTCATTATGAGAGGAGCAGATCACACAGGTAGGTTAATACATTGTCACTCAGCAAGGCTGCACTACTGGAACAGGGCTAGAAAAGCAGCTTTATCTATCTTACAGTCCACCCATCAAATCAAAAGGCTAGGAGAATAGAGTTTGTTCAGACTGGAAAAGAGAAGGCTTTGGGGTGACTCAGGTGTGGCCTTTCAGTACCTGAAGGGAGCCCACAAGGAAGATGGAGACGAATTTTTACACAGGCATGTACTGACAGGACAAGGGGGAATGCTTTCAGACTGAGAGTAGGTTTAGGTTAGATATTAGGAAGAAATTCTTTCCTATGTGGGTGGTGAGGCTGCCCAGAGAAGCTGTGGCTGCCCCATCCCTGGAAGTGTTCAAGGACAGGTTGGATGGAGCTGTGAGCAATCTGGTCTAGTGAAAGGTGTCCCTGGCCATGGCAGTGGGGTTGGAACTAGATGATCTTTAAGGTCCCTTCCAACCCAGGTCATTCTGTGACTAAAAAGCAAGGAAAAAAACAGACTCACTCTCTCTAATGAAACTTCTCATATTGCTGCTGCTCCGAGGCTCAACCACAAGGTGTCAGAAACAAATGTTTTTAGCTAAACTATAGTGATGAATGATCACAATTCGCAGGATTTCATTTTTAAACACAAAATATGACTGCAGCTTTTCACTTCTACTGACTACTGTAGTCAAGAGAATTGTAGCATTTCAAATAAGGAGCAGTGAAGACCTAACAAGAAAAGAGCACCCACTTACCTCTTGTTCTTGCTTCAGATACCAGCCACACTTCTAAAATATACAGTTCTAGCTTACAGGTTCTGTCTATTAACTCTTCACATGACTCCATTAAACTATTCTTAGTTCATAAGTCACAAAGGGTCACTGCAAAGGACAGGACACCAGGCTACAGGAGTCTCATTTCAGCCAGTTCATGTGTTTCCAGCTCTACGCAAAGGTATTCCCAAGAGTGTCTTCAGAGAAAGCAATCTTGCCCATACAGCCCTTTTCTTCCAATTCCTACTTCTGCCACTGCTGATAACTGCCATAGAGATTTTAATTCAAATATGGGGGACACAGTAATACTGTGCAGAACCTGGATTGTCAGCCTGGAGAGATGATCATCACCTACACAAAGAATGCACAACATTTCTTAGGACAAAAAGTAAAGCATTAGGATTTAACTCTGTTGTGGTTTGACATACCAAACCCACTACAAACTCCATGACATAAACACAACAGCACAACATGAAGAGTCCCTTTCCAATGAGAACCTATACAAAAAAGTACTGTTCTGAAGGACAAACCCAACCCTCAGATGCCCTGGTACAGAGGAAGGCAAGCAGTCCCACAGCAGCACGCTCTCACAGGTCAAGGACACACATGTTTTGGGTTAGCAGAAAGCATGCCAATGAATCCCAAGGAATCAATCACTATTTAGGTTTAGCATCAACCAAAAATAAAGATGCTCAAGTCTAAATAGCATTTTTACACCACACATATGCAAAAAACATTTTAAGATAAAAGGTTGTATTTTGCTAAGAATGAGGCATAAAGTACTTCGTAACATTTTATCTTATTGTCATTACACATTCAAAGAAACAGCAATTCCAGTCTGTTTACTATGGCCAAATGCCCAGAATTAATTTTTTTTCACACATCTGTTTAACCTAGAAATTGGACAGTTTAGGCTGCGAGAAAACAGAAGGCTGAAAATGCAAACATCTTTGCCTTGACGTGAGAGGACCTGCAGACTTGGTAGGTCACTTATTTTTACAGTAACATAGGAGAACTTTTGCCAAGACTTTAGATCCCAATTAGTTGAGACACGACAGGATTATCCAGTATTTTACAGCAATTTCCTCACTTAGACAGAATATCTGTCCTTGGCATCCTCCACTTTCATCTGCAACTCTAACTAGCAAAATAAAAAAAAATGACCATTTATTCTAAGTGAAAGTGGGAGAAAATTATGCCTAAAAGTTTTCCTGCAGCTCTGGTACCTTCTTGAGAACTCACCTACAGATTATGGAGATTTGGGGGAAGAAAAGTAAATGTTTCTCCCTTTTCTAGTTGATAAACTGGCTCTGAAACTCTAACTTCAACTCCCCTCTGCAGTTCTAGAATGAAGGAGCCTTGATCCAGTTCTGTCACTAGATTTATGAGGAATGTGCAACACAGACCCAGTAGGCAGCAAGGCCCAGTTCTGCCACTCCTAAATTTTCCTTTGCTTCAGAGGAGTTTGCTGGCTGCTATAATTTAGTTGGCCTTTCCTATTTCCTGTGCCTCTCACAGACAATAAACAGAAATATTCCAGACATTACTTTTTGTCTGGATCCCAAGAAGCATTTTCAAAACAACACAAGCACTTGCAGTGCCCACTCTCCCACACTTCTCCTCAAACCAACATAGCAGAAGAGAAGTACTCATCTCAAGAGACAACCGTGCCATTATGCAAAGGAAGAATAACCTCTTAGCCACTTCGTAATTTACTCAAAAGTGATTAGGAGGAGTAATGGAAAATTCTTCAGGATGTTAAAACTTATGGCCAGTCTGAATGGCATCAATGCAAAAAAAAAGTACTACCTGAGCTTCACAGAGTCAAGCAGCTGTTGCCACCAACCAACCATCTGCACATGAGAGCACACCCAAAGCTCTACTGGCTTTGCATACAGTTGCTGAACTATAAGGAACTGCTGTCAGATTTTACAAGAGGGCAGCAGGCAACTGGATTTACTGACTGTAAGGATCTAAGGATCAGAGAATCAGAGACAACTGACGTTCATCTCTCAGAACACATTAAAGTGAATACAGACTAATCTTAGACTGGAGTTTGCTTTCAGCTGCTGAGAAATAATTTGAGAGGCAGCTCTTGAAGAAGCAATACCAGATTTGACCCAAAATTACAAACAAATTCCTTTTGCAGCTTCTGGACGGATTCCTTACCTGTTCTGTTTTTAGCTTCATTCAAACATTCAAAGCCCCCCCTGGAAAAATGGTAGCATCTTTCTTACTTATCCTTAATTGTTTCCAACATGGCCACAGAGCTTCACAGTAGTTTATACAGCAAGATAGCACAGGAAGTAATTAAAGTGGCAAACTCTCTTTAAAATACTTCTGAAAACATTTGTACCACTTATCTAAATGGTGTTATCTATCCACACAGTGCTACCAAATCATAAATCCATCACCCTTCAGAATAAATCCTTGTGTAAGTGGCAAAGCAATGACAAAACATCAGATACAGAGAGTCATCTATTTACTCTTCAAAACTGATGCAATCTCTTCAGAGAAGTTTTCTTACGTCTAGAGTAGAGTCCATCTTCAAGGAAAGAAAAAAAACAACAGTGATACCCTTTCCAACTTCATTGGAAAGCACTGAAGGATCACCTGACATGCCAAGCCCTTGAGATACCTTGGACTACTGCCAAACAGGAAAGATAATATTAAGCTACTGTACTTCTTTTTACCTATTGCACAGGAGAGAGATCAAAGTCAGTCCTTCAGTAAATGAACAACAGCAACTCTTCTGTTAAAGTTCATCAGCGCTGTGATTGCACAGCTCCACTTTAGAGGAGTTACTCTGCCACTGCTCAGATGCAGCATCCCTCTCTCCTCCATCACAGAACATTCCACCAAAAAATCCTAGGGGAATACCCAGCTTATTGCAGCTGGTACTCAGCAAACTAAGAACACACTACATCAAAAAAAGAATTTTAATTCACCCGCTTTCCAAAGGGCATAGCCCTACTGAAGGGTAGGGTTGTCACATTTCACTGGATCAGGTCAATGCACTACATTAATATATATTGACACAAAGCATTAGTGTTATGGTAAATTGTTTCTAAAAAATGCAATTAATTGATTTCTGGTCTGCTGGCAACCAGAATTATCAGGGCTCAGTTGATGCATTTCAGAAGATAGCCAGGATTTAATGACTTTCCTATATAATTAATGTGGCAAGACAGTCTCAAGGAAAGTACAGTGATCTGGTTTCCAATCTCCTTAACACATTTCATTCTTGCATTACTTGTGCTTGTTTTTTCGCATATTTTTCTAAAGGCACAACAGTACACTGTCCTTATCTGAATATTGCACTTTAAATAAAAAAAGTAACAAAATACAGTTCAATTCCTCAAATGAAGTATTTCAGAAGCAAGCCATCTTTTTTAGAACACAAAAGCCAATGCTGGTCACGTAACACTGAAAATCATACTCTTAGCCTTAACTCATATGTTTGCATAGCAGCACTTCTTGCTCATAACAAGGTTTTTCATAGAACACTAAAGAACTCCAAAGAGGTCAAATCCCAAGCGGATCAAATACAGCACCTGCAGGAACTATGAAGAAGAAACTATGCATACCTTTTACTCCTGTGGAAAAGTAAAACTCTACAGAGATGGAAGAAATTGCAAAGGGCTTACAGAACACTTGGAAAAAGCCGACTGCAAAAGTATCACAGAGCAGCATTGCACCATCATCACACAGTATTTGGAAAGCATTCTAAATCAAAGGGGATTAGAAATCAATGGAAACCCCAAGAATTCTTTGCATTTGCACTTGAGGTCTTGCATTGCTCATCATGCACCTCTCGTACTGCTACAGGTTAGAAACACAAAAAGCAAAAGCAGGTTTTTTATGTAAAAGAGAAAATAAAACACATCGCACTTGTTTAGGTGTGGTCATGCTGCCTACTAGTTAAGGATTTGTGTGAAAGACTGAGGAACTCCAGTGACACTGCCCTCTTCTCTACCCTGCCCTTTCTTACCTGGGCGCACAAAGCAGCATCCCTCATGAGGCCTAGGTTACTGCATTCCAACAGGTGAGCTTGATCTATCCTGTTCATTAGAGAGAGCTTTTATACTAAAACATGGTCATTGTCTCTGGAGAATGCCATCCACTTCAAGACTTCACCAGGCACAATAAAAAACTCATCTTCTACAAAACCATTGCTTTTGGGTATCAGCCAGCAGACATGAGGGCTCTCCTCACAGGGCTGTCCAGCAGCCATGTAGCACCACTTTCAGTGCTCGGTAGATATCAAATTTGTTCAACCAAAATAAAAACTTACAAGAATAAGTTCTATTGATTTTACAGGGATTTTGTTCATACTTCATACCCATTAGCCAGCATCTACAGGGTTCAAGCAAGATTGTGTGATGATCCTTCTTCTCCCAAGGGCATAGTTAGAGACCTAGCCTCGGCTCGAAAATACCTCCTGAATCAACAGAATCCTTCACAATTTGTCTTATATTTTCTCAAAACCATGGATGGCTAGCATCAGCAACAAAGCTGTTACCAGTATGACTCAATTAACAAAAAGCCCAGGCTCTGTGTCCTACCTACCACATTCCTTTCAGTTAAGTGCCAATGCCTCAATTAGGAAGAAAATTGAGGAAAACATGGGTAGGATTAATCAGTGCTTAAAAGGCACAAACGGACAAATCACACAACCACTGACGGCCAACTGCTGCGTGAAAGGCTCCTGTGTCTGACCAGACTTGTTCTGGTTTAGATTCTAATCCTGGAGAAGCTAAACTTCACTTTCTAGGAATGTTTTTGCTCATGTAGAGACTTAACGAAGAAACCCTACACTTCAGTGACAGACATGGCAAGGGGAAGGGCAGGAGGAGATCTTATCCACAGAAGGGCAAGAATTTGTTTTCTGTAGAAAATGAGGTCTGGCAAAATGAAAGCAGGAAACCCAGAAAGGAACAGGTCTGCAACATCCACTGTGTCCTACTTCTGCCAAATCCTGTGCTCAAAAAAAAAGGTAAGCAATAAGGTTGTTCAATTCCACTTCATTCCACTGACACGCACTATGGAAACATGTACCATGTTAAAGATGCTGTGCAGTCATCACAGTTCAGCTCTTGGAGAGCCAAATACAGCTTGCCATACAAGGTACTTTCGTGATGAGAAGCAAATTACACCATTATCAAAGACCTAAATCAAAACAATATTTGAATCAATAAATTCCTGGACAAGTAAACAGAAACTAGTCCTTCCCCTTATTCACAACTTCTGTGCTACTTCTTGATAAACTGTAAGCAAATTCACAGTTGGATTATTTCTCAGATACAAGAAAGGCTCTCACATGGAGCCTTTTAAAACCAGAGTTAAAGCAGGAAAAATTAGTAATTGTTTGAGGGAGAGGAAGTCTCACATTCACCTTTGTTCCACTAGTTCCTGGCAAGAGAAATAAATACTCACCACAAGCATTTGTGTTTTTCCATAAAGGCAACCATGCAGGGCAACAAAAGGTACACCCACAGGGGAGTAAAGAGCAATAATTTCCCAAGAGAAATGAAGACATAAGCAAAATATTCTGCTCATGCCTAACTGAGTGCCAAAGAAAACTTTAGACTGGACTATGCTGTCTAGTCTATACATACAAATGGAAAGAAAAACAGTTTTAAAAAGTCGCCCCTAAAATCTTACGTTGGAACATTTTGATTCATGCACTGTGGCTATAGTTCTGATGCCACAGAACACTTAACCTTTCACCTTTCTAGAAAGTTACCCCCTCTCCCACACAGAACAAATGTTCAAGGAATAGATAACATTAACAGGTGAATTATCCTAGAGGAAGTTTTTTGGCACTAAAATCAAAATGCAAATTCAACTGCCAAGTAGCATCAGACAGCAATACCCAAAACCCACTGTATTGTACGTAACTTTAGTTTTAAGGAGAAGACTCTAAACTGAGAAGCATCTACTAGCACTTTAGAGAATTAAAATTAACCACGTTGTCTAGTAGTGATTGCTTTCAGAAAAAATTTAAGACAATTGTATTTAATTATTTCACTTATGAAAAGTAAGCATGTCTTCTAAACTTGAATATTAACCTTCCATAACTTAAATGGGGGATTTAAATCCTTTTTGATTCAATCCTAGAATACATTGAAAGAAGCAAATCTTTACACCAGTAGAATAAGGATTACTGTCAAGTATTTTTACCAGTCATGGCTACATCAACTTGAACATGGTACAAATGATTTCTTATTATTAATTATTAATAATACAACTTTATTAATCAAAGTAACAATCTTCATTTTCTAGGAGAGCAAAAAAATGTCATCCTGGGCTAGCTGTTCTTCCTGAAGCAAGCAAAACTCCACTGAAGAAGCTTTTATGAAAAGTACAGACCATTGCTGCTGCCAGAAACAGCAACAAAAAAACACAGAGCCAAATTCTACCACCACAACTCTTAGGAGGATTCTTCTATTTTACCTGTTCTCTGCCAAGAGAAAGTGTTGTCATTGAGAAAGCGCGAGTTTCCTTATCCAGTGGAAATGAAGACTTTTAGCATTAATAATATAAGGTAAAAATAAATTATAGCTGAAAAACTCCAAACCAGCTGTAGACGCAAGTTTACAGAGTACTGTTTAGAGACACTCAACTATGGTAATAAAGCCTTCACACTTGCCAGAACTTGCTACAGCTGAACTCTATTGCTTCTGAAAGTCTGGTAGTAGCTTTTCTAAACATAAGTAACCAGTAGAAGTACAGGAGGATCAAGTTAGGGAACATTCAACCAAACCGGACAGGCACAAATCCAGGAGACCTAATGGAGTGCACTGGTAATGGCTGTGTGATCTGGCCAATGTCATGGCAAAGTCACCCATTACTGCAAAAAGGTCATGGTTGTCAGGAGAGGCTCCTGGGAACTGGACAAAAGCAAAACACAGTCCTGTCTCTAGAACTGCTTGGAGGACAGGAGGGGAGCCACAGGCTGGTCAGCCTCACCTCAGTCCAGGAAAAGTGACAAAGTTTCCTGGAAAACATTTCCAAGCCAAGAAGGTGATGGGAAGTCATTATCAGGGATTTATAAGCGGAAGTCATGCTTGGCCAACCTGACAGACATTGATAAGAAAACAACTGGCACTAGGGGAGTACACAAGTGGTTTATGCTGACTTCAGCAGGACTTCCCAACTTTTGTTTTCCATAGCACCTTCACAGACAAAAGGATGAAGCAGAGACTAGCTAAGTGGACCGTGAGATAAAATTGAGAACTAACCTGCCAGGCAGAAAGATACTTAGAGAGCTAGGACACTTTACTCTGCAGCAGAGGGGACTCAAACAGAATCTTATCATTGTGTATAAAATACCTGCAGAGGAGAGAGAGCGGAGTAAAGGCGGCAGAATCTTCTCAGTGACAGCCAGTGAACAGACAAGAGGGAATGCTCACAAATTGAAATACAAGCATTTCTGTTTAAACATTAAAGCATTTTTTTCCTCTTTTAAAACCTACAAGTGACTGAACACTGGAACAGGCTGCTCAGGGGCACTGTAACATCTTCATCTTCGGAGGTGCTAAGAAATCTGATGGTACAATATTCTGTGCAATCTGCTCCAGTTGGCTTCATTTTGAGCAGTAGGTTGGATTAGAGATCTCCAGAGGTGACACTTCCAATCTTTGGGTTTGTGTACTTCAAGCTCTATAGACATTCAAATATGGCCAAGAGTTGATTGGAAAATATTGTAATGTAATTTTACTGTCTGTACAGATCTCCACTGGCAGTCTAGTATTCCAAAACAAGAAAAATTCCACAGCTAGAAGCTCTGGAATAAGAGCACCCATGTTCTCCTACCATGCTAAAAATAAAAATAACTTTCAGGCTTGTTGGCTACAAAAGAGTACAATCACACATGAACCAAAGGAAGAAGGTCAGCTACTAGATATCCTTGACATACAGGAGCATACAGTTAGCTTCAACTAAATGCTAGTGTGGCTAACTGGAATTTAAATCCTCCTGCCACGAGGCTTTTCTTATACCTCTTTTAGTATACCATGAAGTTTCAAAAATGGCAAAAGCTCAAGTATATCAACAATTTTCACCACACAATTCAGCAATAGCTTATTGTTTCCACAGCCTTATTTTTAAAAAAGTTATGCAAGACCACACTCGGAGTACTGTGTCCAGTTCTGGAGACCATAGCGCAGGAAAGACATGGACCTGTTGGAACAAGTCCAGAGGAGGACCACAAAAATAATCAGGGTGCTGGAGCACATCTTCTATGAGGAAAGGCTGAGAAAGTTTGGGTTGTTCAGCCTGGAGAAGAGAAGAGTCCTGTATTTATAAGAGTCCTTATTGCAAACTTTCAATACTCAAAGAGTGCTTATAAGATGGGGACAGACTTTCTAGTAGTCTTGTTGCTATAGCACAAGGGGTATTGGTTTTAAACTAAAAGATTTAGACCAGATACAAGGCAAAATTTTTTTTACAATGAGGGTGGTGAAACACTGCAACAGGTTGTACAGCGAGGCAGTGGATACCCCACCCCTGGAAACATAAATGGTCAGGTTGGAAGGGGCTACGAGCAACCGAAGCTCATTGCAGGGGGATTGAACTAGATGGCATTTAAAAGGTCCCTTCCAACCCAAACTAGTCTATGATTCCATGTTGATGCCACAAGCAACTTCCTTATAAAGTCTCAAAGAAAAGGCAAAAGAAAAACTGGAATAGAAATATGTTTTACCTGGTACTACAGAAAAACCCCAAAAACATCTGTTGAGTACATCTTTTGGTGACCAGCTGTTGCCTTTTGTCTTGCCCTCCAGTGACAAACAAGATCAAGTACTGCCATCATTGCACCAGAGACAAAAGAATACAAGAGCCACAAGCACCATAAGAAACTCTCAAATAAGCGCACTTTGTCTTCATGAGTTCCCACAATAGCATTACTATCTCTCAAGGATAGGATTTAGGCAAAATACTCACCCTAAGTAATTATTACACAATTTAAGAAAAATTTTGCAGTTTCTCTTCTCCATGCAGCCACTTACACAGAAAGAAGACTGTGTGCCATCTGGCAACAAAATAGTATCTGAGCCTTAAATAGACGGCATGCTTCTCCACTATGCATGCAGTCATACAAGCAGTAAGTCTGAATTCCCCTCCAATTGACAAGATTACACATGTCATGTGACAACTAGACTTGACACAAATTCTATTTTTACTGTGAAACAAGGTTGTGTGACTCCTGATCAAAAGAGGTTCTTCCTAGTTAACTATCATTGATGTTATGCCAGTGTTTTGGGAGTCCTCTTTCTTTCTGAGAAAAGACAACCGAACAAAAAGACAGCCAACCTCATAATTGCTCCTTTTATAATATCATCTGCAAATTTCGTTTGGTTTTCTTTTTACAGGAACAAAGAAGGAAGTCGAAGAAGGTAATTTTTAAAATAGATTCACCAAAAAGAGTATCAAAACACCCTCCTCCAAGCTAATGCTGCTTAAAAGGACTTCAGTATAGCATTACTGCAGCTATTATACACATTTGTACACAAATCCCTAAGAAAGAAAAGTGCCACGTGATTTCAGATGTTGATTTGACAAATTTGTGTATTGTAGACAGGAATTTCCTGATTCAAAACATGGGCATGAAAAAGAGCTTCCTGTTGCTCACTTTACTCCAAGGGTAAAAAAGGGTAAAAAAATCCCCAAAAGACAACAATTTTTCCCCATTTACTTAAGGCAGAGGTCACAAAAGTGTATAGGGTGATGAAGAGACCTATTTTGCCAACAAATTACTTCTGTTGAGTCTGGATACTGGCACAGCATTGGAACCTTCTCCTTAAATACCTGTTCGGACACAGCCAACTCAAGCATAACATCAAGATGGTAAACACCTCCTTCATGCTTCAACTCCTTTAAGGAGGTCTCACATAAACCAAACTCAATGCCATGTTGGTGCTAGAAGGCACACAAGTCGATTTGGAACTAAAATGAGGGGTATGATCAGACAGAACTAACAGCTTTTTCCCCTCAAGGTCAGCTACAACACTCTGACTTCTCAATTAAATGCTACTTGAATAACAAAGTCCTGCAGGTCACCTATCCAATCACAAGCTGCACATCTATACACACAGAAAATGTTGCATATTTCTTCTTCTCATCAAGAAGGAACAGATTTTACTGGGAGCCCACCACCTGTTTTACAGCTTTTGAAGGTCTCTACTCCTTAATGAAATAGTTCTCCTAATCTGGCAAAGCACATGTCCTGTATTAAAAAATAGGGCATGGCTAACTATAAAATGAAGAGCAGAAATAAACCACTTGTGCATTTCATCCTTCAAATGTCATCCACTGCCTTCTGCCAATCACTTTCCTAACACAAACAAGACACATGAAGGAGCAAACCAATTCCTAGTTAAGAATTGTTCACAGAAATAAGGAATCCAGAAGTGGCCAAGACTGAAACTGCCAGAAAACTAAGTACCCAGAGGAGGTTTCTGGGGTTAGCAGTTTAGACTTAAAACCATTCACCCAGTTCTGAATACAATTTGATTTTTATTTTTTCCCCATCTCAAGGAATGATATAGTATCAACTTCAGTTTGGATTTTATAAAGTCCAGTTTGGTAAAAGGATGTTCAAATTCAGTTTAGAAAAGTTACAAAGCAGTCTCATCTCCTTCCATGCCTTTGGGGAGTGGGCAGAAGGACGAGGATGTGCAAGTCCTGGACTCCTACTACCTTAACTGAGACAGATCTGCTGGAAGTTTTCCATGTCATACATCCCCAGCTTCAAAGTTTATTCAGGCCTCTGACTGGCACCTAGTTCACTTTTTTTTTTTAATGTTCAGAAGAGGATCCAGTTAATCTCGCACCATGCAAAGCTACCAACCAAGTCAAAGATAACTCCCTAGAGTACAGTTCATTAGCTAATATCTATTTAAAAAACAATAAAATGAGACCCTCCCTTCCCCCAGGAGCATTTTATGAACTAACATGGATGTTAGTCACTAAGCTACTTTCTAAAAAGCTATCGATAAAATTAGCAACTTTTTAAAGCCTGAATCTCCCACAAATCCATAGCTGTGTGCGTGTGTATAAACACGCACGTGTGAATCACACACAGGCTGGTCATTCTTTTAGAAAAGAAAATTCTGTTTTATGAGAAACTGACAGCAGCACAGCAGCTCACTTGAGTGGTGTGTCCAACCCTCCTCCTGCCCCTGCCATGCGACCTAGACAACAACATGCAGTGTAAGTACTGAGCTTAGAGCAAATTTACTTTTTGGAGACAAACTGAGTAAACACACACAATCATTTTGCATTGCTCAGTTGACAGTTACATAAAAAATGAACATTATAAGCAGCATTTTTGAAGATTACTTTTGATTAACAGCAGTTGGTCACTGTAAGACTGGAAATTCACTTTTAAGAAAACAACACTGCTTGAAGGATTGAGATTTGGAATATTGACATACTTCCGGTCCAAACTTTGCTGGTAAGTGGCAAGTCTCATCTATCTGAAGGAAGCAAAGTGAGATTCAGCCACAGGCAAAATGCAAGAACTGAAACTGGACAAGTACTAAAAAGCAGAGTACAATCAAATAAGTAAGTGCAACACCAAAAGCACTATTAACTAGCACCCTAATATCTACAGTAGTCCCATGGAGGTTAAGGTTAAAAAACAAACAAACGAAAAAAAACCCACCAGAACAGTAAAGTAAGGCAGTGGTAAGTGCGATATACTAAACTTCATGTTTAACAGGTCAAATAGTTATGGGTAAATGCAACTCAGACATCAAAACAAAGTGAGGAAAAAACCACACAGCCTAGGAGCCTTTTAGCACCCAACTCGATGAGACTTCACTTGACTCTGGGAACCTCACGGGCTAGAAAATAATAAATACCAGACAGAAAAACTGCCTTTGCTTCTGAAGATGCAGTACACAGGGAAGATACCTCAGGGGGGTGTCATAATTTTGTAATTAAATAATGTAGTAAAAGCTAATTTATTGCCTTTCCCACCCCCTTACCCTCATTAAAATTTCCCATGAGGCTTCACAGATTCTAACCACCAATATAAATAATTGTTAAATGATTATGATTCAACTCTTTAAACAAAAGACTGCGAGACTACCATGGTATACTGTTTTTCACAGCTGACATAAGCACTGTATGTGAAGTAAATCCAGCAACACTTTGTGCAGAAACAAATCCTAACATATGCTAAAATCTATAGGTCATGAATGCCAGAGCTTTCAGATTAAAAAGATTTCCATACACAACATCAGGTGTGTCAGAACACCTACCATCACTGAAGTAGCAGAGATCTAGTTTGAAATGAAAGGCAGCATTCACAAGGAGTTGGTGTCCAACACCTTCAAGAAAAAGGACAATCTGAAAGCCTGTATAATGCGTATAATTGTATATACAATTGTGTACAATGCAGACCTTAACCATGTTTCCCAGGTGAAGGGACAGATTTGAGAGGGTAACATACTCCAAAATGAACACAGACTGATCCGTTCCTCCACAGTGCTACATGCTGGCAATTCTCAGAAAGTTTTAGCTACCGTGTACCAGGTCACACATCATAATTAAAGCCACTTTTGTGGAACCATGTTGCCTGTGCTTTGTAGCAACTCTATCTCATGACAAAGGCAGGTTTCTGTGCTAGTGCTTACTTTAGCAGAACACTGGGATCTACACAGGAATTCTCCCTCCAAGTGGTTTGTGAAGAGAAAACACCACAAATAAAAATTTGGAGAAGGAACATTTTCAAACTAAGAACTGAGTGAAAGTTTTTCCTGAAGAGTTTGCATTAAAATCTTCCCAAATTAAATATTCAGATTCAAAAAGAAAAAAAAAATTGTCAACAAGGCTTATGATTCAGAAAGGATGTTGATTTCCTTGCCTAAGCTGCTGTTCCACCTATTTCTCCCACAGTTTCATCTATTTTTCCCCTGCCATCCTCTGATCTCTACAGCACCAGGCTCCTGTGTTGCATCAAGTCTTTCATGATACATTTTAGCTGATCAACTGGAGTTGCTTCTCACTGTCACCAATCCTCTCTAGACCAGCTTCTGCAAGGAGAAAGTGCAGGAGATGCCCAAAGAAAGTTTTATCCCCAACTGCAAGATTCTAGACAGTTGACTTATTAAAAAGACATTCTTCATATGGTCTGAACATCAGTATTGTCAAAGTTTTGTACCATTATTTATCTCCTCTCAAATTTGACTGGTTCTCAGGTCTCAGTTTAACAAAGAAGTCGTGTTGAAAAGTTATTTTTTAAAGCGCAATTTCACCTCAACGCCACAGCTTCCTCTCATACGTAAGAACACAGATTATTCCTCCAACTCATATCACAAAGCAAATTTCCCTGTATTAGAGAAGCCTGCAGTTCTAAAGTCCTTCTCTTGAGGATGAGAAACTGCCTCAGGCGGTAAGAGGGACAGCATCCAGCTAACCTCTTCCCAAAGGTCCCATGCCAACAGCTGGCACGACAGGCAGCACCCACCCAGCCTCGTGCCCAGCACAGAAGGTTTTTCTGGGCAGAAACATTACAGCACAGCGTGCAGCAAAGCACAAAGAAACACTGCCAAGGTGTCTGATCAACTTGGCAGTAGCTAAAGGGCAACATCCTCCAATTCAGTCCCCTCATCTGTGATGATGAGTAGTGTCTTGTTTGGTCAGCTGCAACAGCATTACATTTTAAGAGAGGTCCTTAAACAAAACACCTGACTTTTGATAGCTTCTACGACAAAGAGCTGCTCTGTCCATCAGACACAAGGTCTCCTCTTATTTAAAAACCAAGCAAGGAGCTAAATATGTGAGAGAAAGTAGAATGATTTATCCGCATGACAAGAAAGACAGCAGTAAGACTCTTGCTAAGGTAACCGATGATTTTCATCAGTTCATATGCATAGGCAAAAGCCCTACAAGTTCTGCTCCATGATAAAGTGGATTTCTTGCTCCAGTGATCTATTAGCATCAGTAGCACTGTCCAAATGCAACTGCTGGAACACACACAATCAGAAGACTCATTTCAAGCTTTAACACTTCAGTCTGAGTCCACTGCATACTACGACAAGCCTGAAATCTCAAGCTCCACATATTTTTCAGGAAAACAGATTTCCAGGAATGATCTGCCTTATAAAAATTATTTTAAAAGTCCAAAATAAAACTAGGAAAGTAAACTTGTATTTAATATTTTACATTTAAGAGGTAAATTCCTGTAAACAAAGTTTTATGTATTAACTCATTATAATTTTTAATGAGTGTTATGTTCATATCCCATCTGCATGACATGATTTTTCAGATAAGCATTTTTCTTTTACATTTAAACTTCATTCAGAGCAAGTTTTAGCCTTAGAAAATTAAATTAATGGAAAACAAACACATATTCAAAGGCGCCATCAATTATTCACCAGACTCTATACTTAGACTCCTCAAACATCCAACTGTCCTGTGCATCTTAACATGACAACTGCAGCTTCCAATAAAATCTCATTTAATAAAGCCTTGGCCAACCAAATAAATAAAGGCAGTCCAGTGTAGTTTACGTGATCAGTCACAAACACTTAGCTGCCTGAGATTATTACATACACAGCACAGATGTGAATTTCAAAAAGAGTTGATTACTGATAAGTGTAACAATGTAGCAATCCATGTAACACCCAATTTCCTGGCCATAGAAGCTCTCCATTTTAGAAGTGGTATCTTGAGCAAGAGTTATCCTTGCCCTAATGTATCTGTTCAACACTAAGATGAGAACCATGTTTGGGCAAATTCATGAAGTCCTGCAGCTCCACAGCAGATAGAAAGGAAAACCGTGGGAAAAAAACCCAGCCATTTTAAAAATCATTTGCAGCTGTCTTCTGGAAATCTCACCTAAGATATCAGCAAGCAGCAAATGAGAAATCAGCATTCAAGAAGCTCAGCTAACAAAGGTACTTTTCTCCACCCCTAAAATGACATACCATAGTGCAGCATCAGCCTACAAAGCCCAATAGGCTGAAAACTGTGTACCACAGACACTACTCCATGAACTTCCAAACAGATATTCAGGCTGCTTTTAAAGTACATGGCAAATGGTGTTACCCCTCCACCCGGGTGCACAATCACATCCTACTAAAAAGCAACTTTTTACAGCAATTAAGTGGTTCATTTGTCAAAGGCACCAAAAGCCCCAGTAGCTTATGGAGAAAAAAAAAAAAAAAGTCCTCCCTTTATCAGGTTTAGATTTGTCCTCCTCTGTATCACCCAGGAAAAAAAGTGGCATGAGAGCTTTTCCAAATTTCTCAGTAACTGATGATGCACAGAAGTTACCAGGAAACATGATCTATGAGGCACATAAATGATGAAGTTTTGGTCATGGGGCTTGGGTATTTTTTTCAATTTATTTTAACTTTAAACCACTATTCTACCTACTTCTCAACACAGGTAATGGTCTGCACTGCAAAGATTAATTTGCCACATGTAGTCTGCACTCCCAGGATCCAGTCTCCACTCTGAGTGGAGAAGAGGTGAACTAATTGAGAACGCCTTGGTAGCACTAATCCTCCTCTTCCTCACAGTGCTTATCAGGTAGTTCTGGAACAGTTGAACTCTTTTTCCCTTCACTGAGGGCTGCAAAAGACTCACTGTCAGTCACATTCCTCCCCAAAAATTGTACATTTATTGAAACAATCAGTCCTCTGAATTCACGAGAAAGCTCAGGTATGCATCCACATCTTCCTATCATTGAGGTAAACACCCCCCCACATCATGACCAGAACTATCAACAATGACCCTTTCAACTCTGGTGAAAAACTAAGATCTCCCCTTTCAGGAAGAATCCGAAGAGGCTTTGGTTGCAACTTCCAGGTTCACCCCATTTATCCAGGAGTTATTCCAGTGATGGTATCAATTGACTGAAACCCCACAACAGGAAGAATATCTTTAACTTAAAGCATCTGACTTCATCAACTCTTCAGAAAGCAGAGCTCATTTGGCAATAAATGAAAGGAACTGCAGAACCTCCTCTAGAAGTGGCGTCTTTCCCCTTTCCTTTACACAATCTTCATGCATATTTTGGATGCAAGAGGTGTATTCTTTGGCAGTTGCCGTCTGAACTCCCAAAGAATGGAGCAGACCACAAGATCATCTCCCTCGCTCCACCTACAAACCCCCAAGAACAAAAAAAGGCGGTGGTGGTGATCCTATATGGTTGCCCAATACGCCAAGGGGAAGGCACACATGCTGCAGAGTTGCCTAAATAATTGGAGGGCAATACATTTAGAAGACAACTAGAAGTTAAGAAAAGCCTAAAACTAGCTGGCAGGAAGACAAACTTTCCGTACTTGCCATTGGTTTGCCTGACACCAGCTGACTCTTCCAGTAGTCCTTCAGACCAGAAGCAAAGCAGCTGAAATTCATCCCTGATGCAACTCCAGCGAGACTAATAGGTTTCCACAAGAACGAATCAGGCCCTGTATATCTAAAACCAAGCCCACTAAAGTTTCACTGAAGCGAAATTGCAGGAGTACAATCTATGGATAACAGCTGGAGAACATTAACTCTCCCCCCAACCCTTGCCGGGGTTAATTTTTTTCTTTCTGTTCAGACAGGAAGCAGTCATATACCATACTGCATAATATAAGGATCCTGGGATATAAAGACGAGTAGAAAAGGACTACAAAGAACGCTCTACAAGTTTTTAGCAAAGTTAACGCTGCCATAACCCCCGAGCCGCCTTCGAACAGCAAGCCGCGCCGCTGCCCCGACATCATGAGCTGAGACAGCACTTAAACTCCTATCTAGCGAAAAAAATGATAAAAAATTAGGGGTGTTTTTAAGGGGGGCAGCGGGAGCCCAGCGATTGTGTCGCGGATCCGGGCGGGGGGCGTCCCGGCCGGGGACAGGAGGACCCCGCCGCGGCGCCCCTCTCCCGGTCGCCCCTCCCCGGCCGGGACGAGGCCGGCGCTGCCCCAGCACCCCTCCTGCCGCTCCCCCAGCTCACCCTCGCTGCCGTACTGCTTGCCATTGTTCGCGCCCATCCTGCCGCCTTCATGCTCGTCGCCGCTTTCCCACGCCGCCGCTCAGCATCTCTACCGCGGGGCGCCGAGCGGCCGCGGCTGACGGAGCGCAGCCCTGGGGCAGTGCTGGGGGAAGAGCCCCCACAAGCTTTCACGGCGACATGTCCAAAGCAGCCTTGCAACTTCCTCTGCTTCCTCTCGGGTGGCCGACACCCTCCCTTCCCCACTTTACCCAAAAAAAAAAGAAAAAAAGAAAAAAAAAAAAAAAAACTTTAAAAGGGAAAGAATCAAAAATGCGATGTATCGGTGGGCCCTCCCCGCTCCGGTTTCCAGCCGGGGTGTCAGGGCAAGGAAGGCGGCTCCAGTTATAATCCACAAGCAGGACGGGCGGGACGGCCTCCGGGCGCTGGCTCCACCGCCCCGCGGCCGGCGCTCGGCTCCCCCGATGCTTCAGCGCCGCTCCGCCTTCCTCTTCCTCCTCCTCCTCCTCGCAGCCCTGCCGCTGCTGCCGCCTCCCCCGGGAGGCCGCCGCCAGCCACTTGTTGCCCGGGGCGGGAGGAAAGGGAGCCTCGGCCGCAGGCTTTTGTTAGCGNGCCGCAGAGTTTTGTTAGCGGCAGGCGCCTCCTCCCGGCGCCCAGCGCCGCCGGGCCGGGGGAGGGATGGGATGGGATGGGATGGGGACGGAGGGAGGATGGATGGAGCCCGGAGCCGGCCCCGGCCCTTAAAGACACAGCGCCCGGCACGGCATGAGGGTTCCCCCGGCCGCTGTCCCCCCGCCGCCCCGGTGTCCCGACAGAGCGGCCGGCGGGGATGGCTGCGGGGGCTGCTCGCAGAGACCCGCCCAGGCCGGGCCTGCCCGCGCCTCCTTCCGACGGGCAGGGCCGGCGCTCTGCCTCCTGCGCCTTGGCGGCACCCCCGGCCCCGCGCAGCTCTCGGGGGCTGACAGAAAGGCGCCGTGAGCAGGGGGAAGCCGCACAGCAGAGCCGCTTACTTCGCGGTCCCTCCGGCTGCTCCGGAGTTCGGGCTGTTTTCTCCTTGAAGATGGTGTTCCCGCAGTCACTCACTTGCAGTGAATCACTCCCGGCCTTTGCCACCACATTGAAGAAAAAATATCCAACCGTTGAACATCCCCCAGATTAGTTCCTCGGGTATCCTATAGGGATGTATCTCATCCCTTGGGATGAGATGTTTCTATTTAATTCAGCTTTCTTAAAAAACGGTTTCTGCTTCTTTCACCCCGAAATGACAGACTCTTGGACTCTCAAGACCACTGGGATAGTCAGAGATAGTGGGCGTCGTTAATGGGATAAGTGCCTTTCCCGAGTGGAGCCCACCTGAACAACAGCATTGGGAAGCAAGGATTTCACTACTGCGTGAGAGCCCACACCACCTCTGCCTGGAAAAAGGGGCTGGATAACAAGAGATGCAGTCAAACGAGAGTGAGAATAAACTGCGTGTGACCAGGTTAATACAAAAACTGCCGGTCCCAAGAGGGTTCTTGCCTCCAGTGGGCTAGCTAAAAATATCAATTAAGTTTGCTCCACACAACTGTTACATAGATTAAGTAGTAATCGGGTGTTACCAAAGGCTTTTTGGGAAAGAATCAGATTTAAAAGAAGTGATAAAGAAGGATGAAAGTTTGGGATGGAGACACTGGAGCAGGCAGTCCTGGTTTGGTGCTGGTATGTCACCGCTGCCTTGGCCTGATGGTGCTGGCTGTCTGTCCGGTGGCAGGTCAGGGTGTCACAAGCAGGGATCCCCCCCAGGTGTGCAGGGGTCTTGTGGCACACGTGTTAGCACAGGGAGCAGCACAGGTACCCAAAATGTGGTTACACAGGTACCTGAAGGACATGTGGGGGAACAGGGAGGCCCGCACTTCCAGAAGAGGAGTGTCAGCTTGTAGCCCACACAGCCTGGGGAGTGGCATGCCCAAAGCAATGCATGTTTGAGACTAGGACTTCCTAGGATTAGTTTCAAAGCTCTTTACTAACATTTTGCAAGTATCTATGGTTGTTGTTTATGTGTTGTGTTGCTCATACTGGCCCCAGCATAGAGCTCACTGATTGCCAGGTCAACATGTCCTTGTTTAAAACACAAAACCACTTTAATTCTGATTTGATTAAAACCATGAGTTGAGCAGTTTTCCCTGCACCACACTATGATCTTACATATGAAAAAGCCTGTCTTCCTAAAAATATCACAACACCCACAAGACAATTACTGCATGTACAGATAATTCTGAGCTAATGATATCTTTGTCAACTTATACAAATGGCATATGAAATGGTAGAGGCAAAAGTATCAACACTGACAGGACCACAGAAAAGATGTCTAAAACATGAAGTTTTGGGGATAGGGGGTTAATTTAAAAAAAAGTGCATTTTCATTAAAAATGGGGCTAATTACCAGAAGCTGAAATTGGTACCAGCAGCACAGATGACTGACAAGTAATCAGGCAATGTTGATAAGGCTCTAATCCCATCAGATACCCATCATTAACTTTCTCCTTGTAAAAAAAGTTTTGGTCCTGATTCAATACTGAATACCACACTACAATGCTACACACACCCTTCAATTCTCAAAAATCAGTGAAGGTCTAATAAAATAGTGCCTTCTGGGGTCAGGCTCATCAAATGACCAGCCTAGGTCCTTTGAAACAAAATATGAATCAGTCAAAGAATATAGGTTTCTATAACCAAAGGGTAATTTCTAAGCAGTAACGATAAATAAACTTAGTACTGTGCCAAAGCAGGTAGGCCTTGACACAAGTGTCTGCTTTTAACATCCTCTACTTTCTTTTTGAGAGTTACCTGTTCAGGGGCAGGGCAGGGGAGGGGGGGAGCAATCTGCCTTCTGTAAGACAGTAAAAGGTTGTGGGGCAAGGTTAATATCTGCTCACACATGGGCCCACAGACTGTCAAAAAACCACATACATACAAGTACTTTTTTTCCTGCTGTGTGGCTTGTGGAGTTTGAAAAACCCACCCCAAACACTTGCTAGGAACTCACCTAGGCAGAGTAGGATGGTAAAGAAAAAAATATAGGGCTTGCTACAGCACTGCAGCCTACCTGTGTCACTCAAGCCATCACGCCCAGCTCGGCTGTGGGCCAGCACACCCAGCCATACCATCCTCCCCACCAGTGCTGCGGGCAGTGCTAGCCCCAGCTGTGGGAGAGCACATGCGGGCTGAAAACAGCACGTGTCCCTGCTCCATGTGCAGCACAGCTGTGCTTCGTTCTAGCCTGAAATACAGCCATGGGAGCACCCACTGCAAATGACTCGTGAGGCAACCTCTCGGCTCCTCATGTCACACTATGTGCCCTGCATCCCGTGGCAGTCAACCACCTGGAAGTTTTCCTGTGTGGGTCATAGGACCAGGAAGGCCAGTGATTCCACTTCTAATTCCTAGAAAGCTGTGCAAGCTTTTCGACATATAAGAGAGAAATTTCTCAGACTGGTTGGAAACATCACCTCACATAGACCCAAGCACACAGCTGTATGTAAAGAATTTTACATCATTCAGAAAAAAAGTCTCCTTGAGAGGGAATATAGCAGTTTCCTTCCAAATTCAGCATCTGATGCACCACAACTGAAATGACTCCCTTTGCCAAGGGGTAATTTTGGTTATCAAAACCAGCGTAGGCTGGTGCTTTGTGAGACAGGAAGTTCAGCTGTTGAGGGAGCCCTGCAAAGAATAAAGACATTAGACAGACATGTTACCACTCTGTCAAGTTTATGACATAAATCCCAGGAATATTCCACCATGACCAAAACTAAAAGGAAAGAAAAACAAAACCAATAAAACAAAACACACCCCAATAACAAAAAACGAACAAACAACAATGATGAAAAAAAAACCCTAAACAAAACAAAACAAACTACACAAGCAAGCAAACAAACAAAAAAAAAGCCCAGAGAAAAAACCTCTAGAGAGCAAAGAAGGTGTTGGTCTAGGAAATTTGAATACAGCTTTCTTATGAAGGAAGGAATATTGCTGCTGGACATTGTATTACACTCTTTCTATAGGAGAATGAGGTGGAGGACACAGGGACAAACAGTAAAGTACCAAACTCATTTTGTTATAAAGACATAAAACTCTCACCAGAAATGTATCCATCACAGATGATACTGCTGACAATGGGTAACTGTTTCATGCAAGGCATGAAACTTGGATCTTCATGAGCCCAAAAACATCAACATGAGCAGAAAAGTTGGGAAATGCTAGTTTGAAGAGGCCCTACAAGTTCCAACCAGGACTGAGTCATCTTATAGCCCTTCAGTATTTACCAAACACTCGGTTCATTGTGGGATTCACTGTGGGACCCTGGGAGGCCTATTATATTCAGACATATGGTTTGGGACTTAGTACCCTAACGGTGCCTGTGCATGAGACTTAAGAAGATATTTTCTTTCCTTCAACAATTTCAGAGATGTTTCACTCATTCTTGGCAAAATTATGTAGTAGTTTTTTTTCTTATTTTTTTTCTCCTTGTCTTCTAGTTAGTCCATACCTTATACACTGATTATTCAGCTTGATTTACATAGTATATTTATTTATAAATACAAAGGACTGGTAGGAGTCTCTTGGCTGTGACTGAATTTAGCTGTCTGAACCATATCATAAAACTCCTATGTGAGGCTGTTTACAATAACCCTTTAAGACACTCTCACCTTCAAAATGGTGCAAAGAATCTGAAAGCACATCAGTTCCGCCATCTCTTCAATGATCCAAAGGAGATACAGTGCTTTCTGTAAGGACAAGGACAACTTTTGGTGGTTTTGCCCCTTAATACAAGCAGTACCCGCCCAGTTCAGAGGGGAGGAGATGAAGTACTATCAAATGCTGGTTTTGCAAGACAGAAAGATTTGTTGTTCTATATGAGATGTGCCTTCCTATGCTTTCTTTCTTCATAAGGAGACATCTATGCATTTTTCTTAGATTTGTATCCTATCCCAGCAAGAGGAACTTGGAAATTATCAGAGCTGAGGAAAAATAAAAAAGCTATGGGCCAAAATGTTTCATTTTGGATGTGTTGCTACAATCATTTCTCTGAATGTTTTTATTACATCTCTACTCATTATGGGCCTCCCTCTGTGGTACATTACATGATGCACCCTTTTTCTATTTCATGAATGAAACCACAGCAATTTTTGAAGAAGTAGCCAAACAAAGCATTCTGGATAAAGAAAATGAAATTTAAAAAATTGAAAGCAGCAGAACTATTTCCATAAGGTATCGTCACAGCAATTCCAGGGCTAAATAATTTGGCTTTGAAATTTTTGCCACAGTTGTTTTGGTAGGGTTTTTTTCCTTCAGTTTTAGTCTAAGCTTTCCTTTTTGAAAGAAAGAATAAACAAATATCAAAAACTTCCAGCTACTTCCACGTAGCCTTATGTCAAAGTTCAATTTAAAAGCCATTTGTATTTCAGGTCTTAAAATTCCAGCAGCAAATCTAAGATTAGTTTCCTATTTGGTGAAAGAAGCTTTGTTTTTTCCTACCTTCCTTTCCTTTCCTTCCTTGAACATTTTAAGCATTTCATTTCAAAATTTGAATTTAAATAAAATGTTAAAACATTCCATATCCTTTTAATGACAGCAGAAGCCAAGTGATATTTTTCTAATTAAGTCTACTTTTACATCACCATGTTCATAGGGCTGCATATATTTTGTGAATGCTTCATGATAATATCTGTGTTGACTGCTTTTGGGCATTGTAAACTGAAAAAGAATCCAAAAGAAATTTGAATAATATGTTGCTGGCAACTTAAAACCATTATCAAAAGCATATTGTTTCATTAACTAGAAAATGATCCATTAATGCTATGTGCCTCCTAAAGAAACAAAAAGTCTAGATTATCATCATCATTATAGATAAAAGTTACGGCCTCATTGCCCTGTGACCTGAAAGTATGTGCCATTTTCTCATTAGTAGCCTTAGTATGATTATGAGTGACTTGATCTACATGGCTAAAAAGCTGCAGGATCTAAGGGTAGCTCAGATTGTATTTTAAGGGGCAGCTTTTAGTAGAGCCTGTTCTCCTGGCTGAGAACTCTCTTAGCATCCACTTGCATGAGGTCAGGCTGCTCCAGCCAAGCAAAGGCTCTGGTCCCACAATGACTTCAACAGGTCTGGTTGAAATGCACTAAATCAAGGTGGTGCTCAAATTCTAGGACATTTTGGATAATAGGAGTTTATGTTCTGATAGGTTTGTCTGATGGGATCGCAGACCAGATGAAGTACAGGCAATTCTATCAAATAAAGATACAGTTTTATTTTAAACTTTTTTCAGAACTTCAGCTAATTCAAATCTTTAAAATTTTTTAATCAACCTGAGATTTTAAGACATTTTTGCTGGTTTTTTTTTCATTTTTACAGGAGAAAATCCTCACTCGGATCTGATTTTTCCCTTCTTCCAACAACAAAAGCAATAAATAAAGTTCCGATTGTGTTGAAACATGTTTTACATTACATGTAAAATCTGTTGAAAAGAATAGTGAGTTTGAAAAGCCAAGCTCCTAAGTCTCAAGTGTTAGAAAACACAGGAATGACAACTGTGTATAGCTCCAGAACCACCATCCTGAATTCCCCTGCCTTTTCTGTAGTACACCTTCCACAACAGACAAACCTGAGGCCTTCAGCCAACACTGCAAAACCACTTCAGTCCCAGAAGCAGTTTGCAATTATGTAAATTGTGGCATTTTAATGCATAGGCACAATGAGACATAGTAGGACTGTAGAAGGAAAATTAATTCTGGCATTTCACAACTTATGTCTGACCTTGCAATTTTAACATAGAGGTTTTTCATTGGATTTAAAAAACAGTGTTGGCTGGTGCATTCTCCAAAAACTGAGCAAAGAATGAACTTGAGATACATTGCCTCATCGCATTGACATCTACAGCAACGATTTTCAGGGTTGAAAGCCTGAGCTCTGCTAAACAAGCTGCTGTTAGTTGGACTCAGAGAAGTACTGATGGAAACATAAGACTTCCCAAGCACCATGGTTGTGTCTATGCTTCTTCTCAGAAAGAAATTGTGGCCTTCTTTTCTGGCATGGCCAGTGACAAACAGAGCAGAGTGAGGGTTGTGTCCGGGTTGTTCATAGTAGACCTTCACACTGTGGACACTCCCTACACAGGGATGTGGACACACTCTGGAAATCCCTGTCTAGAAACAGCCTGCAGGAATCAGCACTGGGGAAAGACAAAGCATTTTTTTCGGCGCCATGTATCTCCTCAAGAAGCAGCAGGTGTTGCAGGATCACAGGGTGCTGGACAAAGCACACTGCATTAGACCGAGCTTCTTCTGACCATTGCATCTCCATAAGCACTGTTTCTTCTGCTTTGACCACCACCCCACAAGCAGTGCCACACCTCATGCACACCAAAGCCTCATTTCACATCCTTGCTTCCCGTCTGGCTAGTTGTAGTCTCAGCTTCTCATGCCCCATGTATGCCAGACACCTCACTCAACAATGCTCCCTTTCACCCTTTGGCCTTCTCTCCCTTCTTCCTGCCTCTAGTGTCTTACCTCCGAAGCTGGTAACCAGTACACTCCTGCATTTCCACAGAATCTTTCTCCTCAGCACTTATCTCCACTAACTTCCTTCTACATTCAGTCTTCATGAGTATTCCCTGAACCAATTTTCTTCTGGTCTCTCACCACTGCCGCTGCCAGTTTCATTCTTCTGCCTCAGACTGATGTTAATGCAAAACATTCTAAGAAAATTCACAGTGGCTCTTGAACTGTTCAGCCCTGACGAGCTCCCTCCCAGTTCTTTCTTCTTTTCATAAGGAGATGCAGCAAAATTTAGCCACATGAAAGGGAGTTTCACCAAGTTTCAGTCAGAAGGCTTTGTTGTGTTTCAGAACTTTCTCAGACATCACACCTGAGTTGTCCAGCCTGTAGCCAAAATGCCTTATTTTCCCTTGGTGGTGTCACTCCCTGCACAGCCAGCCTGGATTTCCTTCCAAGCTTGGATTGACTTTCCTCAGTTTTCAGTGAAGAATTCACAGATAGCTCTGTACAAGGTTTAATGAGGGGGGAAAAAGTCTCTTTGCTGATTCTAGATCTCCTCACAGGCCTGGCAGAACCATATCTTGAGTTGAGTGCCCAGTCACTGGGTCACTCAACTCACAGATGGAGCTGAACTAGGTTTCTCCTGAGGCAGCTTGCAGCCACTGAGAGCAAGCTGTGTGGGCCTTCTCCCAAAGGCAAAGCCAGCGAATGGTGACTCTGTTGTCAGTAACACTAATACCACTGTCAGCACATCCTGCACTCTTAACCAAGAACCAGAACTTGGTTTGTAAACAGCAGCATGGTATGCTGAGAAAAATGGGTGCATGAAGAAGCATGCACAAGAAGCTCTTTCAGTGCTGCAGGCTGGACTCCTGTGCCACAGTGAAGGAAAGGTGCAGGTTTACGTAAACAGCAGCATTTACATGCTGAAACAAAGCTAAGGCGTGAACATCAGCCATGAACCTACAGAGGACACCGATGGCAGCTGTCTGCATGCAAAGGAACAGTTCAGGCATCAGCCCAGGAAGGGCACTTGTACCTTCCCTCGCACAACAGGACAGCCTTGTTTGTGTGCTCTGCTAGGAGGTCTTTCACATAAGAGACCAAGAATCTCTGCCCATGGCAAATGCTCCAGCGGATGGCAAATGTCCCAGCGGAGTCATTCTAGCTTGCAGTGCATCGTGTTCAGTAAAACAGCCCCCTGCCTTCTCCAGTTTTCATCCCCCCACTGACAGCTTGCCTTGTCCCATGTTGTTGTGGTTTAGGAATGGTATTCCCCAGTGTAGTGTTCCCACTGAAAGGCTCCAAACCATGCACTGCTCGCTCACTCTCTCTTCTCCCTCCGCATTGAGGGCTGGAGAGGAGTCACCAAAGGTAAAGATCATGGGCTAAGATACGAGCAATAACAGCAGCAGTATTAATAACAGAGTGTACAAGAGGCGAGTGATGCACACATGAGAGCTCACCACAAGGAACACAATGCCACTCCCACAACTCACCTCCCTCTACATGACCAGGAGAGATCCTTTCCCCACTACACCCCCTGAACATGATGTGAGGTGCTACAGAATAACCTCAGCGTCCTGGCCATGTCCCCCCTGGCTACTGCCAGGAAAAATTGATCCTTACTTAGCCAGAACCAGGACACATGTACCTATGACTAATTTGGGAGTTTGCTGTAAGGACAGTGTCCGCATGTAAAGCCAGCACAATTAGCATGCATTTAATATTACCAGAAATTTTATGGGACATCATCTAGCAGGGTAATTTCTGGCTCAACTAAATCAGTGGACTGCTTCTGGGAAACAAGGTATCATTACTTCCTTTTTGACATTCAGATCTACTATTCTACAGATTTTTTGCCCATACATATTAAATCTCCTGTGCATGTCCTTTGCAGATAAGAGACTATTACAGGGGTCTTCTACAAACTGAGCCAATAGCTGAAGCATTACTTTTTCAATTTTACTCTCATTGATACTTCCATTTTATGAGACTCTGTCCTTCACCACACCTCCCACTCCCTGATGGCTCCAGGAGGAGTCTACCCATTTCATTATCACAAAACTTTGCTCAGAGGAACACCTGTTGAAAATGCAAAGAGCAACCTACCACCTAAGCTTTAGCTTCAGCATATCACAGCCACAGAATAGATTTTAAATTCTAGATTTTTACATCAGGGAGGCACCATATTCAGGGAAACAGTTTTCCAAAGCGATGGAGCTCATCTGAGGTTTCCCTAAATGTGGGAAACTGGACAGCGTAGTTTCCAGTTCTCCTTGCAGCAAGCTCTTAGAAGGACCAGAGACATCTGGATTTGCCCCAAGTAGATCAGTGGTTGACAATATATCCATGCCTTTCTTATACTATAATTCCTCCTCAAAATTACCATCAGTCTTCAACACAAAGACAGCTTTATATCTATAATGATGTCATTTTCTGCATGGTATACATTTGGTTTAGGACAGAGATTTTTCAACATTTCATCAAATGGATCATCTTTCAATATGGATTGGCCATTATCTCCCATGCCTTTGAAGCAGCTAAAGCAACCGCTTAATCAAAGGTAAGCAGCCAACAGTGGTAGCCTTTTGCATGGATACTTTCCCTTTTACTACCCTAAAACCTGGTAACGAGCACGCGCTGTGTGTGGTACAAGCCTGGGCACTATGCCATGGCCTGACCTTCATCTCTGAAGGTCTCACTAGTCTGTGCAGTTCTCCCTGTGATGGCTTCACACTTCATTCTTTGCCCAACCGGGCACGTTTAGGCTGATGGCCAGAATGCAGCTTGGTGAGGCAAGTGTCTAGTGCACACTGACCTTACTCAAATGCTGGTGAATGTCCTGGATCAACAAACACCGTTATCTTTAAGACATAATTTTTCTGGAAGTTTTCTACCATCAACAAGGCTAAACAGAATACAAAGTTGCGTTCTAAAATAGAGGGGTTTGTGACTTTTGTCCTTTTGCTGCCCCTTTCATTGACAGGGATCAAGTTAAAGAGTCTGAGGAACTTAAGGCATTTCTAAATCCATTTCTTGGCACTTATGAACTCTGGTGACCGGGTTCAAAATGGTAGTAATAAATTAATGAATAATTCAAAACCACTTATGGAAGTCACCCTCAGCAATTTCCCTTCACATCCCACGTACTGAACAGTGAAGACAGCTACAATGGTTGGCTTTATCAGGACATTAAAGCTGTTACAAGGGTTTAAAAGATAAGAATAGAAGCACACACAATTTCAAGTAGAAGTTACATTATACATGGTAATATCAAGCCAGTGTTCTCATGAAAGCATTCGTTTAGTGAGTTTAATGGGAGCAATTTGTCAACAATTTCACAGACCATTTGCCTGGAATTCTCCAATGCAGGATTTCACTGCAAGCTCCTCCCCCCCAAATAAAGTGCATGTTGTATACAGTTCTGCCTATCATTAATCATCTTTTCAGCGCTGCAAGTTCAATGCTGCTTTCCCAGTAGGAGTCCGAGGGAGCAACATAGCCAAAAGAGGGAAAAGTCATGGGAAAAGAATATAAATGTTCACTTCACCAAAACAAAAGTAAAAAAACAAAATACAAGAGCAAAACCCCCAAACCCAAGTAGGACTACCCTTGTCTGCCCACGGTAGCTGCTTCTAACAGCAACTTCTGAAGGTCTGCTTTCTCCTTGAGCTGAGTGTACAACTATCAAATGCAAATTGTGCTTCTTTCAGCTTAAAAGTTCAAAGCAGAGGCTAAGAACATCGGTCAGTTTAAAATACAAAAAAAATACAAAAAAAAATAGTCAAACCACTTCCCCCTTTCATACTGTCATCAGCTTCTGGAATGTTGCATTTTGATTTTCAACTACATCCAATTCAAAGATAACTCTTTCGTAAAAAAAAATCCCAACAAACCATGTATTTATTGAAACTTTATCTGCAAAAAGCTTGACTTAATAAATAACAAATTAAGAAGTCATTACTGTTGATTGTCAGTATTTTTCTCCTAACCAAGATGACTGAAGGAAAAGCAGATGGAAAGTAATTAAGAAGACCAGGAGTGAGGCTTGCTGGAAGTAACAGATACTGTTGGTAAATCTGGGACTTATAAATTATTCTCCTCCATGAAGGAAGACAGGCAGATGTTTCTGCTATTTCAGCAAGGAGCTAGGGGAGAGCAAGTAAAAATGAAAATAAAAATCAGTAGAAGAACAATGAACCCGTAATATGCAATCCAACTGGTATTACACATTTCCTTCTTTTCTCTGATGCTCCTATTAAGTTTGAAGGCTTTGAGAAGTGGAGAAGGAATCCTCTGACATGATCTTATTAAAAAAATTCAAGACGCCAACAACTATAGCTTACTTCATCTTATGTAGACTTGTGCAGTAGGAACATGGGCAAAAGAAAGCATTAAGTTTACTTTAAATATCTGAACTTTTAAAGATGTGTAGGAAGAACTGCCAATTCTGCAATATGTTGTATGTTATGCTTAAACAATACTGAAAACCTGAAATGAAGTAAAAGAAAGAGGGAAGTAGGTGGAGCTATAAGTTTATCCTCAACATAGGATCCTTCCCTTTTGCAGGAAAGGCATTTTAGGGAGGTTGTGGAGAGACGGTGGAGGACAGGGGGAGCTGCACTGAGCACATCTGAAGGGGCAAGGCATGGCTCAAGCTACAAAGCATTTCCACAGAAACAAAGCACGGCTGTCATCTGCACTGGCAGCGTTTTCAACCCAGCAGTGCTCTGTTTCAGTAACTGTGCTCCCTCCTGCCAGAGGCATCTGAAATCAGAAGGTTGTTTTCTGAAGTGCAGCAAATAAAGATTTTACTATTTTGGCCTTCAGCAATTATCAATAAAAGGTTAAATGAAATGTGGGCTTGCATATATGCATAACTGCATGTATATGGCAAACAGAAAACCACTCCTTTTTGATTTTTTCTGTATCTGTTTAAAGATATGTGTGTTCTTCTGAATACTTATCCACCCACCTATCTTTCAACACTTAAAAAAATACTTTAAAAAATTTCCCCAAGTATCTGATACTGCATCTGAAGGAATTAAGGTGTTCCATCTCAGCTGCTGTTATCCTACAGGCTTTCGAGAGATTCTCCTTCATGGGGGAAAAAAGATAAATCCATACAGAAAGATCAGGGATATTTTTTTTTTAATTAACATTTAAATATTCTATTTTTTTTTTCCTTCTTGGAAGCTGTTGAGGGGTTCTCAATCGTTGGCAAGAATAAAAAAAAATATAAAAAAAGAATAGCCTGCTTACCTGAGCCCATGTGTCCCAGTATGATCCTGTTCAGATTAGTCAAAAAGAAGCTATTGCAGAAAATACACAAATGTTGAGAGGTTTTCCTACTTCTATCTAGATTGAATCTCTTTTCTGGCTGCAGTAATACATGGTAAGCTACCATCACCAGTCTCAAATTTAGGAAAGCAATTACTTAGAATCTTCACATCTGAGCTTTGAAGATGCACCTCTGGTCATAGTTTTCAGTATGGTTACAGTCAGAAAGGTCCTGTAAAAATGGCATGAAGATGATGCAACATTGTCAGCCACAGAAAATTCTATTTGTTCAATTGGCAAGGTCAAAGGCTTTTTCTTTTACTCCCATTCCATGAAATTCAATGTGGCTGAAGAGCTGCAGAGTGCATTTCTGTGTCATAGAATCATTTAGGTTGGAAAATACTCTTAAGACCATCGAGTCCAGCTGTTAACCCAGCACTGCAAAGTCCACCACTAAACCACATTCCCAAGCACCACATCTACATGCCTTTTAAAAATCTCCAGGGATGATGACTCCGTGACTTCCCTGGGCAGCCTGTTCTGATGCTGGAAAACTCTTTCTGTGAAGAATTTTTTCTACTATCCAATCTAAATCTCTCCTGGCACAACTCAAGGCCATTTCATCTTGTCCTGTCACTTGTTCCCTGAGAACAGAGAACAATGCTTCCTGCACTCCCCCTCCCTTCAGGCAGTTGTTGCGAGCGATAAGGTTCCCCCTGAGCCTCCTCTTCTCCAAGCTAAACAGCCCCATCTCCCTCAGCTGCTCCTCACCGGACTTGTGTGCCAAACCCTTCACCAGCTCTGTTGCCCTTCTCTGGACATGCTCCAGCACCTCAGTGTCCTTCTGAATTGAGGGGCCCAGAACTGGGCACAAAACTCAAGGTGTGATCTCACCAGTGCCAAACACAGGGGTACGATCACTGCCCTGGTCCTGCTGGCCACACTATTACTGATGCAAGCCAGGATGCCATTGGCCTTCTTGGCCACCTGGGGACACGCTGGCTCATGTTCAGCCAGCTGTTGACCAGCACCCCCAGGTCCTGTTCCAATGGACAGCTTTCCAGCTACACAAGGGCAGGACCCAGCACTTTACCTTGTTGAACCTCATTCAGTTGTCCTTGGTCCATTGATCCAGCCTGTCCAGATCCCTTTGCAGAGCAATAGGTACTACAGGAGAAGAAAGACTGACTTAACATTTTGCACATAAAGACATCCTGCACATAAGATATCCACATAAAGACTCAAGAGCCGCCTGAAAAACTCTGGAAGCTTTGGGCCTTGGGTCTTTCATCAGCAGAAACTTCTGCACGATCATATCTTTCTCAAAGAAGAATCTGTGAGAGCCCCAGGAAGTTCCTGTGGCTGTCTCAACATCAGGTTCTCCTGCACACAGTCTGTAGATACTCAGGGCAGTGGTAGAGGCAGGATCTCCGCAGGACTGGCTTCACCCCTAGGTGAGAGACCAAGGGTATGCCTATGGAGGATAATCCTCAACCCCTATTGTGAACACTGGATCAAATACTTCCTCTTTGAAAAGTACAGATACACCAGGAGTACTCATCGCAGTTTCTTCCCTGTTATACAGCTACGCCTACACCACACATCTTTCTGCCGAAGGATGTGATCCTGACCTGAATTAGCTATAGGCACATGTAACACGTGTTACCTAAATATTAAACCTCAGACAACTTTAACTAGTTCTGTTACCACATGGTGAAATATAGAGACCATCTTAAGGATACATCACATGGAAGAAAGTGGATAAAAGGCTATAATGACACTTTTAACTCCATGCAGTTCCACAGGTAGACAGCCAAAAATCTACAGGTATGCACAAGAAAATTCCATCCCCAGCCCCACATGCTTCGAAGCTACTTTTTTTAAAGTGATCGTGGTGCAGGAACCAAAACTCTCTACAAAGAAAATCAGAAAGGCAGGCTCATGATTCCCTCTGATGTGAAATCATACTACACCTCATGCCATCTTTGTGGAACTTGCTGATGCAGGAGACTGTGGAAACAGCATTGTCAGATTCAGAAATGGTCATGCAAATTTATGGACAGTAGGTCCATAAACAGACAGGCAACAGGAGGGAATGCACTCAGTAACATCCCTAATCCAACTGTGGATCCAGTGCAGTCTAATGGGAATGGACCAGGGGAAATGACTAAGGTTGCACAATCTCATTAAATGGCAATTATAGTTATCCTTGCTGCTGGAGAGGAAGTGTACTGGGAAACACAGCTGGTCTGATTTTGTGGAGCATTTAGAGAATCGATGTCCTTCTTCGTAGGCACTTAAAATTTGTACTGCTCGCAACTACATCAGGAATCTGTGTGACATTCAGCAGACATGCCTCAAAACTACTGAAGTCTGTGATCATGTTTTCTGTACTGGATAGACCTGTGTTAACATTGATATAACAGGCAGCCCTAGAGTATTTAATTATTTAAAAAGTCTGAAGAAAAACAGCATTGTAGTTTTGTGCTCTTTTATCCAACTCCTGTCTGCAATGATGGTGGAGTAAGGCACCAGTCTACTGCTTAAATCTTGCATCTCAGCCCTGTCCACCCCCACATTGCTGTTCCCTAATGCATATTTGTGACAAACTTGGAACAACATCTGACCTTCGAGGCCTCTATCCACTTCCCTGCTGCCTGCCAACAAATTCTGGCTAACACTTAAAGAAGATATCTCACCACTGACCTGGCACTGTGAGTTATCAGCCTACAGTGAGGCCCCTGCAGTTTAGTAAAACAGCGCCCCAAATACCCCAGGATTCCTAACCCTGCACAGTCACATCCCATACTCATCAGAATAGTGCAACTGAGCTTTATTATTGCATCATTATAAATTTGAAGTATGTGTGCTCTTTTGCCTTCAAAAATAAAAGAAGTCTGAATTCAAACAGTTAGAAAAGGGAATATAAATAATCAGGGGTTACAGTCAAGAGCTTTCTGTAAGTGCTTTATCATTTCAGATGAGTTGGTGGAGGCAAAGTGACTGGTCTCATAAGTCATCTTAGGACTTGCTACACCTACACCTAGATATATATATATATACATTTTCATATTCAGGATGGCTGTCCACGCTTCAAGCATTTGTGAAGATGTTGCTAAAACTTTGGTAACTGTATATCTTTACATAAGGTCCTTATGAAGTTCTTGTAAAATTTAGAAGCTCTCATAAGAAAACAACCTAGCATGTTTAACAAATTACAGTAGGACCAGGTGCTTAAGTAGGTACCATTGCTTTTAGGCTATGTCACTGCAAGATTTGGAAAGAAGAAACTTAGGTCGTTTTCCTACAGAAGTCTCAAGGCTAGTGAGAGTCTCAGAAGGTCACTTGGGGAAGACAGAGATATGCAAACTGTCCTGGGCCTATGTTTATCTAATCCAGTTGCAAGACTTCTGGTGATGAAGAAAATTTCTCCAGTACTTCCATATGCTTGCCATGAGAAACTTTTTCCTAATATCAAATTTGAATCTTCCTTGCTGCTGACCAGATTTTGCTCTACCCACCACGGACACGAAGTGCTCGCGTACATGAACACAGGTATCCTACCTCCTCCCTCAGTCTCCTTCCTGTCTCTGAGATGAAAGAAGCCACCTCATTGTGTCCTTCATTGAGACAAACACTGTTACGAGCCCTGATCGTCCTCATGAGTGGTCTTAGATTTCCTCTCCCTAAGCCGTAAGCGTCTCTAAGCACAGCACCCAGAGCGAGGCACAATATCCAAGTTAAAACCTTACCAGAACTGATCGTCCTGCACAGTGCTGGGGCTCCTTCGCACACAGCCACCTCTCCATTTCTCCCTTGGATTGGGAGATTTGCCTTCTAGGCAGCAACTCTGTATTGTTGATTTATGTTCAGCTTTTGACCCATCTACAGGCCCTGCATACAGGCACAGGCAGCTGTATTCTCTTGCCTGTTTGAGTTGCTGTAGCCTCAGTGGAAGTGATAAATAGACTGCTGTAGATTTATAGTCAGTGAGCAGATGACTCAAAATTGCAGAGACTTCGCTTTTATTTCTTCTTTACTTTATCAACAGACTCAAACTCCACAGGGTGTATAAATTCCACAAACTTTTCTTTCCGTTTTGGACTTTGGAAAAGTGCAGGTCAGGCAGTGGGGGTCCTTTGTACAGGACATTGCTTATCCCTACATGTGCTCGTGCTCAAAAAACCAGTTTGCATTCCCTCAGGGATATACAGTTTATACATAAATACCTCTTTCTTGTTTGGAAATACTCCTCAGTCTTGGATTTCAAGAGAAGTTCAGCTATTCAAGACCAAATGTGGATCTGGGCTATGAAGATAATTGGCCACATCAAGCAATGTGCAGTAGGAGACTCAGGACTGGGAAAGAACGTTGGTCTGCCTCATACTGAGTGACTTTAGATTTACACACCTGGAGCTTAAATTCCCAAACCCAGCAATTAGCACAGGAAAAGGATTGGGACAACAATGTTTCTAGGAAACTGTTGATAATTGTTGGGTAGGTAGGAATGAGCATGGAAGAAATGGTTTTAGGAAGCTCAAAAAACCCTCTTAGAGCAAAAACCTACCAAAAAAACTATAGGAAAAAATAAATACATCTGAAAAAAAGTGATAGTACAAAAAAATATAAGGTCTGTTTTTTAAGTTATTCTTTTAATAATTAAGATAATATTTCTTTTAATATAAAAATAGAAAAGAAAAGTACTGTTCTACACTCTTTGAAAACAAGAAAAGGAAAAAGTAAAAATATTCTTCATCTGAAAGAGAAAACCTGCAACAATCTTAACCAAATGAAAATGAAAAATAGATACTTTAAAATTACAGTAGTTGTTCACTGCCAATTTTAAAGTCACAGAAAAAGGTTTTCTTGCATATTTTAGCATTAAACCTTTTCACTATGGTATATCTGTAAAAAGTGAGATATTAATTGGATTCCTTTTATATACATATATATAAAACAATCCAGTTGTTAGAAGACACTTCTTTTTTAAGTATGTCAATCAGAAACTTGCTTAGAGTCAAATTTAAGAAGTAAAAAACCTTCTGAAACTCAATTGCACATGCTTGTCAATTTAATTTCCTATTGAAAAGTACTGTAGTAAAAAAACCTAGCCATAAAATGCACCTCTAAAAGAGCCAAATAAAATTAGAGTTTTTTTTAACCAAAGCTAGTGTCGTATTTGGTCACCTCCATTAGCCATGACGTTTTTGATGTGCAAGCAGAGCTTAGTCTGGCCCTGAAAGTGCAGTTGCTGACACCCACCACCCATGCAGGCTGAGCTGCTCTTGAAGTCATTCTCATGCCACGAAAGTATTACTCTGCTATGACCCGTGGCAACGCAGAACCTGCTTTACAAAAAGGTAAATCATCCATACGGTGGAGTTGGGCAGACAACAGAGCAGGAAGAATGGGCCGCTTGCATTTTGATGAAGCTAAACTTCCCTCTTCAGTGATGTCTTCTTCAATTATTTTAGCCCCAGCTGCCTGGTCTCCAGTTTCAGCCTCTTTTTCAGAGAAATAAGCAGTGGAGTCCATATGAACAAAAGAGAAGGGAAAAGACAGAACCAAGGATGCACTGGTGAGTAACCAATGAGCAGTGCATGCTTGCTCCTATTATTTTAAATAAACTTTTTAAAAAATACATGCCCCCAAAATACCCACATTAATGTAAATGATTTACAGGAAGCCTCTAACTACTAGACCAACAGCCTACAGAAATAACTAGTCATTACAAAAGAATGTTCCAGTATTCTTTTCACAGCTATTACTATTCTAACATCAAGGAAGAAAAGCATTCACTTTTTCATTCAGGGAAATTGGCTATTAATTTCTTTTTCCTGAGAAAGTTGTTTCGCTGAAGATATCAAATCCTTTCCTTGATTGGAAATTACCTCAGTATTGTCTTTCTTAAAAGCTTGCTATTTAAACCACTCTGAACAACTGGCCTAGCCGAAGTTTGTTGGTGCATCTAGTTCAACACACAGAGCTCCTTTAATTCGGGAAAATGTGTTTCATGGATAAAATCAAGGTGTGTTAATAAGTTGATTCTAAGATTTAGGTGAAGAGGATCTCAGGGCAGACCTATTTCAGCCAAACTTTAATCTTCATCCATCTTACTGCCACAGATTTAAATGTGACCACATATATAATCAGAAATCTTCCCTTCTATTAAAAACTAGACATCAGACATTGATTCATTGGGCTACACTGATTCAATGATGGAAGCATCAGCAATACATCTCAGAAAGGGAGCCAAAAGCACAAGGGATAGTTCAGCTTACGGGGTGTTGCTGTTAGAAAAGTAAGAATTTATGTAAATCAACCCCAGACTTCACTGTGTGGGGAGAGAGGGGAACTAGAACATAACCGTGTGAAATGATGTGGTCCTACCGCATACTCGAGCTTGTTTGATTTACTGTAATACCCAATCTGCCAATATTAATTTCTTAATGAAAAACTTACAGCTGGGAAACTACATCACCGTCAAAGTGACAAAATCCACATCCTGCTTAAATTTCATTCACTTGAACGACATCTCCATGGAAAATCACTGCAAAACAAACCAGAGCTACAACAGAAGCAGACAAGAAAAAAACACTATGTTCATTAAAACTAAAAGCATATAATTTATCCAAAGAAGCCAGGCCAGTATCTTTGTTACAATCTACTTAATTGGAAAAAAAAGAAAAAAAAAATAACACACACACAAACAAACTAACAACAAACAACCCCCCAAACAACAACAACAACAACAAAAAAGAAAATTAAAAAACCCACCAAACCAAACCAAACCAAACCAAACCAACCAATCAAAAAAACGCCCAAACATCCCACAAACAACACCAAAAGAAAAAACCCCACTAAACAAAACGTTCCCCCAAGCCCCCATGTAACAAAATCACACAGATTCACTGAGGTTTTCTGTTGAAAGTAGAAACCACCTCTGATAAAGAAACAGGTCTTTCTGTAGTAGAAGTGAAAGAGTTAAGTTCTAGATATCCTAAATACTCCCACCTTTCCCTGCTGCTGAAGCTGTCTGCACATAATTTGAGAAAGTTGAGTTAAAGGAAAAGAATACTGTATACATGACACGTTAAACTATGAGTATGAAAAGAATGTATGTGAAAATCCTTCATATTTTCTGCTTGCCTTTAATTAGAGATGGATTCCTGATCTTGATTATCCTAAGCAGAAAATCAAGACCAGTCCCTGAAACCAAACAGTCTTCCCTTTGTGGGCCTCCTCTTGATTTATGTAGGGCTTTAAACAACACAAAAACCCCCAGAGCTGGGGTTACTCTTCTTTCACATTAGTTGCTTTTTTTGAGGCTGTAGATGGGCCGATGCATTACGATATTTATTTCTTGTTACGCCTTACATTACAAGAAAAGAGAGAGCTGGGAAAAACCACTACAGAAAGTGATACACTTTCAAAATCATATTTTGTTAACCATTTTATTATCTTATGATTTGGAGTCCTCCCATTTTAAGTGCCCCTCCTGACAACCCATCTTTTTTTGATTTGGATACTACAATGCCACTTTTAAGATAATTAAATCTGTTGCAGAGTATTTTGTGATAACTGCTCTTGGCTCATTCAAAGTAGCACCCAGATACCTTGAATAGCTTATCTGACCTAATGAGGCTTCAGCCACTTTGCCACAGGAACTAAGGCAATGATATTTTGGGAGGAGCTACATTTTCAGGTGTGACAAAAAAATATGACAAAGTCAAAATTCTGAAGTAGTTGCTTGTGTGGTTCACAGCATGCAGGGGGAGAGATAAGAATAAGGTAAAAGGAGAACAGGAAAATTATAATACTAGAAATAGATAAATGGCATTAACACTATGAATTAAAGGGTTTACCATCACACATTTCAGCTGCATATTCTCTTCTGGCATGTACAGAAAAAGATTTGAGGCCCACAGCTCCCCCACAGAACCATGAAAGATTTAGAATCCTCTTTCTGCCCCATGATTGCATACAGGATGACAGAGAGGCTGAAACCACTCTCTGTTTCTTGTCCTCTTAGGCAAAGCAGTCATTGTCCCTGCCCTTAGGAAGGAAAGGCTGGCTGGTCTCAGGAGAGACCGACTGATCAGATTTCACTGTCATCCAGTCCACTGCAGGGAGTACTGCAGGGAAAATGTTGACACAAGGGCGGAGGGAACGCAGTGTGTCCAAAGCAGGAAACTCAGCCCAAATAAGGACAGAGCAGAGCCTGCTTCTGTGCTTAGCAGGGACTACATTGCCATGAGGGATGCAATGGTCCAGCAGGTGGCTAAATTAGATGTATGTGTTGGGTTAAAAAGCCATTACACAAAATATCCAAGTCTCAACTGTATTCCAAAATGAGTGAAGGTAGCGGGTCAGTAACATGAAATGCTTACACCCTGGTCAAGTTCTCATTAGCTGAATAGGGGAAAAAACAGAAAAACCTGTTTTGCATTTATGTTTTCCCCTAAAGCCACAGGCTAACACATCACCGTACGGCACTGACAATTTCTAAAGCTATCATGAGATCAGCCATTATACCTCATCTTTGTTTTACAACTTTTTTATCTGTTTCACATTTCTTGGCTCTTTTACACAGTACTTTGAATAGAAATCTGACCACCATGACTAGTAATTGTACTATACTGTACAATTAGCTTGGGGGATATGGGTGGCTCATCAGCAAGAACCTGTGAGGAACACAAGTCCCAGCAGACTGGTAGAGTCTTTGTCATGGCGGATTTCACTCTGCACATCAAAAACATGTGGACATGATTTATGAGAGGTCTGTACCAACTGCAGAGCATGGAACTCTCCTTGACTGAGGTGGCCACACAGCCCATATTTGCCATTCTGAGGAGTCAGTATGAGTGGTTTCTTCTGGAGCTCCACACATATCCAGCCCAGCACTCATACGTTGTTACTGCACCCCCAAACCTTTATGAAGTTGTTTCCTTCAATTTAATTTTAAAGCCCTGCAGGATTAATTACTTGACCAGTAAAGAAACAACCAAATAATTCTGCATACAGATAAACACTCGCACATTTTTTTTTTTTTCATTTTGAAGTGACTTGCAGTTGAAAATGCTTTAATTTAGACAGTATTTCTGTAGATCTCAAAAACTGTAACACCAGATTCTCCCTCAATTACCTTTAATAAGGTAACTAGCACCATTAATCACATCTAGGTAAATTCAGTAACCTTGCATAGGCAAGTAACTGAATGCTTACACTGTCTATCACTCCCTGACATGCATATTATTTAGTCACTTTACAATATAGCTGTGTGAAAAAGCTTGTATATGATTAACATTGGTCCTCAGGGATGGAAGAACAATGTTTTACATGATGACTGACAAAAAGAAAGGGAAAATATTTATTTGGAAAGTTGTACTGGACAAGGAGAAAATAACAAAAGTACATTGGAAAAGGGAAGGCACCAGTCACAATCTTCTTCCAAAGTAAAGTTACTGTAATCATTATGGAATCTATGCATGAAAGTTGTAGGCTATGCCTGACTCTTCTCATGGGCTTACAGAAACACACCACATAACAGAAGAAAAAGGAGAGAGAAGAAGCACTGCAGAAATGCATCTCAACTTTTATCACACTGCAAACACTCAAGGCCAGGTTGGAAAGGCCTGTGAACAACCTGATCTAGTTGAAGATGTCCCTGCTCATTGCAGGGACTAGATGACCTTTACAGGTCCCTTCCAACCCAAAACAATCTATGATTTTACGATTCTGCTGGAGGTCTCAAGGATGTGGCACGATCTCAGTGATGGATAGATCTGAATATTCTAATCGTATTTTAGGTTTTTCTCTAACACAAAAAGAAAAAGAAGATATCTCTGAGAAATGCCAATGTCATAGATCCTTATTAAGGCAGAGTTTAAATTATCAAGTGGTGTTCTGCACTCTTGAAACATTTGTGATTGGTCTCAAACTCAAACCATCTTTTTTGAATGATTCCTGTAATGCACATACTGGCTTATCTGCTTTTGAAATCACATTGAAATGAACTGCATTCATTGGGCTATAACAAATGCCAGAAAAAGCTAGATACTCTAAATTGTATAGCTTCATTCATAGGGACATGTTTCTACTTAACATCCTGTATTAATATAACTTTTTTTTTTACCTAGATGCTTTACTTTGGAGCAGCACCACTAGAGATCAAAAGGAACATTAAGAGAAGTTCTCATCAGAGACTGTTTGTGATCATCTCAGTTTTGCTTTGCCTTTAATTACCGAGGAAAAATAGATTATTTTAGTAAGTTTTTGTCATGCTGTTTGAAGTAACAGCCTGTCATTAAGATCCATAAGAGTGCAACAGAGTACAGCAAAATCAATACCACACTTTCATTCGGGGGAGTCTGGTGCGTATTTACATTGCTGTGGATCCTGATGCTGTGAAGGTCTGCTGACCATAGTAACAGTGGAGTTGGCACACTGGTACAGATCTTGGTACAGTACATTTCACCACCTGGGCCCTTGCAAATATTCATGGCTCTCATGCACAATTCCTCTGAAGGAAGTTTATCTCTTGACAGGATAACTTTTTCCTGTGAAAAGGAAGAGAAGAACATGGTGAGGTTTTACGTGTAGACATGTAGCCTCCTCAAAGACTCTGATCAACTGCAAAATATTTGCAACTTGGAAACAAAAAAAAAAATTCGCTTTGTCCCCAGGATGATAGGTCTGATACAAGTCGACTGCACTGAGAACATTCTGAGAACATCTACACAGTTAGGGGGGCAGGGGCATAATTTCTTGATTCCAGATAGTGACCCTAATGTAGGAGCTGTCCTGACATTTAGAGTTGTATGGACTGAGGTTCTTATGGTCAGTGCCAAAAAAACCACAGTGTGTGAAATACAGCACCTAAACACAGAGGTTAGGCACATTTTATTAGAGATGTTGGTGGGGTNCAAACACAGGGTGTGAAATACAGCACTTAAACACAGAGGTTAGGGACATGCTGAGCTGGGCCTCTACAGATAGATTTCCATTTTCCAACTTGAGTAGAGTGTAGGGGCATGTTTTATTAGAGATGTTGGTGGGGTAACACTGTAGAAAAATTTAACCTCAGTTACACCTAGACAAGCAATCAGAACATCAGATTAGAAAATGATGAGTCCACATAATTCACTGGGAATATATACTGTTGAGTAGCTGCTTGAGATGACCTCCAACCATCCCGCTGAAGGAAAAGGCTTACCTCAAATCCTAAATAGGTTTCAACTTTAATTTAAATTTTCTTTAGGTGAGGGAAAATATTTCTATTTCATACTATTCAGCAACTATTTACAGTTAAGCATTTGACTCTATATAAAATAAACTAGTTGATAATTACCAGAGAAAACCAATGAGTACACCTGTGAAGATATCCTCAGCTATAAGAAAAACTGTATATATCATTATTAATGATATATATTTTAAGAGTCCCCAGGATGAGGCAATCTAGCAGACTTGGCAAGTGAAAGTAAAGGTCAGGAATCTGACTCAAGCACGCATTGATGACCTGCTGGCAATATACAGAACATGCTGTTTTAATGAATTCCACTGCTGGAACAAAAAATTGGTACAACCAAACAAACGTATTTGTTTAGCACAGTTGTGGGCTTTTTTATAAACTATTCAACGGGGTGAGAGAAAAAGAGGTCGAAGCCTTCAGTACAAAGATATCATTTTCACTGGACAAATCCAATCTAATAATAATGTTGCCTGATTGATCTAGTCATGAATGTGTGAAGGCATTACCTAAATTTATTTTCTATGAGTTTCTTTACATTTTAATTGGCCCTGAAACTCTTTTTCTTTTTTTTTCTTTTTTTTTTTAGGATAAAAATTTAAATATACTGTCATAATATCCCTTGCATAAAAATCCTTAAAACTCAGAAAAACCTTTTTAATAGCCTTTTTTAGCCCACTAGCAGTGCAAGAGTTATGCAGAGACTCAGCAAATCAGCGTTTAAAAACTGGCAGTGTGTTGTGCAGTACTTCACAGCCTGAGGTTCTGGGCATGTCATAAACATATTCCAGGGTTACTCAGAATTATTGTCAATTGGGTCATGCAGATGTAAATTTGCGATGCACACAATGGCCAGAGCTTCTCTCACGGTGCAATGATAAACCCCAGACAAACAAGGCTTGTGTTCAAAGGCCTGATTAGCTACGATTTCCCACTGCTGCTACCACTCTCCAAAATTAAACATGAAAATTATGGAAACAAGTCCATACTTACAGTCATGATCAAACTACTGCATAAAGCAAAAGACTTGTGTGAACTGGTACTGTCGTAGTGATTAATACTAGATAGCCAGAACAAATCTGATAGACTCAGAAACCTGTATTCTTTCAGTTGAATGGCTGATTTATCATTAAAAACACTTATGTTGGAGGTAAAAAGTGAAGAATCTGAGTTGTTTCCATAGTCACTTTGAATACTGGAAATGTATTTCCAAAACAGGATATTTCTCACCTTCGACATGCAAAGCAGCCAAATTAAGATTAGGCCATGATGACCCAAATCAGCTAACAGTTTTGAATAGTCAACTATTTTCATCTTATTAAAAGAGAACCTCCTACAGGTATTCTCAGTTCTTGAATTACAGATGCAGCCATAGTGATCTACGAGTGTTAAAGCTTGTTTTCCTGAGTATGTTAGAAGATAATTTCAGTTATTTCAGCAGCTAGAGATGTGTCTCTCATAAGAGATGAATCTAAACTAGCACAACACGGATGTTATGTATTCTGTTCAAAGTACCAGAGCAGTGCTCTGCTCTAGAAAGCGTGATGAACTTGCTGCTTTGCTTCCTATTTCAATCATTATGAGCTACTGATGTTGCAGTTCAAGGAGTGTAGGGAAATTGCTAGAAGCAATTGCAGTTCTAATGTGCTGGAAATAATGAGAACTTCCAGTGATTTTTTAACCAACAATAATAGTACTGGCACACACGGTCAGCAGAAGTTCCAGGTAGCATGTGTTTCCTACTGTCTCATATATGATAGGGCTGCCCTTATCACTCTGCACCCAACAACCTTGACTCATCTCCCTGCTTCAGTTTTCTCACCTTCTATGTTTTGCAGTCGTTTTATTTCCTAGTAGCATAACTAAAGCTAAGTTTATCACATGCAGCCTGCCACTGTTGTTCAGTTGCTTCTTACATGAATATCTTAAGATATTTATTGAAGTACTTTTTGCTAAGGAAGATTTTTAAGCCTATTAAAAGAGCCATGGAGTAATAAGTCTGTACAGCTACATGGGAGTTTTGATTTTGGGTGCTAACTGAGTGTCAAGGTAGATGAAAGGTAAAAAAAGGAGAGTGCAAAAAAAGGGTGGAAAGACACATAAAGTAAAAAGCAATTGCACGGGAAGAAAAATCAGGAATTTAATGAGAAAGCAGCAAAAAAAAAAAAAAAAGGCAAAAGTTACTGTAAAGGTTTAATTGCCTCTCAAATATAAGTTTCCTCAGATTCTGAAGTAAACATGAATGTTCTCTGCAATTACATGGGAAAACTGAAGTCCTTGTTACAGGCAGCTTCTCACAGTCCTGGGAAGTGATGCTGGTCTTTTTCAGAAGCAGAAGGAAGTAGTGTCTATCCCAAAGAAAGGGGTGACATAAAACATTGAAGGCACCACAAACAAGGAATATGCAGAGAAACCTCATAGTAAAATGGCAATTAAGACAGTTATGACAGTGCTTGAGATGGAGCTCCAAGGGGGTCAGTGCTTGGTAATGGGGCCGGACACTTACCCATGGCTGATGGCTCCTGCACTCATCAAAAGAGCTGAAGGTTTTGGTGAGCATGACATCCCTCTTCAGCAGCCACTTGAAAATGTTCACAATTGTTGCCAACATCTCATATACCACAAACCTCCTCATCTCTGAACAAACAATAACTGGATGAACATGCTAAGAAAAAGGAAGAAGATGACTGATGGTCAGGAGATTCCAGTGCCTATGGTCAGAAGGGGGATCCATGGATTAGTGTTCTGATGGACTCGGCATCAGCTACGTGTGCAGGAGAGAATTGGAATCTGCTGGGGCAAACTAGTTGCTCCAGAGCAGCCTTTCCTTTAGGATAGACAGCAGAGGTACTTATTAATAGACAGTCCAATCCTATGGCAAAACTGAAGATGAAGCTAAGTATTACACTTTTCAGGTAGAGAATTAACACAAATGAGTTAACAAAAGCCTGCTTTTTAACTGGGGAAGAGAAGAAATATATTTTTCTACCCTTTTATAACTGTGAGGACAACCAGAAAATGCTTCCAAAATTGATACCATACGTGCAGATTAAAACCAGGCTGCAAGCCAAATCCTCCTCTTCAGTTTCACTGGCGGAGCCCAGCAGACTGCCACAGAGCTACGCTGGAGCAGCAGGGAAAAGAATTTGACCCTTTGACTGCTGCATCAAAAGCAGCTAACTTCCCACTGTATTTGGTGGCCTCAATATTAAAAGTTACAAATGGCTTTGTGCTCAGAAACATATCGATTTTCTGCTAGAATAGTTGTGTGCTGATGTCCTTCTGCCCTGCTTTCTCTGAAATGACATTTTCTCTCCCCTGAGGCAGCATAACTAGCATTCCTACTGTTGTCCCTGTCTAGCTGTGGATGTATTGGACTGTATTGGTTGCTGATGAAGGAAGTTCCTCCATTCCCTAATCATTCTCCCAACGCAGATAACTGTCAAAATGGCAAATGATGATTTTTAAACTGGGCTATCATTTAACTTCTTCATTATTCCACTACCATACCTATAGACTCGAGTACGAAATGTCATCTCCCATCATTTTCAAAGTCAGGCAATTCAAATGTCAGGGTTTATCTCATGATCACAGCTGGTTAAGATTTATTTTTATGGAACAGAGGCTACATATTGTATACTTGAACAAGAATGTAGACTCCAAAAAGAAGAATATACAGTACTTTGCGGTACTGAAAATGCAAACCTTAAGTAAGCAATGCCTCTTTATAGCATGACATTCTGGATTCTCTTGGTAAGGACTGAAGACTAGAATATCTCACTCGAATGATATATATAAAAAGTATCCTGACTGAAAAAAAGAAGTACTCACAGCATGAAAATAGCTGCTTTGCTACTCTGCACTAAAATACCTTATAACTAAACCTGCTAAAGCAAAGCAATGGAAAGTTTTGTTGTTGTTCATGAAGAGGCTCACACCAAGAGCAACCTTCATACACAAACTTGATTTGTCCCTTAATGCACTTGGATACAGAGTTAGTTCAGGGCATTTCCCCAAACATGTTAGGGAAAGGCAGGGATGCCACTTGCCCAGGACACACACCGGCTGATGCAGAATTCAGTTTTCAGGTGATAAATTTAACAAAATGGGAAAGGGAGGGACAAGAGCAGGAAAGAGCACTTCGGTGCTCTTTTTAATGCTATTCCTCTGCTGCAGACATGAAACCCTCCTTCAGTTCCTTCTCCCTCCTCAGAGCTCCCTACCATCCAGCCCCTATCTTTGCTTCAGCTGTAGCCCATGTTTTTACCAGATCCCTTCCAACAGGCCTGACTCCCCATCTGCTTGCTGAGTGTATTGAGTTGGCATAGCGAGGTTTTGGGTAGCAGGGGGCTACAGCAGTGGCTTCTGTGGGAAGCTGCTAGAAGCTTCCCCATGTCCAGCAGAGCCAATGCCAGCTGGCTCCAAGATGGACCTGTGGCTGGCCAAGGCCAAGCCCACCAGCCTGGGGGCTACCTTGGTAGCACCTCTGGGATAATGTATTTAAGAAGGGGTAAAAAACAAACACTGCACAACATCGGCCAGAGAGAGGAGTGAGAGTATGTGAGGGGAGCAGCCCTGCTGCCCCCCAGCTCAGTGCAGAAGGAAGGGAGGAGGTGCTCCAGGCACTGGAGCTGAGATTCCCCGTGCAGCTGTGCCCTTGCAGCCCATGGAGGTCCACAGGGGAGCAGTGAGCAACCTGCAGGGATAGTACTGGAGGGCCCCATGCCAGAGTAAGTGGATGCCCAANGAGCAGAGGAGGTATTGAAAACCAGGAGTAAAGTTGAATCCAGGAGGAACGGAGGGGTGAGGGGAAAGTGGTTTATGATTTATGTTATTTTTCATTATCATACTCTAATTTTATTGGTAGCAAATCAAACTAATTTCCCAAAGTCAAGCCTGTTTTGCCTGTGATAGTANCAGGACACACGCTGGAGCAGCCTGTTCCTGAAGGACTGCACCCCTGGAAGAGACTCACTGTTTGTGCTGTTTGTGAGGACCTGCAGCCTGTGGGAAGGACTCATGTTGGAGGATCTCATTCAGGACTGCACCCCATGGGAGGGACCCCACACACTGGAGCAGGGGAAGACTGTGGTGAGTCCTCCTTCTGAGTAGGAAGGAGTGCCCCAGATAACATGGGATGAACTGATCACAGCCCCCATTCCCTGTCCCCTTGTGCTGCTGGAGCAGAGGAGGTATTGAAAACCAGGAGTAAAGTTGAATCCAGGAGGAACGGAGGGGTGAGGGGAAAGTGGTTTATGATTTATGTTATTTTTCATTATCATACTCTAATTTTATTGGTAGCAAATCAAACTAATTTCCCAAAGTCAAGCCTGTTTTGCCTGTGATAGTAATTGGAGAGTGATCTCTCCCTGCCCTTTTCTTGACCCATGAGCCTTTTCTTGTATTTTCTCTCCCCTGTCCAGTTGAGGAGTAATAGAATGGCTTTAGTGGGCACCTGGTGCTCAGCCAGGGTCAAACCACTACACTGAACCAGACCTGCTCCCTTCTCTGGCACCAGGAACTTCTTTGCAGTCCCTGTGTCTCCTCACTGGCAGCATTCAAGGCAGTGCTGCTTGGATGCTCCCCAAGAGCAGAGGAAAAGTTTGCTGTTTTCCACACAACTACCAAGATCCACACAGTCCGAAAAGGCAGCACGGAACAAGTCTAGCCTCCATGAAGGGCATGCAGACAATTTTCTCTAAGGCTCAAGCCTGGTATATGCTTTTCCAGAAATGGCCCACCTGAAAAAAAACCAAGCCACAAAACCAAACTCACCATAATTTTCTTGTACTACAACGTTTATTCTTTGTAAGTTCTATTTTAAGATATGATTAAAGTTTTGGCTAGTCCTGAAACAATCCAGCAGAAAGCCCCAAGGGAGAAAGTTTCAGATAATTTTTTGGTTTTTTGGCAGGGGCAAAACTACACCTAACATCTCAAAGATGAAACTCAAGCAAACACCAATGACTGCAATGCCTGACTTGCTTAATGTGGTACAGGGGATAGAAGAGGAAAAACAGTCTGGTAAAAGAGAGTCATCAGTAACTTTTAGAATGGGTAGTGATTGATATTCATCGGGTTGAGGGAAAGAGTAGGCATGTTGCATCTTAATCAGCCAAGCACTGCTGTGGGCACTGCAGTTAATTAGCATTTTTGCTGGTATCTGTTCCCTTACAGTTCCAGGAGCTTCCTGTCACATGGGAGGCCACTACAAAACAAAGTAGTCCATCTCTGGACTATTTTTGTACAAGATAAGGTAATACAATCTCATTAGATCCTAATATAGTCAAAATAGTTTTATAAATTTAGTTTACCATGTGTTTCCAAAAATTGTCATGTAGAGAACATCAATTAAGATGACAGCAAGGCAAAAGAAAGCTTATGGAGGGTGCTTGTAGCTACACAAATAAGGCTTGAATGAGGTGACAGCAATGCTTACAATTGATGATTTAGCATTAGCATCTGGTGATCAAGACTTCCATAGAAGGTATTGAAAACAGTCAGGTCTATGAGTACCTTCCCAGTCTCCTTTTTTCCTAGTTGGGGCACTTCAGCATCCTTAGCAAGCGCTCTTCCATCCTCAGAGGGAGAAGGCCTGAGCTGGGATAATGCTGGGATAATGCAGTTACACTCACTGCAGTTACAGATTTTTATGTAGTGGTTGAAGGAATCCAGAGAAAGGCAAAGAGGTTGATCAAGCAGTTAGAAAATAGGACCTATGAGGACAAATCAAAGGCATGAGATTGTTTAGACAGGGAAGAAAGGAACATAACCATTTTCAAAATGTAAAGGGTAAGTTTGACCAAGACAGGCAGCAACATTCGATGCTTACATATGATTGAAATGCAAAGGTGGGATTTAAACAGTGAGGAGGTGACTTATCCAAAGCAACTCAGAAAAGCCAGGAAAAAAGTTCAAGCCCATGCTCTTGCCTGCAGCCATTATTTTCTAGACACTGTTTAGGTGACGGGCTCTTGCTGAATGGAAGATTATGAATGACTGCCATTTTATACCAAAGCCAAGTTTCTACTGTGGAAGTCTTACCTGAGACTGTTTTATCTTTACCCTTATTAGTTGTTCTTATCCTCATTTGTATTATGTGCATCCAGCTGTCTTTATAATCTCATTTCTTTCCCAACCGAACAACAGTATGAATAGCCTGAAAACCTATTTGTAAAAGGCAAGGGAGGTAAGGGATAAACAGAATGATCTGGCAGCCAGGTTTACTGTAATGTGTTGACAAGCATCCTTCCAGCTTTCAATTCCTTGGANTGTATTTTCTCTCCCCTGTCCAGTTGAGGAGTAATAGAATGGCTTTAGTGGGCACCTGGTGCTCAGCCAGGGTCAAACCACTACACTGAACCAGACCTGCTCCCTTCTCTGGCACCAGGAACTTCTTTGCAGTCCCTGTGTCTCCTCACTGGCAGCATTCAAGGCAGTGCTGCTTGGATGCTCCCCAAGAGCAGAGGAAAAGTTTGCTGTTTTCCACACAACTACCAAGATCCCCACAGTCCGAAAAGGCAGCACGGAACAAGTCTAGCCTCCATGAAGAGCATGCAGACAATTTTCTCTAAGGCTCAAGCCTGGTATATGCTTTTCCAGAAATGGCCCACCTGAAAAAAAACCAAGCCACAAANCCTGGTATATGCTTTTCCAGAAATGGCCCACCTGAAAAAAAACCAAGCCACAAAACCAAACTCACCATAATTTTCTTGTACTACAACGTTTATTCTTTGTAAGTTCTATTTTAAGATATGATTAAAGTTTTGGCTAGTCCTGAAACAATCCAGCAGAAAGCCCCAAGGGAGAAAGTTTCAGATAATTTTTTGGTTTTTTGGCAGGGGCAAAACTACACCTAACATCTCAAAGATGAAACTCAAGCAAACACCAATGACTGCAATGCCTGACTTGCTTAATGTGGTACAGGGGATAGAAGAGGAAAAACAGTCTGGTAAAAGAGAGTCATCAGTAACTTTTAGAATGGGTAGTGATTGATATTCATCGGGTTGAGGGAAAGAGTAGGCATGTTGCATCTTAATCAGCCAAGCACTGCTGTGGGCACTGCAGTTAATTAGCATTTTTGCTGGTATCTGTTCCCTTACAGTTCCAGGAGCTTCCTGTCACATGGGAGGCCACTACAAAACAAAGTAGTCCATCTCTGGACTATTTTTGTACAAGATAAGGTAATACAATCTCATTAGATCCTAATATAGTCAAAATAGTTTTATAAATTTAGTTTACCATGTGTTTCCAAAAATTGTCATGTAGAGAACATCAATTAAGATGACAGCAAGGCAAAAGAAAGCTTATGGAGGGTGCTTGTAGCTACACAAATAAGGCTTGAATGAGGTGACAGCAATGCTTACAATTGATGATTTAGCATTAGCATCTGGTGATCAAGACTTCCATAGAAGGTATTGAAAACAGTCAGGTCTATGAGTACCTTCCCAGTCTCCTTTTTTCCTAGTTGGGGCACTTCAGCATCCTTAGCAAGCGCTCTTCCATCCTCAGAGGGAGAAGGCCTGAGCTGGGATAATGCTGGGATAATGCAGTTACACTCACTGCAGTTACAGATTTTTATGTAGTGGTTGAAGGAATCCAGAGAAAGGCAAAGAGGTTGATCAAGCAGTTAGAAAATAGGACCTATGAGGACAAATCAAAGGCATGAGATTGTTTAGACAGGGAAGAAAGGAACATAACCATTTTCAAAATGTAAAGGGTAAGTTTGACCAAGACAGGCAGCAACATTCGATGCTTACATATGATTGAAATGCAAAGGTGGGATTTAAACAGTGAGGAGGTGACTTATCCAAAGCAACTCAGAAAAGCCAGGAAAAAAGTTCAAGCCCATGCTCTTGCCTGCAGCCATTATTTTCTAGACACTGTTTAGGTGACGGGCTCTTGCTGAATGGAAGATTATGAATGACTGCCATTTTATACCAAAGCCAAGTTTCTACTGTGGAAGTCTTACCTGAGACTGTTTTATCTTTACCCTTATTAGTTGTTCTTATCCTCATTTGTATTATGTGCATCCAGCTGTCTTTATAATCTCATTTCTTTCCCAACCGAACAACAGTATGAATAGCCTGAAAACCTATTTGTAAAAGGCAAGGGAGGTAAGGGATAAACAGAATGATCTGGCAGCCAGGTTTACTGTAATGTGTTGACAAGCATCCTTCCAGCTTTCAATTCCTTGGACAGCATGAACCATGCTCAAAAATCACAGTGGTATACCTAATGCAAATGGTACTTTTCTCACTGTATTTTTGCTACCAGGTCTGAGTTGATAGTATTGCAGTGTGAAACTGCAAAATAAGTTTATGGGGATCTTCACTATATTGATGGCTTCTCTATAGCTTTTGAAAGCAAGATGTCCATAGCCCTTTTGCCTGCTCCCCAGGTACAAATTTGTACCTGCAAGTTTGGGACTGGGCAGGGATGATGCCTGCACGCCTGTTCAATTTGCTACTGGCTTGGAATTTGCTACAATTTAAGTGAGTCCCAGTAACAGTATGTTTGAAGAACAATTTCAGATTCTAGAGCCACAGAATGACAGAAGCCCACCCTGTCAAAGCACAATCCCACTCTCAGGCACATCACAGATGCAGCACTTCCTGCCTTCTCTCACCACTCTGGAAATACTCACTGCACTGTTTGCAGTAATGGTCTTTGGAACAGTTCAGCCATCAGAGCCATACTATGAGCAAAACTCTGCTATTCAGCTACATCTGGCTTCTACAATGGGTAGTGATTTTTTAAATTAAATCAGCATGCTGAGGGTGTGCCAGCTGGACACAGTAAAACACGGATAGCATTCTGTTGAACAAAGAAAGCAAAGTAAGATAGATATTCAATGAAGTATGTTTGACCTTCAGTTTGAAAATCTAAAACCAAAAGCAGTTTTTTGCGAGGACATCTCAGAAAGAGACAATCCAAAGACCTAAACATCTGAATTTTCTAGTTGCCCATGTGGCCAGATACCAATCTCAACATGTGGCAGATAATCTGAGTGTAGGTAATGCATTCTAAATTAAGCTGGCTATCCAGGAAGCAAGTTGCTTTTAGTTAGGTATCAAACAACATCAAATCCATTGGGAGTTAGAATGTTCAAGCATTTTGAGAACATACTCAGAAAGGAGGACAGTGTTATAAACTAGTCAGGACTTCCCATTATTGTACTTTTTTCATTTCAGGAACCAAGCTTTTTTGTGAGTTGAAGCAAAAGACTCTGATTTACCAACGGCGTTATTTAGAACATCATTTCTCCAACTGATCTCTTGTTAGGCACTATGTGCAAGAGGCCATATTGAAGTCAGTGCAGTAAGTTACAAATCAGCATAACCGCAGTTTTTGTTGGCTTTCTGGAAATTTTCTTAGACTACACATGATTAGTGTAAGTAAATGATACAATTAGTATCAGAAATACAGTATTAGAAATACAAGTAAAAAATACAATTGTATTTTTAGTATCAATACCACTGTAGATGGAACATCTTTTAATAGATAAAACTGCCAATCGGCAGTCCCTCTTTTACTTTTTTTTGGTTTTGGTAGAGAATAACCTTCCCTTTGACACTGGGAACAGTAAAAGAAAATCACCATTTTATGTCTTAAAACTTTGCACTTGTCTCTGACAATAACTATATTCCCTTGCCTTGCATGCAAAGCCATTACCAGTTTGATATTTAGTGTCTTTAAACAAACATATCAGGTTGTAGGCAAAGGTGAGAGTTAGACTTCTCTTTGGTATTGTAGGTGGGTGCATTCTTAATTTTTAGTGCTTTCATGGAATTCACAAAATAGAGAGGTCATTTTTGTCCCAGTACAAAGACTTCTGACAAAAGACTTGAATTTTCAAGATTTACACACTGGAGTGAGAGCTCACTCTTTATGTAGTACACTTATGGGATCAGACTCCCTCACAGACATGTGAGCCTACTTCAGGCACAGAGCATTTAACAGAAGGCATCGTTAAGGTCAAACCTAATAATGAGAAAGGATTTGCATATAGCAGCAGGTGGCTGTGAGACGGGCATGAAACTCAAGTGGAGAAACAAAAATGGATCACAGGAATATCTGAGACTTTTCTCAAAGATGTTGTACCCTCTGGCAAATCTGCCAGATATCTCACTTAAGTGTGTGCACAGAATGTCACATCCTATTGAGATTAATACTCTGTCAAAAGTATAACAAAAGAACGAATAAAGCCACCAGAACAATTTGCATTATTTTTTCTTAGTAAGAATCACATATAAGACAATGTAAATATCTCAAAGTTCAAGTTCTGTAGAAACAAAATAACTCCTCCCTTCCTATAACATCACATTTTGTTTCTTTCCAAAAATCCTGATATAAACACTTTTTTCAGCAAGCAAGCAACAAGCCAACCAAGCACTGGAAAAGTTTTGAACCATGACAGTGAACTGATGTCAGCCAGAAAACAGAATTCATCATGAATTAATAAAGAAGGAGGGAGAGGAGGTATTGTCAGTTGGTTTTAATCACTTACAATGAAGCAAAAGGGAAAAAAACAGCATGAGAATAGGAACTCTAGATTTTTTCATTCGATACTGCAAGTAATGTAGATGTACTCTGTACTCTGTAGGTCTGATGTTCAGGAAGACTTAGCATCCAAAATTTAAGTGTACCAGGAATTCTCTGGGAAACTAAGCACTTCTAAAACCAGGCCATTCTTCTCCTTTCACTGTCCAAACACATTCACCTCCTGTAATATCCTAAAAATGAGTAGCTGAGATTGACATATCCCATACTTTGGCTGCTTCAATTTTTTTTTTCTTCTGTATTGTGGAAGCCACTGTTGAGTGATTAAAACTTGAATCTGTGTCCAGGTTAAATTTAATCAATCTTAGCATTAATCTCAAAGTTAACACAATCACTTTCTGGGAAAAAAAAAAATCTCTAATACTGAGTCCCAATTAAAATAACCTCTCTGGCTTGAACACCAACATTAGAGATGAGAGACCTAACTAATGTGCTTTGCTTGGCTGATTATCTAAGGCTTTCCACTGGCACCTTCTCAAACTGACAGCAGTGGTGGAAGGCAGGGGCAGCAACAGTATTGTGGGGATTGCTGTCGAGATGGGAGACAAGAAAATAGCATGCAGTGCTGGTTGAATGTGGTTGGGAATCACTGGTATATAACTTGTCCTGACTGAAATGTTTCATAAACATACTTAACTCAAGAAATATTTTGTAATTTCCTCAAGTACGCCCCCCACTCTGCACACACACGTCTCTCATTATGGACTTAATGTGCAGTACAAGCATCTCCCTTTCACTTATGCAGCAAGAGGGTTTAGATATGTAAAATCTTTGGACATGATTGCAAAGTTACATGTGTGTGTGGCCCTCCTGCCAGCAACAAGGATACGATTCACATTTAAAGAACTTTTTAAAAGAATATTGCCTTGACCCTCCTCTGGGGAAAGAAGAAATCCTTGAAGTATAACAGTAATGACAATTTACATTGTTGTTTGGGGGGGTTTCTTCTGCTGAAGAGAAATGCTAAAGTCTCCTAGTTGTCATTTTGGACAAGTGGCAAGGTTCAGAGTCGCCTCAGAGGATCTGTAGTCATGACATTTTCCTGTAGTGGGCCCTGCTACCTGCCATGAACTGCTCCTGCCTCAGTCAGTCAGGCATCAATCCACCCCTCTTTCTAAGAACAGTGATAATTTCCCTGCCACTCTGCTCAGTTTGTTATTTCAGCTTTTTACAAAGTGTGGATAACACGGAGAGCTAAATACATTCCACCAGGAATCTCCCTTAAAGGTGATTCTTCGGCAGCTGCTTTTGTTTTTCAGCTCCCAGGAAACCCATAAGAAGTCTTTTCTGTGCCAGAGCTTGCCAAACACTTGCAGAAAACCATTTCTTTCTCCTTCTCTTCTCTTCTCTTCTCTTCTCTTCTCTTCTCTTCTCTTCTCTTCTCTTCTCTTCTCTTCTCTTCTCTTCTCTTCTCTTCTCTTCTCTTCTCTTCTCTTCTCTTCTCTTCTCTCCACCTTAATCCTTCCACTCCAGCCCTGGAAGCAACTCCTACACATAAGGGGATGAGTTTATCCCAGGCACAGTTAGGGTTAATTGGCCTGAAACTCTGCTCCCTTTTCAGCAGAAAGTCCTCTCAAACTTATTAATGCATTAAAACCTAATATATTCTTGGTTCACCCACTGGCCCTCCTTGTCTTCCCCACACCCCCTGAGATGTAAACAGAACACTCTTAATTTTTTAGGTTTCTCTGCCCTCTGCTATTTGGGCAAAGTAGGGAAGTGCAGTGCAAGGGGTTAATTTTCACTTTAGGCCTCAGCCAATAGGCTTATACATACATTTTACAACTTGCAGGTTTCCCCAGTGAGAATAAACTGATGTAAATAACATTTTCTGCAGTCATCTGGGTCCTCTACAGCAGTGTTCAGCCCAAGAACCCCAAAAAAGATGGAAAATGCCTCCAGAGACGAGAGAGTGATGATATGAACAGATCTGGGTCTATGACCACAGCTGCAAGAGAATATAGGAGAGAAAGTGGGAAGAGGAAATACATAATATGCATGACTTCAGGCAGCAGGATGCTGGGCAGTAGAAACAGTGAGAAGAGAACATGCACATTTTCTTTTGCTGGGAAAAGTAAGGAGTTCCAATCAATCAAAGTGCTGAGAATCCCCATTCACAGCACACTAGCAAGGAGGATTGAAGAAACTTGGATAACTGGATGGGAGGAATCAAAGCTAGACTGAAGTTTGGAAGAGCTGAGCCCTTGGCACTTTTTCCCCAGAAAAGTGATGCATTCACGTTGCATGTGGTTGTTGCACAGCTGCCTCAGCATGGTACTTGCACCAGCCCTGCACCTGGAGAGTCACAGTGCCAACCCCAGCCCGAACCAACGCACAGAGCCTGATCTCCTGCCATCCTTGCTCTGCTGCTTCTGCCTACACCTCTTCACCATTCCCTGCCCCAGTGCCTCTCCCTCCCACTTGTAATGAAGCCTTCTCAACTTCTTTTACAAAGGCTAATGAAGGAGGCAGTGCTGAATGAATCCACGGCTTCTCATTTGCATGAAAGAGTACTGCAAGCACAAAAGGATCATGGAAGAGGCAGGGATGGCAGACAGGCGTCTCAGCTCCATTTGCTAAGTCCCTGATGTCCCAAGGAGACAGTGTCAACCAAAGCAACGGGATGGAGCTGCACAGGTATGCACAGACACAGAAACTGTCACCCTTTGTGCATTGAAAAAGGAAAAGGAGAGAGGCTACTAAACTCCATGCTTTCTCTGGCACTTTATGAACCCCAGGGCTGGCAAAGATGAGTGTTAGGTACATTTGGTGTGATGTTGTAAGCAGAGAAAAACAGAACTCTATCCCAGTGAGTAATCTACCCAGATTAATTACCACTAAAAGGGAGAGGGGGAGAGATGAGGAGGAATGGAAAAGGAGAGGAAGAGTACATAAAAATGACAAGTGTTCTCTTCCTGGGCAAATTTATGCCCATCAGAATACTTTCTGCATCCCCAGAGCTTCCAAGGTGGCAAACTAGAATTGTTTTCTTCTTAGTGGCCTATCCACAGTGTATGCTAGAAGCTATGTTTTACAGCATTGTTACTGACGATAGCACCTAATTTTCTAGCTTTTTTTTTTTTTATTTATGTACCCACATGAGAGAGTCATGCAGCACTGATCACAATGTGAAATTTCCCAAGTTGATCTACAATTTCAAGTGAATTGACCCACTGCTCCGTGCCTCACCTTGGGTGAGCCTGAAGGGGCGATCAACAACTCCATGTTACAGAAAGGTTCAGAAATCAGAACTTTTTCTTCTTCCTCAACATTTTCTGCAGTGCTTCACTTTGAAACTTTCTAAATAAGTGGAGGTTTAGTACCTCTTCAGAGAAACTATTCCCAGCTTGGTAACAGTGGATGCAAAAATAATTTTCTTCTGCCATCTCATCTGCTTCCCTTCATCACTTTCATCCTTTAAAAAAGAATGTCAGACCTTGCCTAATTTCTGAGAGGATATTGTATATCCTCTCCATGTACTAGAAACCAACACTCTGAAACCCAGGTTAAAGACCTGGCAAATGTATCACATATTGCCAGATAAATAAGCTGAATCAGTCACCTCAGAAAGTCTACTCAGTTTATGGCACCTCTATACTCCCTACAGTGAGTTTCCAAACAAGAAACCTGGATCCACATCTCTCACCCACTGAGAAAAAACATTTAGAAGTTGATACACATCTGGATTATTTCTTCCAAGTCTGATTAAACAAATATAAAACAAACTGAGTCTGCTTCCACATCCAGCTGACACCCAGGTGAAGATGTTGGCAGGAGAGTGTGTCATGAGATCCTGGTAACCCCAGCTCCAACTCCCAATCCTGCCTGGGCTAGTTTTCTGGGATCCATTTTGTTTCTAAATAAGTTATCTTCTTCTTGTGACTCCCACTTTAGAGGCCAGTGTCATTCCTCTCCCCGCAGCCTTTCCCAGGACTGGAAGGAGAGGAAGCAATGGCATGACAATGTAGGAAACAAATGGAGCCATGTTCTCAAATCCATGCAGCTCAGAAAGGGGACATGTAAGCATTGCTTGCTGCCTCTGCCTCTCAGAAATCAAAGGAAGGAGAAGGAAGGAAGCTCCAAGGAGGAAGGCTCTAGGGCCGCAGCAGAGAGTGGGAGCGTGGACAGAAGTGTCTTGGGAATGATACTTCCAAGGCTTGCTTGGCACATGGCAGTGCTGCTCGGACTCCAGGATGACAGCTGTCACTCTGTGCCACAGCAAAATAAAATTACTGACTCCTCTTCTGCCTGATCTATACACATGTAACCTTACAGCTGTCAGACTCCATTGCAAATAATCAGATCCCGACAGATGAGAATGTTTCCCCACATCCCTTTCTGCGGGTGCAGCTACCAATAAGTGGAACTCCAAACCTCCCAGCCTCATCATTAGCAATAGTGGAGGCACTACCAAAATCTTAGGCAATATGTTTTGGATAAATTTCAATCCTCTCTGCTTCTGGTTCAATCACTTATTTCTTCCCTCCTGCCATGGTCCCTCCCCCACTCGCTTCTACACACGCAGCCCTGGCATATGGCCTGAATTATACCTTCCTTTCTTTGCAGGACTGAAATCATCTCACCTGTCCCTCAGCTTGTCACGGACCAGCCACCAGAATGAATCACCTGCTGGGAACTGAGACGACACCTGAGCATGCCAGCCTAAGCTGTAGGGATGGCAGGGCCAAGCAAACCCAACAGCTGCCTCCCTGTGGTAACCACAAAAGGAAGTCAGAAGGAAAATGATGACTTTATCCACTGTGCCAACAGATTCAAACCGCTTGAGAGAGACACCTAGCTTTCTTCCCCCCATGTTTTATGGGTTTTTTTTTAGTTTGAAAGACTTATGTTGGCAGATTTGTAACCAAAATAAAGTACTATAAGAAACAAAAACTACCATAAAATTACTTTGTTCAAGTTATGCTATTGGTCTTACTCCTGTTTCTGTGGCTGAGAGGGGCAAACATAGCAATCACAAGTATAGGCACGTGCTAGAAACAGCGTGCAAGAATTCACTGAGCAAAGCATCCCTCTAGAAAACCAGTATTGGGCACAGAGAATAACTGCTTAAAGGTGGAACAGTCTGGTTACCTATCTGAGGTGATCAGTCATAGACATTTTGGAGGTGCATTGAGTTTTAAGGAAGGCAATATATTTACTCGAAAAATGAGGGTTGCTGACTTTACCAATTATTCTAATTCCTTGCAAACTTGGTTTACTTGCAAACTGTCTTACATCACCAGACTTCCTACAAGACTTGTGGATGTAATACAGCACAAAATCTACTTTAAGGATTTGAGATTTGCTACACCAGACTCAGATTCAGTCATCTATTTATAAATTCTGAAATGTTTGTGGCTAGTCTCATTTCAATAGCCACTTAATTAGGCATGTCCAGTCTTCTATAGAGCTTAGAGCTGTGATCCAGGCTCCTAAGAACCATTTTGAGAAGACTGGAATAGTCTTGTGCATGCAAAGATAGGAAGATGGCAGTCTAACCAACTGACTCAAGTATTATGTAAACAGTTGACTGTTTGGACTCATTTTCAAGAGTCTCTGTTCCTTATTCTGAGCAATATTCAAATTAAGGCAAAACAGTGTGGTTGCATTTGTCTCAGACTAAATAGATTTCAATCACTGCTCTACTGGGAATGAAACTAAACATTAAACAAGTTAATCTTTATCTAAATGGGTTGTAAAGCAGCTTTTCTCCATAAAAATGTAAGCTACTTAAGAAATAAAGTGTTCAGGTTAATACCATGTCTGCATGTCTACATACGTCTCTCACCAAAATCTATACAAATTTTTGTGGCTTTGTAAGACTTGTCAATGATACATTACATATGTAATAAGAGCAAAATATCATCACATCATCATTTCTCTAATGTAAATTCTTATGCATCACAAGAGGAAATTCTGCTTACAATGTGAGGATACGATCTAGGTGTACAGTTTCCAGTGAAGTGTTCTCTCTGAATCACAACCATCTTCTCTGGCCTTACAAATTGATTAAGAGATCAAGTGTGCTTAATAGCATATAACAAAGAGAGGGTTTCATGACAGGGAATGGCAACCAGACAGATGTGACGTATAAATAAATGGTTTTTTGCTCTTGAGGAATTAAGCAAAACAGCTTGGCTCAGCTAGACTTTATCAGCTCCTCAGAATGAAAAAATGTGTCCAGGAGATACTCAACAAATAGGATGCTTTTGTGTTTGTGATCTCCACTCGTCCTGTATTAAGTCTCCATAGTAACTCGACTTCTTTTGCTCCAGGGATTCCCTACATGAAAACAGACGGAAACCTTGGCCTAGAGATTGTGCTGCCATCTGGGAGCATGCTGTGGGGCAGCAGTCTGCTACTTTAATTATATCTATTAAAAAAAAAAAAGAAGATGCTGCTGCTCATTAAACAGATCAAATCCCTCCAGTTTATCCATCATGTAAGGCTACTTACATGGCTAAGACTGGCCCAGACCTGGACTGTAAGTTAATGCTGCCCCAATTTTCTGCTGACTTAAGGCTGTCTTACCTCCCACTATCCTGAGAGTGCCAATATTTCTTACCGTCCTCAGTCTCTCAGCAGCGCAGCTCCCAACTGTAAACAGGCTGTAAGAGCCCAGCTGGCTCAGCAGAACTGGGATCCAGGAATTGCTATCTACTGTGCAAAAGCCAAAAAAAGCTTTGGGGAACATAACAGAAATGACCAGAGTGGCTCTCAGACTGTATCACTAGTCTGATGCACTATCGAAATCCCAAGATCCAGGGAAGAAATGCTTCTAAGAAAAACTGGGGGGAGGGAGGGGGGGCAGCAGAGGAGGAGGGGAAATAATCTCATATTTGCAGGCACACATGCCTTCAGGCTTTTTTTTCCCAGCCTGAAAGAAAATCTGCTGTTTTGATTTCTGCATGTCAGGTACGGAAGTAACAACAGAGCACTCCAGTGCAGCACAGTGCTCTTTTCATGCACTTACTAGCAGCACCCTTCTGTGCAACTTTCTTTTTATGGAATCTGTGCCAGAGTTTTCATTCAAATAGTCTGAGGAAAAGCGTGATTAGATAAGGCGTGGCTGTATCCTTTTACAGGCAACTAACATCCATAAGCACTAATAATTCAGTAGACACCTAAAACTTTCTTTCCTGACTCAGTAGTGCAGCTCATTCATCCCACACAGAGTTTGTTTTACCTTACTCTAACCATATGACCTACTTCAAAGGTTGGGCTTTTTTTTTGTACAGGTTTTACAGACACATAAACCCTCACCAAATCAATCCTGCCCATTCGTAATTAAAAAAAAACCAAACAAAAAACAAACAAACAACAACAACAAAAAACAAAACAAACAACTCAAAACAAACCAAGCTTATTTAAGGCCGCCTGTAATTGCCCTAGAGGCAGAACCTTTACTGTGCTTCTGTTGCCCTGGGCAGTGTTTCCATCATGTCCTAGGAACTAGTTTAAGACACAACAGCACCATCTACCGAGAGGAGCCTCTGTAAATCCTAGCATGCCTTGCCAAGTGTGTTAGATAAATGCTATAATTAATTGCCTTGTTGTTAGTTACAACTAGGAAACTTATTTCATCTTGCCATGAAAACTGTTGAACTTCACCTATGGTTGTTGCTTTTTGGCCTGTTTAGTCTGGAGAAGAGAAGGCTGAGAGGGGATCTCATCAATACATAAAAATATCTCAAAGGCAGCTATCAGGAGGATGGTGCCAGATTCTTTATAGCAGTGCGCAGCAACAGGATGAGGAGCAATGGCCATAAACTGAAACACAAGAAATTTCACCTCAACATGAGGAAGAACTTTTTTGCATTGAGGGTGACAGAGCACTGAACAGGCTGCCGGGGTAGTTAATGGATTTTCCCTCGCTGAAGACATTCAAACCCCAACTGGACACATTCCTGTGTGACCTGCTCTAGGTGACCCTGCCTTGGCAGGGGCGTTGGATGAGATGATCTCCAGAGGTCCCTTCCAACCCTAATGGTTCTGTGGTCCTCAAAGCCGAGAAAAACACTGCTGCCATTTCAGCACCCAGGGTGAAGAACAAAATTGGTTATTCATCATATAAATGATATTTTGTGGGTGGGATGCTTAATTTGTACTGCTGAACATATAAGAACAAAAGGGGGAAATCAGCATAGCTATTTCAACCTGGTAATATTAAAAAATCTCCTACTGAGATGTACAATCATTTAAGCAAGTTTTCCACACAAAAATTAAGACATCTCACATTTTTTTCTGAGAAGGTGGTCAAACCAGAGAACTGGTTTGAACCAGCTATTTTGTTGACTTTATTCAGGTGATTCATAGTGAGGTGTCTGAGAAGTAGCAATCAGGTGGCATTCAGCCTTAGATACTATATTAGCTTAATATTTCAAAGCATTTTTCATTACCCTTTTATGACTTACAATGCAATTTCTCTTCAACCTGTATCAAATAATCATCCACAACTGTGGCAAGATGATCTTCCAGTATTCCTTTTTTTTAATCTCACATATATTATTTCTAGGCACCCAGCTTAATATGACTTGACATTGCCTTTGAGCCACTGCCTAAAAATGCATTCTGCCTGGCTGGCTGCCTGGCTGATTTGCTTAAATCTGCTTTTAAGAAATACTGAAAACATTGAGATTCTGTCTCACTTAAACAAATAAATACAGTCTGCTTTGTAGAAAGCAGATACTGTGTACTTCCTCTTCCTCTTTTTGTTCCTGTTTAATAGGGTCTGGAGACTGATTAAAGTGGAAAAAAAACCCACCAAAAAAAAAAAAAAAAAATCAAAACCAAACCAAACCAGCCCCCAAACCAAAACCAAAATCCACAACACCCCCCTCCCCCCAAAAAACACTCACGAACAAAGAAAAAGTCCTGTAAGAGGTTTCCAAGGAGAAACAGCTAGATTCATGTCTACAGCAGGTTTTATGGAATTTCATCATCTCTGCCCATTTCTCTTTGGTGGTTTCACACACCTTAGGCTACAGTATTAAACTGATACATACTGATATATGATATTCAGGGACATCCTCTTCAATCAAACAGCTGAACATGCATGAACAAGAAGAGAACCTGGGCAGAGAATGCAATCACACCTGCTTTAGCATTTCCAGATATGTTGCTTGCATTTGTCTGGACCTTGGGTACAGTCAGCTGCAAATATTCTGCATTTCAACATTCAATCTCACCTTACTATTTCACTTTCCCACCTCCTGCTTGGGATTTTTTATCTTTGGATCTGATTTTTTTAGCTTTTAAGGACTGATCAATGTTACTTACAGAGCACAACATAGTGCTACTTAAGTAGTGTGACTATTTAAGTAAGTAGTAAGACCACTAAAGTACTATGACACTATAACATTTCTGTAGTTTCATATATAGCAGGGACAGCCAACAATGCCCTGGGCTCTGTCAACAGGGTCACAGTCAGCACCTGGAGGGGAGGAATTCTATCCCTCTGCTCAGCACTTGTGAGATTTCATTTTCAATCATTTGTGTCTAATTTTGGGCCCCTGATACAGGATGGACATCAATAAACTGAAGTGAGTTCAGTGTCTGGGGGCTGGAACATTGTCCTCTAGGAGGGCTGAGGGACAGGGGCTTTTTCAAGCCTGGAGAACCGAAGGCACTGGAGAGACCTCACGGCAGTTTTCCAACACATCCAAGGAGATCATTGAGAAGATGGAGACAAGCGCTTTACAGTGATGCACAGTGGGAGGATGGAAAGCGATGAGCGTAAACTGAAACATGACAGCTGCGATCTGCTTATGGCAACAGTGGAGGAGTGGAACAGATTACCTACAGAGGCTGTGAAGACACCAACCTCACCACTTTAGAGCAGTAAGTACTGTCCCTGTCTGCACCTTCCTTCTTTCCTTACCTCCAGTACTCCACAGGTTGTCATAGTGCCTCTTCACTCCTTATTTTTACTTTAAATACAAACAGTGACCCCTTTTAGCTCTCCATATGCTCACCTGTAACAGATTTAAGCTTCATGAACCCACCAATTTTAAGCTCTAACAATCTAATCACAATGGGAAAATAAATTCACTCCGTACTTCATTCAACACTATTGCACAAATTAACACAAATGGAAGCAACACCACTTAACCATTTCACACAGCTGGAATATTCCTGAATGTTTTCCTGATGATAGAGATGAAAATGTTATGAAAGACTTTTATTAGTAAGATCAAGGCTTGGAGTTACAATATGAAGAAGCTCACTTAAACACTGTATTGTTATCAATGTAAAATGACAGCATTATATTTTGCTGATATTTGAGAAAAAAACCTCCCAAAGCTTAGGTGCAGCTGAGAAAAAAAAAATCCTATCAGGCATCCAAATAGGTTGTGGAGGGTTGCCCTTGGGAGCAGGGAACACCTATTTGTCCTCCATTTGTGCAGAGCCTAACACAATAAACTCTTCATCCGTGACAAGGGCTCTCAAGTACTGCAGCAACATAAATCCAAGGGTAAGCATAGTAGACTTATACTGGTGTGTATTACAAATAATAGAATGTGTCCCTTGGCAATAAAACCCGGTTCAGATAACCATCAGGCCCTGTATGTATATAATTATGCATACAAAACTGGATCCAAGTTGAATAGCTGCTTTAAAAATATCCTTCAAGCCACATTTTTTAAGTTCTTCAGTTTGACGTGGTAAAAGCACATAAGAAAGAATAAGCTTTGCAACTGTGTGGTTATCCCAGTCATTCCTGTGTACAACTGTTTCTTCTCCAGCAGCATCTTGTCTGTGCTACGGGCTCATTAAAACACTAAAAGATAACCATCAGGAAGGGATACATGAACATCATATGCAGGAGTGAGTTTAGGGCCCTTTCAAATTTTGGCTCAAAGATTGCTAAGAGCAGAAATTTGGAGAAATTTCTGTATGCTGGTTAATGTTAAGGTATGTTTTCCATTCCTGAAGGATCCTGCCAACTCTAAGGGAAGGGAGAAGGGGGGAAGATATAAAGTATTCATTGTTCCTGCTGAGTTTCCGTCTTGGGTTTTTTTCATTTTATCATTTAAAAGGAGTATTGTTTTACTTCAAAACTATTATACAATAGGGAAGAGAACTTGGACCTTTAATTCAGCAAGTGAACTTCATCCAAGTTTTGTGCATATGAACAATTCCCGTAACTTTTGTGTAACTTATTACAGGTGTAAATTGAGACATGATAAGACATTTTGTTAACTCAGATGTGTGTACATAATTCTCTTTGAATTTTCTTTGCTCACTTCTGCAAAGCATTCACCCCACTCACTTGAGCATACTGAAAGAGAGGTGCCAGCATTACCCAGAGACTTATTCTGTTTGGATCACAGTTATTACTACTACTATTTCTTCTTCTCCTTCCTTCCTGTGTGCTTGGCATCCTGCACGGGAAAGGGGGGTGGGGTGGGGGTGGGAAACCCATAAAAACAGCAGTATATTTGTGGTGGGTGAGCAATGGAAGTAATGGAACAGCAATAGAAAGAAGTAATCTGGTCTGAGAACACGCACTTTTTCTGCCTTTTTTTTTGTTGTTGTTGTTATTTTAATAAAAAAGAGGTATACCTTTATTTTTTATAAAAAGGACGAGACCTAATCCATTTTACATATGTGAGGTTCATGGTTAGGAGCTCAAAGAGAACCGGAGGAAGGTCTGACATTGGAGCTAGGGCTACACAGAAGAACAAGTCCTGAATCTGAACAATGGGACAATAGAGCCAAAGTGAACTGACAGGAGGAAAGAGGCAAGAAGGTGGAAGCACAGGCAAAAGCATCAATGTTGTAATGGAGTGAAGGAAATGGCAAAAAACATTCAATCTCCCCAACAGAAAGGACTCAGTAGAGCCACAAAGTCAGGTTATGTAGTCATACAGTACTGCTGTCAGAGCTGCAGGATCAGGGCCCTGTCCCCACAACACCAGAGAGAAGACACCTGAACGAAGGTCACCAGATTCCATGAGATATAAAACAGGTACTGCAAAGACATTGGCTTGTTTGTAGTCACACACTATTACATTTGAATAAACATAACTATCAGCAAAAATTAGTGACAGTGAGACAAGCATAAAATCGCATCACTCTCACAGCCAACGTCACAAAACAAAAGATGGGGAAAAGCAATCTACAAAGAGATTTGCTTGGGGAAAATAAGGAATGTATCTTTCACCAGTAGACAAAAAAAAAAAGCCAAAACAATTGGAAGGAGTAACTTCTCATTTAATCTTCTTTGACTTTCACCATGAAATATATTTACCTCCACTTTACTCAGATACTGGTATTTTTTGACTCTAGCAGCTGGATTGGACATGAACCAACTGGAGAACTATAAAGGTTCTTTGTCTTGAGCAACAAGCAATGCAGGACATGAATTTTAGCTCATGAACCGGATGCAGTTTTTCTCAGGCCTCAAATCAGGGGCATGAATCATGTGGAGTGAAATCAACCTCTACTACTAGATTACACCTACCTTACTGCTTGAGTGAGGCTATCAAGTTGTGTGAGACATGACACATCAAAATACCAACCCTGTGCCAAGGACTTCACACATCCACTTCACCCCAAGCAAAGGAGGTTGGAAATACACTGTTTTGAAAGGTTTTATTGTCTTCAGTTTTGTATGCAGATTTATATTTTTGAAACTAAGCGGTTTCTATCAGTTCACTGAGTCTGTGTGGGTGAGGAGCAGGTGTAGATATTACAGTTCAAAAAGTCTTGTGATGTTTTAGATAGATACTTCTGGTCATGAATCCTGCACTGATGCACAAAGAGAACTGGCTGGACCTACAAGAACTACACTAAGTAGGTCTCAAGCTAGGAAGGGTTTATTTGTTTGTTCAGAGATGTCTGTGCTGTGCCAGCACTGAGATGACGAGGACTCCCAAGCACTTGATGTAGAAGTCATATATACGTGTATTCCCAAAACCAGAAAAAGAACCTAAACATTTTTGTAAAAATTGTTCTTTGTCTGTTACATTTCATGCCCAAGAATATAGTGCATACATTCTCTTCAGTTCCTCAAAGACACAGGCTGAATGCAGCTGATCAGGCCACCAGCCACCTTTGTCTGTGAGCCTTGCAGCAGGAGAAAAGATGGCACACTGGCAGGAACCAACCAGGGTGTGCTTCTGACTGCAGCTCCACACCACAGCCAGCTGGAGAAAGGGAGCGGCTCCCACATCACAGTCGTGCTGGGCAGCCTCAATTCAGTTCACGTGCTCAAAGTTCAGAAGATGGGGTGCTGAGGAAACACAGTTGTCACAATGACTTAAGTGCAAAATGCCCGATTAAATCATGAAAATACAGCCCTCTGAAACCAGCGGTTTTCTTCACAGGGCTTTGGCAGTAATCAGCTATCTTTTCTCTTTAACCTGTAATAGTTAAAGGTGACAAGGGAGTGATAGTATGTGCTAAAAAATAAACAAATTCATGTTTTTGTCTCTTTTTGCCTTGCAGAACACAAATTATATTGATGATTTCATCACAACTGTGCCTGCTCTAGAGTTTGCCCAAAGTGTTTTCTAAAATTAACGCTGTTATTAAAAAAAAAAAGTTTGAAATATTTCCATGTTTATTAGGCTTCTTCCAGATATTGTTTGACAGTATGAAGGATAGGATTAAGATGTCTAGGTACTTTTACTAAGGCAAAACAACATAGCATTTGGGCTAGCCTTCTCTGCCAGAAAAATATCCTGGGATCAAAATTAGCATTCGCATTCTCTATTTTTAAACAGAAAGGCCTTTGTCCTCCACAGGTTACCTGTTACCATTGTTTTCAGTTTTTAGCTAACTTCTCTGGAAAGGCAAAGAATCAAACAGCATGATATAAACATAAACAGCCATCATTTAAAACAACAGTGAGAAATGTTGTAGTTGGCCTGATCAGCCATCATGGAACCAAAATCACTGACATTCTTACGCATTTCTGTGTAAGGATGCAGGACACAGGATAAGACTGGGAATTACTGTCCGTAGCTATTCAAGTGGCATAGCTTACTCCTGAGCTGTTATATTTAGACTGAATATTTGATTTTCTAGACAAAATAGCCACTCAAGAGAGGAAATAAGGATCTGTGGAGTTCACATCTAAGAAGATTCTAGGCCTTATACAGACCTGGAAAAAAGAGTTAATTATTTATTATATTTCACCAAATACAGACAGAAACATGTAGTGGGGAGCGGAAACTTCTCCCTGGCCCAGGGCCATCCCTGCCGGGTCTCTCCCGCCTCCGTCCCCGCTCCCGCTGTCCCCTCGGGGCTCGCAGCGCTGTTTCTCGCACGGTTCCCCCGGCTCAGCCCTGGCTGCCGGGCAGCGTTTTGCCCTCCCTTGCCCAGGCTTTCCCCGGGGCTGAGGGGCTCAGCCGTGCCCCGTGGCAAATGATGGTTTTCTTCAAAATTAGTGCTCCTCCATCACTGTTGTTAAAAGTTGCAGTAAAACTGCAACGAGGCAAAGCCGTGTCTCCTGAACCCAGGCTGAAACACCAAACTGGAAGCTTTGTCTTTACCATCCAAGCACCACCACTGCAGGGCTTTAAATGAGAGCTCTGTGCTTAATCTGGATGCCTGTGGATACACTGATGCCTTTCCCATTCGAACACAACCTAGGGCAATTGGAATGGGGGAAGGAGGGAGAGAGGAAATGGGCACTAGGAGAACACTGACTAGTCTTAAGTGGGAAAGTGTCCAGCTACTTACTAGAAAGCAATGTATTAACCCTGCAAAGCTATTTATGCATAAAGTCAGTCACAATTAAGCAACAAATGCCTCAACTGGAAAAAATGAGCAACAGGAAAGATTATCATATTTGTCTTTTACTTGTGACATTAATTTAACTTGACTCCCAGGTTCAAAATACACTATTATTTTCGGTTGGTAGCTCATATTTCATGAATAGTTTTCCCTCCAAAGGATACCAGTAGGGGTTTAAACTTCTCATTACAATTTTGAAAGATGTCAAAAGTTTGGCAACAGCAGTACAGTCTTCGCTCAGCATTTAGGATAACCTGGAAAAGGCAGACCTTTTCCACTGTTTGTTGTCAGAGCTATTGCTCTGATCAACCTTACCTCACTAGTTTAACTGATTTTCTTCCTTTCTCTGAATGATTTTACAAGACTGTTTGTACAAGCAAGCATCCCTTATGTGAAGCAATTCACCTGAGAAGAAGGAAAACTTAAGCATGCTCTAGAGATCTAACATCTTAGGTTACTTGTCCCCCCTCTGCCAGAGGCACCATAGGGACTGCTGCAAGGGGAAGGCGGCAGAAGGGAGGTGAGTGAGAGAGCAGCAGCTCACAGCACACATCAGCTTTTGGTATAGAGATTAACCCTCATCTTAGCACATGAAATTTCCTGAAAACACTCTCAGGAAATTGTCTTCAGTGATTTCTAATTCAAGTAGAATGAACAGAAACAAATATTTTGAAATCTCCATCTTGCTGGTCTTAAATTACAGCAGGTTGGGGGAAAATTTGCAAAGTTGCAAAGCTAAGGGAGCAAATTTTTCACATTGAATAACATTAAATGACTTTTAAATGTGAAAAAAAAAATCTTGAGGCAAACATCAGAAAAAGATTTTTTTTAAAAGCTTCAAAATAAATGAAGATCTGAAAGTTAGCTTTCCTCGAGTCCTAAATTTAGTAGTGAAGGAGACTGGAGATCACTGTGTTCATTTTGCGACTGAGAGATTTCAGTTTTAAAGAACTCATAATAATCACATGCTAATTTCTCCCTTAACTTTCAGCTTTGGGTTAGTGCCCCAAAATTCATATTGTAACTCTGTATCTATATATTTTGCAATGTCAAAGCCTCTGTCAGTCTGAAAAACTCTTTTTTCATGTCCAAATGTGAATACACGTGCCACAGTAGGTGAGCAAAGAAACAGATTTTAACTGATTCAGGGCGTGAGGAAGCGCACGGATGCCACGCAGCCTTATACTCACATCCTGAATCAATTAAAATCTTAGGATACATCACAGTGTCTACTTAGATAATAAATGAAGCCAGCATGAACACATATGTGCTCCTGCAGGAGATCTCATGGCCAGTGGTATCCAAGCAAACCAGACTGGCAACTCCTAGGGGTAAATAAAAAACCCGTAATCATTTTTGGGAATAAAAGTAGTAAGTGCTCAGCAGTGAAAAATGGTCTTGACTTTCCCATAGTAAGAAACCCCTCATATTTATGCAAGTACTAGGAAAACAAAACAAGGGCTGACAACAAGCACAAGTTATCTTTTCCCCAGGTTCTCCTTTAAAGGTACTATCTAAATACAAACTTTTTATATTACAAATGTACCAACAATGCAGTAACACAGCAGGCTATCAGAGTTACCTTTCTGCAGTCAATTTATGAGACGTAGTTTGTATCTTCTGTTACGCCAAAATGTTTATGCCAAAAAATCCACAAGAATCCAGAGGAAGTACAGAAAGACAAATAACTGCTTTTTCAGACTTTCTGCCATATTGCTATATACATCTTGCACTGACTATTTATATTACCTCATGCTACATATTCTGGCCACACAATTCAATTAGCAAATCCCAATCCAAGAAAGCTATCTGCTTTGTGACAATTTAAATAGTTAAAGCAACCAGCCTCCATAGACATAAACACCAAAAACAACGTAAATAAATGGGGAACATAAAGCATGTGAAAAGTTGCAGACAAAGCAATAGACTTATTTATTAGAGCAAAGACATTCTCAAATATTCTCAAGCTGTAACCCTAACAAAAGTGTATCTTGGAGGCTGTTCTCACAATTTCACTCTGTACCTCTTTCCTCCCTTCCCCAAAACAACAGAGATGATGGGAAAATGACATCATACATTTTACTTGTTGAAGAGTCCCATAGGCAGCTAAAATATTACACGGTAGTTTTTCTTAACTATTGCTAAAGGCACAACAACACATTCCAAAATAGTCCCAACCACTTTTCCAACTGGAACAGATTTTCCTTGCTCTGAACTCATTTAAAAGGATTTTTGTCTTCACTTAGCACTATGTGCAATCAAGCCAACATGAAAAGCCCAAACAGTAAGTTTTCATCTACCAGCACAGGGACATGAGAGAAAATGGGCATTTAACACTAATACCAGATAATAGGGCTGTTACATAAAATTCAATAAGCTCAGTGGGGAGTTTTTCATGCACAGTTCCTTCAAACCACTAATTAGCAGAAGAAACACACAGAATGTGCATGCCCCCTATGTTCTTCCTTTTATTGGAAGGAAGCAGCAGAGTTGATTTCTTTTTTAATATATGAGGTCAGCATCATTTAAGACAAGTACCAAAACTCATTTGTTAAAAACCTACTGAAACCTTGTGCTGATTCTTGTGTCCACCTTTGATTTTTGTGGAGAATTGCAGAACACAGAATAAAGAAAATTATAATGATCTTGCCACTATTTGAGTACCTCTGAACAATTTTCATGGGACTGGTATGTGTTAATACACATAATATTGACTCTGTGTTTTGATGCACACAAAAAATTAATAATTGATCTAAATAGAGTAGGCTTAGTTCAATCAAAACTGATCTCAGAAAAAAAACCCTCAACCAAATATTCAATAAAAGCCTGAAAGCTGTCATTGAAGTCAAGTGTTTATTCTGTCCTCAGCCCATAGCTATTTTTTTCTTCAGCGTATCTTATGATCTGTCTAGCTTTTCACTTTTTAATATCAAATTATGTATAAGAGAGCAGTGGCAGAAGATTATATTCAAGGCAGATAATAGTCTTTTGATTGAAACTTCTCTCAATCCTCCCTTTTTCATTCAGGTACTGACCACCTTCCCAGAAGATACCAAATAATATTAATCTCTCATCACTGTTTATAAGGTTTGTAAGAAGTTGTGAAAGAGATCTGTCAAAGTATATTAAAACTGCAGCATTTCCAAAAAAGTCCCAGCTGATTAACAGGAAGCTATGCATTAGCAACATACTGAACTTTAAACTCTTAAAATGTCATTTTTCCTGGACTGTCAGAATAAAATAAAAATCAGAAGCAAAAGGTAAGGATGGGATTATGCAAACCTCTAAATCTAGTGCAGACTCAGATCTGTGATGTGCAGTTTCTTAACTCGACTTACTCTGTTGTGAACTTTTAGTGCAGTGAAGGCCTGTGGACGTCCTGAACCAGAAACTACTCCACAGAATTTCGTGACAAGGCTGTAGCACAGCATGGGAATCTCAGATCGTCAGCTCTAAAATGGAGGAGACAAAAAATGCTCCTGATAGCTAAGAAACAGAGACACATCAATTCCAGCCAGCTGCTGTGTAGGAGAAAACAACTCTTTTCTGATTTCAGGGTTTATGACTATATGGCTGCAGGTGCTTAGCTGTCATGGTACTAGACCAGACAGACATTAGTGACAATAGAAAAGTAGAAAATATGATAGATAACATTCCAACACACTGGGGGAAGATGAAGGGACAGCAGTCTAGTAGGAGAAAAACCTACAGGCATAATATCAGGAGCACTGCAATGAGAGCACTGCCCTCCACTGATGACACTGGAGGTGCTGTGATAAAGCCCTAAGAATGGTCCTGAGGGAGCAGAGAGCAATGCCAAGACAAGAGCAAGATAAACCTCTTCTCTTAATGTGTTGGCTCTAACCACTCTCTACCTTTTTGCACCTTTGCCAGCTGTGTGTCCACACACCCAATCCCCGCACTTTTCACTGCCAATTTGATTTTTAACTGAGCATCGCCACCTAAGGTAAGATTCTACACACTTCCATTTACCAATTCCATGTGGCTTTTGCCAGAATCTTGAGATGTATCTCCCCAAACCTCCCTTTTCCAGCCAACCCCTGCAAGTCCCAGCAAGTATTAACCTATCAGACCTAACCTAACCATGTTCTTATCCAGTTAGTTGGCAGAGTGCTGCTGCCTTTGAAGCAACCCACCCTGTCTTGCAAGGTATCTGCACTACTGCTGTTGATGGCAGACCTTCATCAGTTTTCGACACACCACACCTTGGTACTTTTAAAGATAAATCCATTTAATATCAAGAGCTCCACCTAGAACTGAATTTGGGAACCAGGAAATTCCAACAGAAACCTAATTCTGAGCAGGAGCAGCAGAACAGACAAAGGCATCATTCATTTTGTTTGTATTCATGAGATGAGATTAGACAAGCCATTTTTGCCATGACTTTACAAAAAAAACCACCGGCTGTTCAAACAATGTACCAGAAAGCACATTTTGAGTCCTTCCATATTATCATACAAATCAAAGCAGACCAAGAACTTACTGACAAGAATTCTGAATTTAAGTAAGCAACAAAATTCATGCTTCCTTACTCATCACAGGCCCTGAAAAAGACTACTGCTTTTTGTTTCATACAACCATATTTTCCTAAGCCAAGAAAAGCACCAGAGCAGTATCTTACTGTGCATATCAGGAGTCATCTGAACAAGGGTTGTAAGGATTACCAGGCTGGAAAACTGGTGGTCTTGTAGAGATATGCACAGTTGCTTAACAGTATATATTCATATCAATCACAGATTTATTTGGGTAGCTCTTTCACTTTTTAACAAAGAAATAGATCCTATAGATTACAATATATAAAAATTCACTTTTAATTTCTCTTTTAAGAGACTATATGAGGCACATTCTGCATTAGAGGAAGACAGAGATGATGAGAAGTTAAGCAAGGGGCTGTGACCACTGGAGGTGAAGCAAGAGAACAAAAGAAGTGAAAAAAGAGTAAGGAGGTAAAGATAAACAGAAAACAGGAATTGGAAGACCAGTTCGTATAAAAAAAAACCAACACACACATACAATTAAAAAAAAAAAAAGTAAAATAAATACCTTGAACCTAAATAACTCAAATACTCTCTACTATTTTATTTGGGGTTTTATCCTCCTTTCATGGGTTATTCAAGAGCTGTGAGTAGGTAAAGGAACTTGTAGTTGCAGCCACAATAGGAAATGTTCTTCTGAGATATTTGATATCTCTATTTCTTATTATTGTCTAATGCAGCCGGGCTCAATTGACTTGTCTGAAGTACAGTTATCCTGTAAAATATTTCGATATGGACAAAAATCTTTGAAAGAAGAATTTTGCTACCTGCTTAGTTTCCAAGTTACAGAATAGGCTCTTATGTTCTTCAACTCTTCGTTACATAGAAATTGTAAAACCTTGATCTGAAACCTTATCAGACATGCAGGTGTTCCAAATATGCCCCGGTGGGAGACAAGGTACATGAAACTTAATGTGCTGCCTATTCTTGCTTGAAAAGTCTAATTTAGAAAGTGGAGAAGCATTTAAACATTTTGAAGATGTTGACAATTAGGACCCAAATTTTCAGGTGTTTCAACTACAGCAAAGTTTGACACAGTGAGACATACAGCTGCTCCCTGTCCTAGACTTAGACCCCCACTGGTACATTCCATGCTTTATCCAGTGTTTACCATGACTGTTGGGCTGCCTATTGAGAATTCCAATTTTCAAGTCTGTATGAAAACATAAGTAAAAGTTCTGCTATATTTAGTATGCATACTTAAGTAGGTAAACACTAAAATCGGTACATTAGAGCTTGTATCAGTTTCTGTTCCAACTGTGCCTGCTGTTAGGCTGTTTTACTAAAACACTGAAGGTTGAGCAATGTTACAAGACAGACAAAATACTTAAGAAAATAAATATTCATTAAGAGAAGATGTAGTGTTTTATCTAAGATTATAATAACATTTTACAATTTCTTTTACTTACTAAAAATAGCTCCCCCAAAAGATCAAAGCAACATTAACAAATGTCTATTAATTTAAATTGAAACTACAAGATAAAACTAAAATTTCTAGATGAGTTATTAGCAGTGTAAATAAAAACAACCCTTTTTGATCTAAAAATGTTTCTTTCTCAAAAATGGAAAGGACTTAGGTGTTCTCAAGCCTTATCGTATCATGAAATTTATGTTCCAGCACCAAGAGACAAAGATCAGTAATGCAAAGAGTAACAGAAGCTTTCTTCCAGTACAAACATTGTCAAGACTGCAGCTCTAAAATCAGACACATTCTTGGTTAGTGTTATCAGTTTGAATGTTACACTAAAATGTGATTTAAAAAAAAAAAAGCTAAATTTAGGCTTGGAATAATTCTTGAGCAGAAGAAAAATCACAGGAATAGCGGTTCAGATCTCTTACAGCCAAAGCAGAGCCCTACTTATAGCATAGATTGCTAATGAATGTTGACAGCCAGCATGCAGGCATGACAAGGGACAGCAGGAGGAATGTTTTGAACACTGCTTGTCTACTAAGGGCACATGCATGTGTTTTAGTTAATGTAGCATTCACTTCACTGTTATCAGAAGCATCTACCTTAGAATCAGTTGGCAATTAATGGAAATTCAGACCCTACCAGAAGTTACACAATTTGTTCATGTTTTATTTCCACAATAAAATAAACCTGCGGTTGAATTTTGTTCCAAGTCTAATGCAGTTAGTAATTTTAGAGACAAATGTAAACATTAACATCGCTTAAAAAAACTATATTCTACTTTCTCTTTGAAACAATACGTGTCTACATTTCTGCAGTAAATAGGCATATGCAAAAATATTTTTATTTGGCATAGTGGTTGAAAAGTTGATCTTACTTTGCTTTTTCCTATGTCTTTCTACACACACACACACATATGTGTGTATATATAATACTGCATTGCATTATGTCCACTGGCTGTTTTCCATAGGATGCTTTCCACAGACCAGCCATGGGTGAACAGAATTCCTCTACAAAGCAGTTGCTCCACATTTTGCCTTTTTGTTGCTGCTGTATGTACTGCCTTGGCCATATTTACTGCAGGGTATATTTTTTTTTTTCTTAATAACAGGATAAAATACTATAACTAGAAAAGAGAAATAAAACTAAAACTCATACTATTACTGGAACTCAAGTGGCTCACAGAAACTAATTCGTATCCATACCCTACAATGGAATTACCCCCACCTTCCAAAGGGAAAGACGAGGTACAAGCATATCAACATTGTAAGCCCCAATTAACTCTCAGGGCTCATAGTCTCACCAGTGTACTTCATACAGTGTAGTAATTCAAAGTCTAGTGGACTTTGTTGTGAATATATGAAACTTTATCACTCAAATTTTGCAAGTCTCTGCTCTTGATTCAGATGTCATGTGCATAGTACTCTTGAAGGTCTTATATCTTAGCCAAGTTATTTTTACCCTCCCTAGATAAGCAGCAGAATACTCAACATGAAGGTAGCCTCCTATTAAATATCAAGTAACTTCTTCAAAGTAAGAAGCCACTAAATTTTAAGAAAAGAGAGGATATAATCTCCTCCATTCTTTGACATTGTTTAGTCTTCTTCGAAGAAGTTTTAGCTCATTTTCCCACCCCCAGGTCCACTTGAGACAGATATCCAAAATGGAAAATTGCAGTTCAAACTGTTAAAGCTTAGAAAAAATAACACATGAAACTTAGAGAAAAAATTTACAATGGGAAATACTGACCATTATGGGTTATGTTATCACCTAGGCTAATGACATGTCTATAACATTACCTTTCAAACGCTCAAAGTTACATATGTAAATGATTTAAAACCTTGCCAATGAATTACAAGTCTTTTTCATGGTTTTGATGAGCAGAGTACACAGCTGCCAGAAGGCTGGAAAGCAACCTGAAAAAAAGGAGTTTGCTGCCAAATTGTTTCAGCAGTACTGATGAGATCCAATTTTGGGGATGGGTTGGGGATTCTCACCATCTCCATCTTAAGCCTTTTGACTGTGACACCACAATCTTTTTAGAACACTGCATATTTGTGGCATCTTTGTCCCTTACCATACAACAGAATTTTTGGCTGAATGAATGCAGTAACTGCAAACTCCAAATGTACCAGCTTATAGAAGAGCCCATTCTGATAGGAATGATACACACTCATGTGAAACAGAAAACTACATAATTTAAACCACATTTTTAATTGTTAAGCATTTCTTCACCAAAATATTCATTATTCCCCGTGTGTGTTTGTATGTGCCTATAAAAAAACCCAGTTGTTGGCCCAGTTCCTGCAGCTGAGCTCCCCAAATGTGTATATGAATGTGTGGGTGGGCATTGCAGACCAGGAGGAAACTTTGCAGTGAAAGGTAAAAGAACCAATTCTAGGACAATTTACAATTACTGTAGGTATTGCCCGGTGTTAGCCTGTAACCAAGGGCTGATGCTACACATCTACATGAAACGGAGTAAGTTTTAAAAATTTTATAGCAGCAGTAAATTAATGATTAGTAAAACCATCTTTATGAGATGATAAAATAGCAGGTGCTTTCCAGAAAAAGAGAAATTGTCCAAGTTTAGTGAGTTTCCAGCTGAGAGATCTTTGCTTTAGTCTTTCATGGTATGATTGGGAATATACAGAGAATATCTCCAAAAGAATAATACATATTTCTGTGAAAGAGAAAAACACATTTGCTGGATGTGAGGCAAGGTATATGCTAGAATAGTGTGCCAGTATAGTTAAGTTCTAAGATCTAAAATAGAGGGAGGGACTCATCGTGCCTCTGAAGAAACTGATTCCCAGAGCAGAAAAACAGTCATGCCTCACATGCCTTGGAAAGAAATTCACAGGAAAAAAGAACGTGGCAAGGGAAGTCAAGGGATTGCTCAGCCCGCTTCACGTTTTTAATTGACTGCTTTACATGCAAAATCTCTTGCAACCCCAAGTCATGTGCTCACATATGCCACATGTTCACACATCCAAAACCATTTCTGTGCCAAAGACTTGCAACAACAGGTTAAGTCCCTTCCCTCGCAATATGGTCCCAGAGGCAGACACCTCCTACAAAAATGAGGAGGGAAATAAGGCACCCGCTATCAGATGGAGGACTTGAGCTCAGTGCACTCAAAACAGGCAACTTCAACACCTGCTTTTACAAAAAAGAGGTTCAGACAACTGGGTCACAGATAAAACTTCATATAGCCTCTTGTGACTGCGCCACCATACTTTAGAAAATCCAAGACACTCAGAACCAGGGTGCCTGGAAGAGAGACGGATACTGAATATGAAAGCACAATGTTGGATTTAGGTTGAGGACATGGTCAGGAGGAAGCATTATTCAGGCATCTCTAGAGAGTGAACAACCCCACTGCCTAATTCGTACTCAGAGGTGTCTGCACCCTGTCCACGCCTGATCTTCTGTTGGGATGTAAGTGTTTTTAAAGGTTGACACAAAAGCCTGGGATAAGAGTTTGTTTAAATGCAGGCATCCCATTGTGTTAAGTGAGGAATTCAACACCATCTATCTGCCAAGAAGTGCAAGCTCATCACAATGGCCTTATGCCAAGGTTGGGTAGTCACAGAATCACAAAAGAGCTTTCACAAGAATGAAATAATCACAGTAAAAAAGAAAGCTGACGGAAACTTATCGATCTGATCTTTAAACTGTTGGGGTAACATCCTCGTAAAACACAGATGCAACCGGGTATGCAGCTCCCAATCTGTTTTCCTTCGGAGGTAACTGGATTTAGTGAGACCCGCTACAGCCTTGAAAGACTCTTCTCACCCTGTCTGTGAATCTACTTCATGCAGCTACTGAAATAATCAGGGTGCAGTTCATCAAACAAGTTCAGACTCTTTTTAACAGCATATTAGTATTTCAGAGATGGAGCACAAAACAATGAAATGGAACTTTATGGTGGAGAAAAGCAATTTGCAACTTTAACTCTAGACTGACTACAAATATCCATAATGTACCCTATATCCATAATGTACTAATATCCAATGATGTACTCTAAAATCATTGAAAAACATTGCAATGCATTAAATCTTACATTTGAGAGGTGGCAAGCCATTACGTATAAGATGCCATATGCCAAATTCTGTCAAAGGAGATAAAGTCCATTATTTCACATTTTTGCTAGAGAGAAGAGTGGTTTGGGTATAGCAGAAGGCAACAGAAGCCCCTTCTCAGGCAGGCAGAAATATGAAACCCTAACTTTAGACTTCAGTGCCAATGAGTTATCTTTCCAGCTATCTTCAGCAGAATGGTGGTAGATATAGATATGTCACCAGCGCCACACTTGAGTGAACCTGTCTTAGTCTGTTGGCATGCATTAAGTAGCTATCAGCAAACTTTTAAAAGTATCAATAATGCCTTCTACCAACAACCATTAAATCAAAACTGGGGCCTTCCTCAGGAGCACCCTGATCCCCAGTAACTGCCAAGTAGGGAGCTTTTCATTGCGTGTCACACTGAGGGTATCTAATGCAAAAACGTGCAGTCGTGGACCTGAATCCTTTATAATGGTTCAGCTGAGCTTTTTTATGGACTAGGGGATGAACAAAGCCCATATGCTTAAACTAAAAAATCCTTCCATTCTTTTTTACAATCAGGTTGAATTTTAAAGCCTTATTTAGATTTATGAATAGTCATTTCTACATTTATAACTATTGTAAAAACTGAGCAGCTTATTTTTTTTGTAAACCTAACCTCTAATTTAAGCCAGGAAAATAAAACTAAAAGCTTTCTAAAAAAGGAACATTGTTCTTACACTGACAGAAAAGAGAGAAAAGTAAAAATTTCTAAAATTAAATGGGCTTTCCTGGTCAAGGGGCAGTAGTGTCATGAAAAGAGTAAGAACAGTTCATAGTTGAGTTTGCCACCTGACCTCCTGTGAGGCTTCTAAGCTCTCAGGCCCTTCTTTCTACTTAGCTCACTCTAAGGGTCATAACCACAGCACAGAAGTAATTATGTGGACCCCCTTCCCTCTGTGTCTTTATGGGAAAGATAATTTATCGCTAGTAACTGTGACAAATTCAAGAACTTACAGCCCTGGAAAACAGCCTATTTGTGGTTAACCTGCAAGACTTGGGAAAACGGGAAAGTGGACACTCTTGGTAATGCAAGTGATAGACTGAACAGAAGGCTTGGTTGAAAGATAAAAAACAGATAGTTTATTTAGTACAGCACACACCCCATGTCCAAGACAGAAAAAAAATTCTCTTCCTTTCCCACTAGCTAGTACAGTGAGACCATCGCAATAAACACCTCCTATATTTCATTGACAAAAACTACACCTACTATGCTGTGTAGTATTCCAAAAGTTAAAAAAAAATAGGAGTCTTAAAGGTATGTCAGCCCTACAATTAAAATAGGATCATGTTATGCTGAAAACAGCACTAATAGCTTCTCCTATAGATCATAAAATTACTGCACTGAAGCCTACTCAGAATCCTTTGATGGTCATAAGAAAACCAAGTAGAAGAGTCTGGTACAGACAGAAATTATTTGCAGCAGTGTAGGGATTGAAAGTTCCCTGAAAAGGCATTGCAACAGTTTTCTCAGTAAAAATCAGCTACTAGAACATAATATATACTATGCAAACTGAAACTACAATGTTAAATCTCTGAATTTTAGGGAAGAAATTTATAAACTTTTCTAAACCTCTGAAATTCAAAACTTAACTTGGAAGGCTTCCAAGACCTCTGTCCTTTCAGGCTGTCTCTCTCTACTAAAGCCATACATCATATATTCTAAACACTGCTGTTGCATTGCAGTGAAGCTACTGCACGCTAGTGGCCTGAAGGGACATTGCCACATTTCAGTCATTCTACTTTTCTCAGGAGAGATGAGGCTTGCCTCCATTATAGTCATACCCCTTCCTAGATCCAGAGCTAACAATAGCTGGACTCTTCTGACAGTATCTAGAAGTCTGACGGTGAGGATACTGCCAGGATAAACCAGAAGAGGCTGAAATTCAAAACTGAACGTTAAATGTTCAGGCAGGGCATGGGACTAAAAAAAAAGCAAATATTTAGGAAATAAAAGAAAACAGGGGAAAAAAAATCCCAGTCAAAGCAGTGTGTGCATGCAAAAGACAAGGGAAGAAAAGGGGAAAGCAAGGAAGAAATTAAAATGCTGGAATATTTTAACTACTGATGACAGTTTTAGTGGGGGACAGCAAAAAGGCATCATCCCTTTCTCCTAAAATCCAGATTCTACTTACAGCGCCTCGTGTGTGCGCTGAAGAAAACGGTTAGGAAAATGCAAAGAAGGTTGCAGTGCACGTGCCACTCCCAAGAACTTTTTAAAAACCAAACCTAACCAAATTTGAAACTGCAGGTCATCAGTCTAGACCTTTCAAAGAGTAAGAAGCCACTCAAGCTTTTTGTTTAAAATGGTACTGCTTTTCTTAACAGCTGACAGAGAAGCATTTACAACATGAGGTAAGGGCAGAGGCCTCGTAACAACGCTATGCAGACAACTCACCAGGGTGTTTCCACCTCCCAGTGCAGTTCATGTCAGAACCCTGCAATATCCCCAGCTGCAAACTGTAATAGTGATGAATGAGTTATGCAGCTGATACAGAAAATCAGAGTGCAGTTTGCCCTACTTCATTATTCCTCAGATATTTAGCATAGCTTTCACCTCCTTCCCTTACAATTCACAGAAAGGCAGATGGCTATGTTTTTCCATGCTTTGATGGAAGAAAAGGACTGTTAGCTGTTTGCCTTTATTTAGTAGCTGTTTCAAGAACTTTTCAACAGAAAGAAAAAAAAATTACAAAAAGCAAAAGGAAACAATCTCCTCAAAAGGCAAACCGCTGCAATATTTCCAAGCCAGAAGGCACAATCTGATCAGGCCACTTAAATGATGGCATGGATTTCACTCTCACGTGTGGATTCTTTGACATATAAGTCAGTCTTCTAGTAATGAGGTGACTGATAATAGTATTTATGTATCAAAAGCTTGGATACTAACCTCTCAACACTAGTAGGTTTTCTTGTGGTTTTGCTATGTTAGGAAGAGCCCTTCATTGCTTCTTTTGGCATTACTAAATGTGGTTTCGGAATGAGGAATGCAAAATGGACATTTTTTTTAATCAGAAACATACTGCAATAACTGCATTAATATTTGGTATTTTTAAGCAGTCTGCTTAGTGACAAAGCAACACCCATCAGCTGTCCATCTGCCTCGGAGCTCAGTGGAGCTCTGGTGTGAGTGTTGTCCCATGCTGCAGAAAGCAATGTGCAGCAGGAGCAGAAAGGCCAGAGGCTTCACATCTTTAGTAAACCAAGTCCCCAGGGGATTGAGACCTATTCCTCTCCTTAAAGGATGAATGTACACATAAATCCCAGTGTTTCCATAAAACATTTATAGTTTGAGAACAATGGAGCAAACATAGGGCAATTGCAGGGATTTGATTGTGTTCGCCTTCTGTAGAAATGTGAAATCACAATAATTTTTCTTTTACAAGAGCTTTTGTAATGTGCACATGTGCCTTGCTGAATTAGCAGTGGTACTGTCTGGAAAACATATGTAATTAAATTGATGTAGGAAAAGAAGAAAGACAGTCCATTGTCTATCGTTCCTAAAAAAATAAATATTCATGTATCCAAAAAATAGGAGCCAATTGATGCAGCTCTTATTAAACCATAGGGACAGGATAAAAGGGAGCATCCTCCCATGTTGTGCTGCCAGAGCAGGCCAGGGGGCATTGTGAAAATATAGAGAGGAAGTCCTTGAGGAGCTAGTGGAATTACTTGACGGGGGCTGAGGGAGGAAGACTGGAGGCTGTAGGGGGCTGCTGGAGATTCTTCACTGCAAAGCCAGCTCCTGGAGGGGCCATTTCAAGGCCCATCTGAGGGATGGAAATCCTGCTTCAGCCTTATGGAACAGATGCAAGCCCCTCAGGAGATGGGAAGATCCACCAGCCCCTGGGATGTGCCTGGGGCTATGGGGCCTTTTCAGCTGAGTAGCAATGGCAAGACTGAGGGAATGCCTTCTTGAATGTCCCTTCTTGAATGCTCCTTCTTGAGGAGCACTGCAGAGCTTGTTGTCCTCATCCCCTGTGAAGCCACAGGCAGCAGCCATAAGAAACGGGGTCCAGAAATGTTGTTCAGGGGTCTCAGCTCTTTGTAACACCCACTGGTTTCCCACTATGCTTGGGAAGGATTCTTGCCCCCAAGGCTGATCAGGACCACGGCATTTGGCCACTCTTGGAAGGCCCTGAGATGGCTTTGGGTTGAGAGAGAATAGGGCTTGGGCGTCTCCTGGGAGGCATGACCAGAAGGCTGTGGCATGAGGAGGCAGGTCTTGCTCACATGTTTAAGGACTAGCTGATCACCAGTCCTGGGGTCAGAAAGGAATTTTCCTCTGGGGCAGATTGGCACTGGACTCCGGGGGTTTTCTGCTTTCCTCTGCAGCATCGAGCATGACCAATTGTCAGGGCTCCTCTGATCCATTTTGGCTACATTACTGCCTGATGCTCATGGACCACAAACACACCCCTCGTGCCCTGCAGCTATGGGAAGGAAGGCTTTTTTACCACATGGTGGAACAGAAAATGTTTCAGGGTGGTTGTGCCTTCCTCTGCTGTATGGATCATGGCCACTCGCCAGGGCTCCTTTGGACCATTCTATAAACAGATCCAGGATCGCTAGTATAGATGTGTAATAGGTTCACATTACCTAGGAATTAATCATAAAACAATTTATCAGCATACCTGTTCATCTGTTTTCTTCCAAATATACAGCCCACTTAATTTCCTCAAGCTTCAAAGAACCAAACAGTTAGCATTTAAGTGTAAGCAAAGCTAAGTGTTCCTACTGAAATGCAATACCAGTTCACTTTAATTTCTGAAAAAATTGTACAAAGCAAACTGTACCAAAAGAAGAAAACTACTCAAATCTCTAAGGGAAAACCAAATATTTCAGCTGACTGCAGTGAAAATTCAAACTAACTTCCCAAGAAGGTTGTTTTATTTTACTGCACAGTTGCAACAAAACCTAGACCATCTGTGTTAAGAAAGGATGAACAATAGGATTGCAAGTTGTGCTGGCTGAGTTTTAATCACTACAGATGGACAATAAAACAATAGTTACATACAGTGGTTCTACACAAACATAGAAAAGGGGAATTTATTGAAAAGAAACCTGTTTCCTTTCTTCGTATTTTCTTTGCTTAAGTGGAGGCCACTGAACAGCCTTCTCTGAGCATGATGAGTTGTCTATTTCTAGTAACTTCAAAGCCAGACTTGGTATCCTTTTCATGTTGTCAGTCAGCATCCAAGGTAAACCAGTCTGTTTCCTCTGCAGAGATTTCCCTCCCCTGCCTTTTTTGTGTGTACTTCATTGCTCTTCCACCTGTTCTCTACAGCTTTCACCACAAGTTCTCTGCGATTTCAGGACCCCACAGCTACAAGAATGAGGTACCCACCCACTGATAAGTACTGTGGGTTCCCCGGAGGACCTTCAAGGAAAGCAAAGAGAGCAGCATTTTGCTTTCATTTCCTCCTCAGTGGAACAGGAGCTGCTGGCCCATCTCTCCTCGTTCTTTTTCACCACAGACAAATCTAGTACCATGTTCGTGCATTTCTTTAGGCCAAACACCATAACCAAGAAATCACCACTACTGGTCGCTGCTGAGGCATTTACTGGTGGTCAGACATTGCACATGACAATAGTGTATTACTAACTCAGCCTAGCCCTTCTGTTCCTCTTCAGAGAGCTCAACTGTGCCACCAAGAGCCCTGTCCCTTACCACATGTTGCCTGTCCCTCCCTTTCACATGGTCCGTCTCACTGGGCAGCTGTGGGCAAGAGCTGTTTGAGTGCTGCAAACGCAGCTCCCAGCTGGGTGATATGCACATCCCACTAACAGGCCTTCGCCCTGAGCTGCCAGAGAAAGAAGCAGGATGAGGACATTGGTGCTGTTTGTGTTTTCGTGTGTGCTGGGTGTGTGTCTGTGCTGATCTGTGCAGCCAGCCATGTGCATGTGCGTGTGCCATATGGGCGTTTGTGTGTGTGCACATATTGGCAACACACACTCAGCCTCACTACTGACAGGACCTGGGGGCTTGGAGCTGCAGCAGCCTCCGCGCTGTCAAGCTGCCACAAAAGGCAACAAAAGATGGGTTTCTTCCATTTGGGAAGTTGTAAACAAACAATTGCAACAGTGCTCTGGAGAGCAGCTCTTGCTGACTTTTCTTGATGGCTTTCACAGCAGGACACCGTGGAAAACACTTTCCTGGGACAGCCCTAGAAGAGGCCTTAACAGGGTGTCACCTTCTCTGGAGAGAAGGCCCCCATTGCCCATGTCCCTCTGTGCTCCACTGTGTGTGTGAGGACGAGCGTTGTATCACAAAAGCTAACAGTCATATGTGTGAATTCTGATCCTTGGAGACATTTTGTCCACCAGTCCATCACCTCCAAGTCCTTTAAGTGCTGCAAAATTTCCTGATCTCTCTGATGCTTAGAGGATTATATATGGCAGTCTTTGCATCCTGCATTTCAAAATAATAAATATGATCCTTTACTATCCAAACAAAATTTTCACTGCTTGTTTAGTTACTGTCTGGGTTTTGACTAATGCCAGAACAAGTTTTTAGCTAAAGTGGTGGTCAGCCCAGCCAAAAAATCCTGATGCTGAACAGCAATGTCTGCTCAGAGACTCAGTTCTCTGGGGAAATGCTTGCAAAGAAAAAGAAGTCTGGTACACAGTCAAGGAGAGCCTTTAGTTTCTGTGAGCTAACTGTAGGGACCTGGGACATATTTGAAGGGCTTCTGGTTTTGGGGAGTTTTAGCAGAGATGGATGGATGGATTAGCTCTTGATTGCTCGTTCAGAAGAGTATATTTTTGTCTATTGCCAGACAAGAACAGAATTATTTGAACAGAAATTGTTTGAAAAAGAAACACACCAAGAACTAAAAGACTGCATTTTGTTTAAAGTAATATTTTTTTCAGTTGTTTAGCTTTGTCTAAGTCTTAAATGACAGTAAGAAAAAATTAAACATGAATGCCTGTATTCTCCAATGCATTCTATTCTGCTTCACAGATTTTTAACTGCTCTGTTCTCTAAAAATAAAAAATAAACTACACACAGCAAGGAAAACTTCTAAAACTTAAATAAAATTTAACTTGAAAGCAAATGTGTAAAAATGCCACAAATTTCTGAGACACATATTTGTTAGGGTATTCTCCTTGCCCCAAATACATGCAGGTTAGGAACCAGTCTCAATTTTATACGGTTTCAGAAAATCATTACATTGATTTTACAGAATTTATGTTTCTGGACACCAACAGTTTACCAGTTATCTTGTACATGTCAGGCCCATGTTCTGTGTTCCATAGGAGAAAGCAGCCCTCATTTTTTAGGTCAGTCCTAGCATGATGATAGGTTATACACAGTACACAGGACAGGTTGTCCAGGGCCCCCAAACCAAAAGCTGGTGTGTGCTGAAATCTGTTCAACTATGCCCCTTCATTTCAGGTACACAGCTGAACTGGGCAAGGCCTTTTAGTCTTGTCCCATCTGGGTCACCAGAAAACTCTTCTCCCAAAATCAGGATTCATCACCCAGTGTGCAGTAAGACACCAGGTTATGATTTTTTTCATATTTGCGCACGGATAGGTACCAGGTGGTAAATCCACAAAGCTGGCATCCTGAGCAGAGAAGACAATCATTATTTATACACTGTTCATCTAATATATTCCACCTATGTAATAAAAATTCAGTGCTCTAATTATTGCTCTATTATTGGTTAATCACAAATAGGCTGTTTGTACAAGAAATTAGTTAATTCACTATTAGCTACTGTGCATGATCGGGGTCCTTCGTTTGAGTCAGAGGTCATTTGGTTGTGATCTCCCCCTGTGAGAATTAACCTTTACCCAGTTGGAACAGATTTCAACACAGTTACTGAATTCGTTTAGTTAGTACCTTCCTATCTTGGGTGTTCTTGCCAAGTTCTAAGTTCTGCATTCTTTGTGTTGCTATCAGTAGCACTCTTCTTCCCAAGCTTTGTTAACCTCCCCTTGGGTCTGGGATCTTTGAAGCTTGCCAAGCCCTAAACTTTAAACAAGGAAATTCTACTGACTAGTAATTTATCTTAGGATAATCAATATTGCTCCTCAAATCCTATCCCCAGAGCTCTCCTACTGCTTTGCCCCAAGCAGGACTCTGCCCACACCACTCCCAGCTCCTGAAAACTCTGGGCTGAGCCTCTTGTTGTGAGCAGGAGTCAGTCACCACAGCCCACTGGCGGGAACTTGTGGCTCCCACTGCCAGGGCTGCAGTTAAAGAACAAGGTGGGATCACGTCCAGGGAGCTATCTCTGAGCCTCACCATCTCTGAGCTGGCCATGAACCTCGGCCACCACACATCCCAGAGGGAGGACATCCTTAAGACCTGTCAGAGTGAGTGAGTTATAATGAGCACTACACATTAAGACTAACAGGAACAGAAGTCAGAGTACGTGGCTGATGAACAGGACAATCTTTGAGACATCCAGTTTCTTCAACCTCCGAATCCCTGCCAGCCATCTGTGATACGCAGACAGGCAGCTAAACAGCACAGTAACCCTAATTAAAGTCAGACTAGTGCCTCACAAGCTTCTTTTTATAACTCTTCCTTTAAAATACAACAAATGGACCCAACTATTAAACAGCTACTCACTTCCCTTACAACAGAAGAATCTTAGAGAAACTCTCTTACATTTTTCCATATCAGCTAATAAAACTTTGAAGAAGTCATTTTCTTCTCTCACAGTACTAAAACCAGCTCCTTCCAGGTTAGTATTATCTCTAAGGCATACTTAAAGGGAAAGGCTAAGGCTGAAAAATGAAGTCAGCACCGTTACCATTTCATCCATTGATTACTTTTACCCAGAGGCTGCATCTCTGGGATGTAATGATTTTTCATGCTAGTTCCAGCACATGAGATGGCATGTTGGACTGACATGAAACAGAGAAAGTATATTTTCCCACTCAAGTGTTTCAATATGGCAGTTAGGTTTGCCAAATCCAATGTTTCCCTGTTGAATGAATCATGAGGTTGAACAACAGTGTGCTTCTTTGAGTATTCTGCACACTAATTTTTGTGGTAATAGTGATCAAGTTGGCAACTTTATAATTTCTAAGCCTTCAAAAGAAAAAGACATTTCTTAAAAAAAGAAAACAAAAAACCAAGCAAAACAACAAAGAATGCAAAGCTTCAATTAAGCCTCTGACAACCACTTGAAGATCAGAAGCATGTCATCGAAAAATATATTAACAGTGAATAAAGTTCTCTCCCCACTGTGTCATCAAGTATGAACTCCTAGACATAAGGACAGAGGACATAAGCCACTGTCTTGAAATTCAGAAGTCCTACACATCCTGGAATTCTGCCCAAAACTATAGGATTTTTTAAATTGCCACAGATGTCGTGGATTTGTTCAGTCAGTATCAGGTTTTTCAGTTCTGGTTTTGACTATATTGAGTTAGCAAAGAAAATTCCCTCCTGCAAGATATTTCAAAGTAACAAAGACCAGCAGAACAGATTAATGAAATTTTTAAAGGGCCAACTAGAAAGATGATGTTATTTCCATTACCAAGTATGCTGCTATGGGTGATTCTAAAATCTCATGTACTTTAATACCGGTCAAATATAAATCAACAAGCCTTCTGTATTTAGCGTCTCAAGTAAGTAAAATAAAGTGTATGTTTCATCCTAGTACTTTACCCACACTTTATCCCAGTTTAGAAAACAACTAATAAAACACTTCTGGCATTGGAGCAGCCATTGCAATATTAATAAAAAAAACCCAAACAACTTTCCAGTACTGGTTTCTGCAGAGCAATATTGGCATCCAGTGGCCAGTTCAGTAAATCTTTAGCAGCTGCATTCTGCAGAGATGTCTTGTCTTTATACATGACATGAGAAGATGCATCTACAGTATCAAATCAAATACAGAAGGACCATTCAGTTTTTCATAAATGCCTGTTGACTCCATTCTTTGATGATCGAAGCAAGCTCTCAACAAGTTTAAAGATAACCATTACATTGAGCCATACATTTTTTGCATGTTGTACAATCACAAGAGAAAATTTCCAGACTTTTGAACACGAAAGGGGTTACTTTGTGCTTTGGGGCCTTTCTGGTTTTACATCTTCGCCTTTGTCACTCCATCCAACAGTGACTCTGTCAACAACTGCGATGGCTAGCACTACACTTTGAATACTTTTTGCACCCTCTAGCTGAAACAAAATTAAGATGTATCCCAGCAGCATTGTATGGTGTGGTACCTACACCACCTCAGTTTTCACTACCAGTCATGACACTGTAAAATGCAACAGAATGTTCTAGTTGTGTGATTTAAATACTCTAAATTTAGAAACCACAAGTCAGCCAAGCATCAACTGTTTTGTGAGGCAACACCACGGAAACAGAGAGGTTCAGTGACCAGACATTCCTTGCCAACTCTCCCTGGAAGCTGCTCAGTCAAAACTGGTGCTCTGCAAAGCCAATTTGAGTCCCTACAGACTCATCAGCTGAGTAACAGTTCACGTGTGAGCAACTACCCATATCCAAAGGTCAGCTCATGACTACTCTTTATAGCTGAAACAATCCAAATGATTTTGGTAGCTGAGGTTCCACTAGCCCTGAGGTGGCTTTCTTGGAAGATAACTTTAGCTTCCCTGCCACAGGAGCATGAAGGATTGCAACACAAGGATAATCCAAGCAAAGCTGTGCCTTAGATAAAACTGATGATCCCAGGCGGCCCAGCCCCTCCAAAACCAGGCAGATGACATTATTCCATTCTAGTGCTCTGTGAGCAGGAGACTCAGTGGAGACCTCACCTACAACTTCCTTGTGAGGGGAAGAGGCAGGGCAGACACTGATCTCTTCTCCATGGTGTGCAGTGACAGGACCCGAGGGAATGGCCTGAAGTTGTGTCAGGGAAGGTTTAGGTTGGCTATTAGAAAAGGGTTTTCACCCAGAGAATGGCTGGGCACTGGAACAGGCTCCCGAGGGAAGTGATCCCGGCACTAAGCCTGACAGATTTCAAGAAGTGTTTGGACAATGCCCTCAGGCACATGGTGTGACTTCTGTGCAGGGCCAGGAGTTGGACTCAATTATCCTGATGGGTCGCTTTCAACTCAGCTTACTCTGTGATCATATTGGATGCTGTCCAGTATTGGTACCCACACTGGTCCTCTGCTAATTTTGCATTCAACCTGTGAGACAACAGACAAGCCAGCATCTCCTGGAATGAAAAGCTGTTGCCTTCAGCTTGTTCTGCAGATCGCAGAATAGATGCAGCCAGGCCCATCAGCCCCTGACCCTGACAACACGTACACTTCTGTACTGCAACACCTGGGCTTTTCCTCACTGGGGGATTTTTCAGCATCACACAATCTTTGGCAACCAGAGAAAATGGTAATTTTAGAAAAACCCTTGACCATATGAAAGCAGTACCAAATTAAGAAGGAAACACAGGACAGGCCACATGTTATGGGGCTGTATCAGGAGCCAAACAGAAGGAAAAATTCTTGACAAACTCTAGGCTGGGACATGCCCTGTGAGCATAAACTTCTGGATTTAACCAAGGTGACAGGAATGCCCACAAAACATAGTGATGGCAAGCCACGCCTCCATCACAGGGACAGGCTCCCTTGGCAGCTCCCACCTCTCAGCTCTAGAGAATTTTTTTGAAACAAAAGCCTACAAAAACTGAATAATATTCATTTTTTTGGTTTTTAACACTTGCAGATTTTCACTTTTCCCCCATGCCCTACCAAAATTTAAAGACAGACACCCAAAACAGAAGGAGTTTCAAAACCTATTAAGAAAAAGTTGATACAAGAATGTTTGCAATGTCTTTTCACATATAATTGCTATATGCAGCACAGTGGATTTAAGAATTTATCTACTTTTCTGACCGAGAAACCAGTCAGAGTTATGTATAACTCTACAGTAGATGCAAGCACAAAAATACTGGTAACAACAATATTAAGTATCCTTAGTGAATTCAAGAGAATTTAGAATCAGAGTATTGCAAGTTGGAAGGCACCCTAAGGATCATGGTAGTCCAACTCCCTGCTCCTCCCTTGACTGCCTAAAACTAAACCATATGCATAACAGCATTGTTCATCTTCTTTGATGACATCAATGCAAGTCAAGAAGACTTCACAACAATAAGTTAGACCTTCTCAAACACAAGAGAGAGAGCTTGGCCAACAAGGCTGAGCAGTTTCTCAGGGAGCACAGTAAATATATGTTGCAGGAGTAAACCAGTACAATAACTGAAGTATTCCTGACATATCTGAAAGCAGAATACCTTAGGCCTTCCCTAGGAAGGCAAATGAAAACATTAGAAATGTGTGCTATACCTAATGATTAGACTAATAGCTTCTGGCTCTTCAGAGCCTTATGCCAGCTCCTCTTGTCTTTGAATAGCAGCCTAGTATAGCTCTGTGTTACTTGTATTGACTGGCTGGCCCACAACCTCTGCTGTTACTTAAGCCAGGGAAACAACAGCAGAAGAACAATAAACAGAGGCAGAAGAATGTATTTGCTGCTGTGACCTGCGTGAAAGAGGAACAGAGGCAGAGAATCAGTGAGTTTTTCTATGGCAGTGACGAGGGCCATGCCAGACCCTGCTATAAATGTGCAGCCAGTTGGCTCTATTCAAGAGAAGTACATCTCCTACCTTTTTGCCCTAGCCTTGAAGAGGATAAGCACCTCATTACATACCTAATCCTTACAGAGAGCCTTCCCAGCATGTGCTTTGGAAGCAGCAGTTCTGTAGCTTTGCTTCCTTGTAAATTTTGCTTTTGGCACAAGGCACCTAGATCCCATGCTGTGACATGATATACACCTTGGCCAAATGATCTTATTATTTGTCAACGAACCATGCACAGCTCCTGCTGGCCTGAATGTACAAGTAGGCTGACATCAGATTTCCAACTCATTATAATGTCACGGTATGTTGATTTAATCTGCTCCATGCCACATTTTTAGCTTATCTTTTCTCACAGGAGTTAAAAATTGAAGAGATAGACTGGATCACGTGTGGCAATTCAGGACAGAATCATTCCCCACATTCACATATTCAAGGACAGGTTATTTTGGTTGTTCCTTAAAGAAACAAAACCAAAACAAACAGAATATTTTAAGCTGATCAGTAAAGTGCCTATAAACTTGTTATTTGTTCTAACTCAATGCATCTTCTTCACAAATGCCAGCACAATGGCCAGCTGGGGTAGTTCAGACAATTCCTTTCTGAGGAAGGACTTTACTGAGCCACAGCGGCGTAGCCTGCAATGAAAATTTGCTTGTGTTTTTTCTTGAAATGTTGGATCCCCCACATTTTTCTAGTATCTTGCAGAACCAAATCTATCTGCAAGCCTTTTCAGTTCTCACACTTCAATGCAAACATGATATGGCAGCCTCTTGTAAAGTCAACTAGAGTAAAATGCACTTAGATAGTAAGAATTATTCTGTCCTCACAATCTCTCTATAGCATGGTTCAAGCATAATTTGCAAAATAACTGCTTGAAAACTTAACATTACAACACATACAGAGTTAAGTTTCTTTGTACGTGTTCTGGAACGAAAGGCAGAGAGAAATACGAATAGTATATGCTACTGAAACTTAAAGGAATATCAAATTGCATCAGACACCCTTCTAAGCCAAACCAAGCTAAGCCACACTCACTGGGAATGTGCAGCTCCTACTGCAGTTGAAAAGCTCCACATGCTCTTTTTCCAGACAGGACAGTGCACGACATTTTCCCAAAGCAAATTCCCCAAAAACCACTCAGAACCTCTCCCCTTTGACAGTCAAGCCATACCACACAGAGGAGCACAGAGAAGCATCTTACACATTATTTGGCTCCTTCACACTTGCAATTGCAAAGAACCAAAGCAGCTTTTAAGTGCTTGGTCAGTTATTTAAACACTCAGTGCAACTACTGAGGGGCTTATAAACAAATAATAATTTAAAACAAAACAAAACAAACCAAGAACCTCATCAACGTGCAGTGTTTTCCTCACCTTTGCTTATAGGTATACACACACAGTGTTTTAACTACCCATGACACCAGAGCTAGGCTGCTAGGCTTTTCTGCTCTGGTATTTCCACCCAGAAAACCCTTCAGAATTCTCTTTTTCTACTTCTGCCAGGCATCTCTTCCTGATAGAAATGGCAACCCAGTAATAGTTGCTCCATCTGTTGCTGCCCTTCAGCAGTGTAACAGTGGCAGTAGCTGATATATATTTCTGCACACAAGGAGGACCCTATAATCTTTGTATTGATGCAATCATTCTTTATAGAAACGCAAGGAAAGGTCATTGTGATCAGAGGAGATTCCCAACACTATAAAAAGACAAATTATGTATTCACCTTAAAGAAGGGTATCAAAAGACTCTTGAGAGCCATGGGCCAGTCAATCAACCTCCAGTCCCTGACGGGACTACTGAACAAAGTCCAACGGGCAGCCACATAGCAGGGGCATCCCTCAAAGAATGATGACATAGTCAGTAGCGCTTGATGCCATTATTAACGACCATGATGGAGGCAGAGTTCACTCTCAGCAAGTAAGATACCAGACTGGAGTCACTCAGTACACTGGGGCAAATTGCTACTCAGGAACCTCTACAAGCTTGAAAAATGGGCTGGCAGGAAAGCTTGAGAAGTTCGACAGATGCAAGTATCAAGCCCTGCACATGAGATGAAATAACCCCACACAACAGTACAGGCCAAGGCCTGATAAGCTAGAGAGTATCTATGCAGAGAAAATCTGGGTGTGTTGATAGACAGCAAGTTAAAAACAGTCAGCAGTGTGCCCTTTATTGCAGTGAAGAAAATCACCTACATACTACAATGCATGCTAGCAGGCTAATGGAATTGTTTATTCCCATCTGTTTTCTATTTTTAAGAGCACATCTAGAATACTGCGCCCAGTTTTGTAGTAAGAAAACAAACAAACCCCCCCCAGACCAAAGAAAACCCAAAACAAACAAACGAACAAACAAGAAAAACCCCCATAAAAAACTATGAAGTTGAATACCCAGGTACAAAGAATTTACCGTGATGCTCTGTTCATTTCTCCTTTTCAGATTTCATTTTCCTACTTTGTAATACTTAAAGAGATTTATCAAAGGGAAAGGAAATGCTTTCTACTCCCTAAAGTATACAAAATAAATGAGGAAAGAAAAATCTTCATTTTCCCTGGAGTCTCATGCCTGCCATGGTAGTTAAGGACCTCTCAAACAACTGTGATGAATTAGGAGCTTCCATTCCCCAGATACATCAGCACAGAGCCGTCACAAGTCTAGATAACATAAAATATATGTTTTAAATCTGATACATTTATGAAGTGATAAACAAATCTTTCCATGCCATCTGGATAACTGTCTGTATATATTATCCTGTGTTTTCCTGCTATGCTTCTACAGTTGCATTTTACCACAGAAAAGCCATTCATTATACAGGAACATTCAAATAAGATAGTTTGAACTTTTATAAAAGGTTTGGTAGCTTCAAGTGTTGTTTCTTCAAGTCCCTGCTTTTAATTAGCCTAACATTTTACTTTTTTTAAAATGTATTTTTCAACAATCATTAACAGCCCATCTCAGTTCCTTTTTGCAGAAAGAAGCCATTTGTTGAAGCATTTATGGTGAAAATGAATGGCAAAAACTGCTTTAAAAATAAAAATACAAAGGACTGAAAAACTCTTTTTCAACAAAACAGGAACATTTTAATTTCGCCCCCTCACTTCCCACAGTAATTTTAAAGCACCTGCACTGGACAAAAACCAGTAAACAACTTTTTAATTAGCTTCTCGTAGTACTGTCTATTTCTCTATACAAGAACATTGTCCAATATTCACAATAAAGATATACAGTGAATACAGAGCTTTCTATAACTTTCTCCCCAGTCTCTAGTAACAGATTGTGTGAAATAAACACTAGGGAGTTACATTAGGGTTTTTTGTTCAGCCTCTTTGCTCCAATCACATGAGCTGGTTCAGTGACACAGATGTTAAATCTCTGGGAATAATTTAATCAGCTCTACACTGAAATGTCAAACTTCTTTAACAGAGAAGAGGAAGTTCAGATAGGAAAAGAAATGTTCCTGTGCTGCCCTCCACCTTCTCTTCCTTTCCCCTAAATGAGCTTTATCCCAACAGATGAACGGATTGAACCAAGTGCAGTAAATATTCTCTCCAGATGTTGTAAATAGCAATTTTGGCTTCATGTGCTTTTCCAAAAAACATAAATTAACATTTGAATTTCATGCAAGTCAGCTGGCAGAATACGATCTGAGTCCTAAAAGGTTTGTACTGATAGACCAACCAATTTCTGTCACTGAACCATCATAAAACACTGTGAGCAAATTGCTACCAAAACAAACACACCTTTGAGCTGCTGAGAAGTCAGAACCTCTTTACATATCATCCAAAATGACACAATAGATAAAAACTGAATTTTATTGCTGTGAGCAACTTCTCTATTTCAAAATTTACTTTGCAGAATTAGAGATGAGAAACTTAAAACCAAGCCTGAAATACATAGCAACATCACATTCCCAGATGCTTATTTAAGGTCTACTACGTAAGTGATATTCCTCCTCACAAGATCCTTCTTTCCTTTCTCATCTTCAGTAAAGATTTTGTAATAGCCAATATCCACTAGCCCTATAAAAAGCCACAAACATCTATTCTCGATGGTGAGCTCATTGCTGAAAGGAAGTTGTGACAGTGGACAGGATACTCCTGCCCTGTTCTTGCCTTTACATGGGCTTTCCCAAAAGAGTCCTGACAGTTCTCTGGCTCCAGCAGCTGAGGTCACAGTAACAAACACAATGTCTGTATTTACTATTTGCTGTTGAAATTTTGTAATCTATAATCCTGACACATTGCAATTCCAGTACAAGTGGTGAGTTTGAAGTAGTCCCTTCCATCAAGACTTCTCCCACCAGCACACCAAAAATTAATTTTCATTATATTCCAAAAACTTTGCACCAGTTTACTTAAACTGATACTGCTACCTAAGCTTTATAATTGCAGAATATGGCAAGCAAATATAAATGGTTTGCCTCAAACAAGCTGCTTCCTTTACCAAAGATCAATGTAACTACGGCTGGTTGTTTCATCTGTGTTGCTATTCATCCCAAGACTGAGAGACGTAAATAAGAAAAGACAGCAAGGATGATTAGCCCACATGTAAAGGTAGGTTCACTCACTGCTTACTGTCATTACAAGAGGAATTTGCCAGTGTTGCACAAAAATAAGAGCAGCTCAACATTCTGTCTGTACTGTTCCACAAGTTGCGGCACTTCTAGAAAACCACATTTTGTTCTGCCTTTCACATTATTAGACCAAAAGAGGAACTCATATGCAATACCCATATTATTGAACTGAACAGCTTTCAAAATGCCACCAAGATGCACAGCAGCAAAAGAAATCAGACTACTTGCTTTCAGTGAAGAGTGCCACCACCTCTCACAAGAGAATTTTAATTTTACCTCTTTGGAGTATGGTCTCCTTTTAAGAACATAATAAATATCACATTACAAGTCCAGCTATGTAAAGCATACCCAGCCATATAAACTATGAAGCACCACAGCCCAGCTTCCCCTTAAATAAATGACCTCAACTGGTGACTGGGACTGCAATCAATTTTTTTCCCTTCCAACAGTTTGAAAAATTTATACAGTGTTGGGCTCCCTCTGTGTAACCTCAGACATAATTTGGGGAGCTCTTACTTTAATTAAACAATTTCCTAAGCCTGCCTTTAGTTTTGTTTTGGGGTTTTTTGTTGGTGTTTTTTTTTTTATTTTTAATTTACCACAACCTGCCATCTACTTGACAGAGTGAAAAGCAGCTTTACAGAGACTAGCAGGGTCTCCCCTCTTTCAGACCAGCAGAGTTAGTGGCAGAGGCATGCCTTTCCAAACTCACAATGAGATCCCATACTCAAGAAGGAAAAAAACAAAAGCTTTCTGACATAAGGCTTGCAATTTTTTCCATATACTGGCTTCAGAAAGAGCTTGAAAATAGTTCATTACATTCAGTAGGGGCATAGTTATTGTCCAAGAGAGCTCTGCCAGTTAGGTGCTGCCACACAGTGCTCTACTTACACAGCACGACTTGCACCTGTACATTGTGTCACCTCAGGGAAAGCACATACTCATGGAACCAAAGCAAAGGTATTTTTCATGGCTTTTTTTTGGATTATTTGATTTTTAAATATTAGCTGCAACTTTATAAAGCTAATAAAGCAGCTACTTGCTGCTACTACTCAGTGACTAATTTAGCACACTGTCAGTAAAGCAGCTCAGAGCTGGCAACACAAAATTTCTGGTCACAGGGTGGCAGCTGAATAATACCTTTTCATGATGTGCTGGTAGCCTCATCTAGCTCAGTTGGTTTGAACATAGTGCTAATAACACCAAGATTGTGGATTTAATCCCTGTACAAGCCATTCACTTAAGAGTTGGATGTGGTGATCCTTGTAGGTCCCTCCTAATTTAGAATATCATGTGATTCTGTGAGTTCACCCTGCTCTAGGCAGGAGATTGGACCAGGTGACCTACAGAGATCTTTTCTAAGGCAACTAATTCTGTGGTTCTGTGTGGGAAAGAGAAGCCAAATGTTACTGGTTATTTTGTTAAATGTTAATTTTATAATAAATTTGGTAGCAAAAAATAATCAGGGGTGCTAACCTGTGGGTGAGAAAGCGACTGTCTTCTAAACTTTTCTGGTATAGTATGTGCTCTAGACTGAAGCTTTCAAGAACACAGTGTTAGTCGATACACAGCAGCAAGTGCAGGAGATAATTGAGAGTTTTAAAATATGCTTATTTCCACTGTCATTTATTAGAAAGCTGCAGTGATACCGAGTTGAGTGTGGACTACATCAGCTCTTGTTGGATGACAGACTACAGCAATGAACACGAGCAAAGAGATACCACTGTCCACCTGTGAAATCTAGTGAGCTCTTGCAGAGCTGTTTAAAGACAGTCACGTTTTGATTTTCCAGTTTAACTTTTCGCAGCATAGCATGTCCCATCAGGTCTTCCACACAAATACAGATTTCTCTATACACAATTGTTGCCAGCTCTCCTGCCTATGGAGTTGCACAGTCCTGCTGGATGCATTTTTGTAGGTAAACCACTGAACTGGAAAAGAATTATAGCAAGAAGTTGTGGGAAGACAGCAAGCTTATAGTTCCAAGTGGTTTCAGTGTTTTACGATACAAGTCAATATGTTTGCTCTCTCTCACTAGCTTTTTCTTTTTCTTTTTTTTATTTCCTGAACATGAAAGACAAAAAACATTCCCTTATTTCTTACTGCTTATTTGATCAAAATAATATTCGAGCAATGAAAAGCTGTCAAGATCTCAAAACCGTGCTTTTTATTGATCAAACTATGATAGGCAAAAGAAGCAGTTTCTTGTTCGCTTGTTCTTGATACCAACAGGAGGACTTTCCGCTCTCCTGCTCAGCAGTCCTGAAGCTTCCTCCATAGCTGCCTCAGAGGCCAAGAAACACCTCTTGAAAGCCTTCACTGGGGAAGGCTGACCTTCAAGGCATCCTGTGGGCAGAGGCTCTTCCTGCAGCAGTTCAAGACCCCTAGAGGTAGGATCCATTTGAGGATGATTAAGAACAGGAACCTCTCCATTATTCTATCGAAATTTCTTCTCTAGTTATGTTTTTAAGCCTAATTTAGCCCCAGCTGATAACCTACATCCTACTGTCCTCCCATAGCTTACACTCGTCATAGCACAAACACCCCTCCATTTGCAGCAATGTTAATTTTAACTCCTACTTAAAGGAAGATACGTATCCTTATAAAGATAATAATAAAATGGAGCCGCACAAAACTGTTCCCCATCAGAGTTCCCACACTTGGAAATACACCACAGCATTTAGGGATTTACCTTCCACCTCGAAGGTTCAGGTTTCAATGCAGGCTCCCTACATTGTCTTACACTGCCAGTTTTACTGCAATTGCACCTGAGCCAGCACAGCCATGCTAAGATACGAGGTCAAACATTGCATTGACAGCTTCAGCCCCTTTTATCCCATTAGTTCTTCGTTCTCTACTGGTGCAAGTCCAGTGGGGAGTGCAAGCGTGGAGAGAATGTTGCCAAAGTTGAAAGCAATCGCTATCCTCAAGCTTCACAAATCATAACAGACCAGGATCAATAATGTTTTTGAAAGCATGTCTTTGCAGCTGGCCAGCTGTTCCACAGCTCATCTTTTACTCCTCAGGACAGGGGGAATGCCTTGCTGATGGAATTGTCACAGCAGTATGGCTGGTCCTCTTGGTGTCACAAAGTCAGCAAATTAGGAATGTTTGTTTAATTCACACTCCATTTGGTTGTTAAACAAGAGACTCCTGTAATTCAACTTTATGGTAGTGACAAGAACAAGTCATTGACCCTCAGGTTATTTTGCCAAGCACTCAAACCAACACCTTTGACACAGCGAAAATTACTTCTGAGATTCAAGTTAGATGCAAACTTGTCCTGGCAGTGGAAGTTCAGTTTAGAGCATTTAACAAACTCTAATCTGGGAAGTTTATTTCTATGAAGATTTTTTCCCTTTAAATGCAAGATCTAAAGAAATAGCTAAGATAACAGTCCTATGACTCATCAAATGTAGCGGTGTTTCTAAAAAGTAGGAAACATCACCCTCCTAAGGACTAAGCCTATTATAGAATTTATTAAAAGACCAAAGCAAGGAGAGATTCCCGAATTACACGAGCACTTCAGATGTTCTTTTGATAAAGCTGACATAGTATAGAGGAGTATAATAAATACAGAATGTGTACGAGCAACATTTAGATACTGTAAAAGTAGTATATTACCAGGTGAACAAAGAAAGACAGGAAGGAAGGAGGAGATTCGTGTTTAAAAATGAGACAAAGCTAAATTTCAGACGCATTTAGGCACTGCCTGCTGGGACATCTCAAGTGCCCAGAGAATGCTGCACTAAATAAATAGTCCTAAAACGTTTAATTAGCTCTCTTCAAATCATTACTGTTCTGAAAAAGCAGAGAAAGTATACATGCGAAAATACTAGAAAAGACATCAGTTACACATAGATTTTTCAACTCTGAGGTTTCCATTTGAAATTCACTCAGCTCAGTCACTAAGCACTACAGAATAAGATGACAGAACAAGATGGCCTGAATCCATTCCTTAGATTTCTGTCTGTCCAAGGCGCTTATTACAGAATTAATCCCACTCAGACATGTGCTCATTAATCAGATGCCCTACGTAAACAGCATCTGATCAGATACAGTGTTTGAACCACCCACACTGCGCCATCCACAGGAGGCTCAGTTACAAAAAATGATATAAGCAGAACAAAAGCTTCTTTGGAAGACAAGTAAAGAGCTGAACGAGACATCGGAGTCTTGCCACACCAATATCCAGCTTATGTTACATTAGCAAGACTACCATGAAGGCAATGCAGGGGAAAAAAAATTAAACATTTCTACAGGATATGAAAACACTTGTCTAACATCAAATTCAGCAAAAGCAAGTTCATCAGCCAATTTCAGTTGTCAATAATATAAAACCATTCTGTGTGGTCTAACCCCACAAATAGGGAATGAAAAAATTCTAGGGAGACCAGACCTATTTTTTTGGCAAGAAAAATTACCTTTTCCTAAAGGTCCTGTGTTGGAGTTGCACTTCTCAAACTACCTCTACAGTCAGAAATCAGATCATGTATTTAGAAACACATATATACTTGAATAATTAAAAAGTATCATATCGCTGTGGAAGAGATTTTACTAGTCTTATAGGGCTGAGATTATTGGGACAACTAATTACATGATGCTCCTGAGAGCAGAGATAAGACCTCAACCTGCTGACCCCTACGCTTATTGTGTAGAGTCATTTTTCATCATCAGAACACACTCCATCTTGCGATGTAACTCTACAGACAAAATTATTTTAGAAAAATTAATTGACTGATATGTGAGATGATGCTTTAACCTCAACAAAGATCTTAGCTCCTTTTTTGTCCTCTAGCTCCTGTTTTGCTATCTCAAAAATATTTTTTCAGAATCAAATGAACTCTTTCATACCCATGCCTTTTTGTTTTGTTTTTTTGTTTTGTTTTGTTTTTTGGTTTTTTTTTGAGTAGGGCTAGTTCTTTGGCCAGCAGTAGCCTTTAATCATTGGCAAGGAAAAAAAAAATTGTTAACAAGGTTCAGAAGTATGTATCTGCAGCATAAAACAAACTAAGAATTGTGGCCAGGAACCCTTGGCAGCAAAACTGCTGAGACTATTAATTATAACTTATGTTTTCATTGGCAGAAGCTACTAAAAAGTTAAAATATATGGTGCACTTTGATATCACAGGGAGCACAGGGAATGATGCCAACTTCCACTCAGTCCAGTCTAAAATTATGTTTCAGAAGGAAGAAAAGCACTTACCCACAGATAATGCCGAGGCTCCATTTAGTTTAAGAATGATCATTAAAAAATTCACTAGTATTACAAATTTAGGCTAGCCAAACTGGAAGGTTAGTCTTGATTTCCATCAGTTCTGCTTTGAACTTTTAATATTTTTCAAGGCTAAACCACTTCTAGATTTTCAGCCAAAAGTGTCACAACCCAGTAGTTTCAAGAAAACTGCTTCTACTTTTCTACTGCATAATTTTTGAGAAATACTGAAGGCCAGAGAAGACAATTATTGTCACTTGTACATAATAAACACCCATTTTTAATATTTAATTTCTTAACTATTCCCATCCATCATTATCATAACAGGGATGTCTGTTGTAGTAGAGAAAGACTGAAAACAGTCTTCAAAAATGCAAATGACAGCAGCCATGCATTCAGCTACCTTCTGCAAGAAGTGATTGTGTGCAGTATTACACAAACTGGCTACTGGATAAATGCCAGTAAAACCACGCAAAGGTGTGTGTGAGTTGGAAGAGTGGGAGGGAAATGGAAAAGAAGGTGAGATTTCCAACAGGGACAAAGAAACCGTCCTGTCAGCTGAAAAAACCCAGTGCTAACCCCTTGCATAAGTTTTTTTTCCAGAGATAGTTTGCTTTAAATCACTAGTCGTGCTAAAAAATTTCTTTCACCATACAAGCTTTCTCTTTTTAGACAATTTTTGCCATTTTACTAATTAGAGGTCTTTGAAAAACATATGATATCCTGATCCCAGCCCCTAAGACTGTCATCGTTTTCGTCATCAAAAATACAAGAAAGCACTGGCTTCAGTAGTTTGCCTCCAATTATGTTTGAAGCCAACAAATATAGAACCTATGTTGTAGAAAAAAAGCACACCTTTCCAAATTTTGCTTTCGGAATGTCGAATGTCAGTTCAGAATTCAACCAGTACCATAAATTTTAGAAATGGTAGGCCAATTTTCTCCATCAGCACCGTGCTCAGGGGCCATGAGCAACATTAACAAAATCAAAAGCAGAACTGAAGCTGATGTACGGAGCAGAGACTTGAGACATTAGTGTTCATGCATTAAGCCCAGAAAAGGCCAGTCCAACAAAATGTCTAAATATGGGTCATAAGGCTTATTCTTGAAAATCAGAAAAATCCTGTCTGAAAGACGAGCAGCCTTGAATGAGCAGCTCTGTTGGTATGGAAGTCACCAGTACCCTTTCATCACTTTTTCCAAAGGTTAATTTCTTCCACTACTAAAGAGAGTCTTTTCAGTCTGAAGTACTGTAGCTTTAGTTTCCAGTTGCTGCACCCTACTGCATCTTTTTCTACTATGTATGTGTACTTAATTTTTTGGCTAGTAAATCACCCTTAATTGATCTTGGGAGCCTAAAAGCAACAGAAGCTCCTCAGGACCTCCACTGAATCGTTACGTCTGTTAGACTGACTCCCAGCGCAGTAGGACGCAGCATCCCACCAGGCATTGTACAAGCCAACAAGAACATCTGTTCTCCGTTCCGTTCAGGGGCTTTAAGCAGATCCTCACCAGCTAATGATTATCAGGATCAGACTCGTTCCCTCATGATTAAAGATCTGGCAAACTCCTGTTAAAGGTCGCTTGTGCCAGCCAGTTTGCTGTTTCAAACACAACCGGTTACCAGCTTGTATTTACTCGGGGTGCTCTGCTTTGGAAGATCCAGGAGCTTCAGAGGCTGCTTCCTAAATCTAGGAGCTGTATATGAGAATTTTATGGTCCAATTCTCTTGGACAAGGGAAGTTTCCAGACTGCTAGGGAAGGGGGTATTTAGGACCAGAGAAGCAGAAAGTGAGACTTCACCAAAGGATCCTGTGTTACAGTGAAAAAGCAAGGAATATACAAGCCACATCTGAGAGTCACTAAAAGGCTTCCACGGACCTAGACAGGATAATGAAAAGTTTGCTGTAGTCCAGAAGGCCACAGCATTGCTGTCCCAAACCAACAGGCAGGTGTTTAAGCAAGGAGTTATGCAGTTATGCTCACAGCAGCCTCAGACTATGGTGTTGGTTTTTTGGGGTTTTCTTAGTGGAGTGGGTTGGGATATTTGGGGCAAGGGGTAGGAAGTTGAGAGGTTTATAAATATTAGGGCAAAATACTTCATGTCCAAGTTGCACCAACCAGCTGTCTGCACCAGCCTACCAAGTTTCTCATTTTCTCATTTCAAGAGAAAAATAGGAGGTGTCCAGCTGCCACTGAATGTCCCTCTGTTCTACTCTTTTCAAACACATTCAGTGCTTCTAGTGTTCCTACTGTATTGCCAGTCTTACAGCTTTTACCACTGCTGGTTTCTTCACTTTTAGGTCAGTTAGAAAAGATTTTGCACAGACAACTAACAGTGCCTTTCTCCGAGTGCTTTCTTTCCTCAGCTTTTCTACAATGGGACTTGGCAGATATTTTGGGAGATACCATACCAGATTGCCTTTGCTGCAGCGTACTTGTCTTAATTTTTAGGCAAGTAAAATTCTCTTCCCAATGAAGAGGTCATCACGTAATTGGCAAGAACTTCAGCATAGCACTCATTATCCCTCTTTCCCCTGCTTTTGCAAAGCCACTCCCACACCACACTGGAGGAAGTATAGCTGGAAACAGTAAAAGAGCATGGCATCACTCGAACCTGCTTGCAAATACAAATTTTAAGCTAACTGCTGCTGTCATAACAGTTTTTCTCTTCTTATTTTCCAGGATAAATGAGAAAGAATTGAAGAGAGCAGGAAGAAGTGAGAGAATTGTACTAGTCCAAGTGAAGAGTTTCCTGTATGCACACTTTCATCCCAAGACTCAATAGTAATGCTCTGATTGAAAGATTGATGCATTTAGTTCTATGCACAGTATACACACAATGCCTCAGCACGATACACTGAGAAAACAACACTTGCTAAGGGCAGAAATATGAGTAGGGGGAAAAAATGAGTTAAAATGCTATTTTATTTAAAATTCAAACATGCATCCTATACCTTCTAGAGCATGACTCCAGGGAATGCTCTAGGAAGGTGCAAGCATGACTACAAATACGCTCGAGCTTCCCCAGTCTGGTCATAGAAACTGGTGCTTTGGAACAGTCATAGGTGGCACATTAAGAGATGAGGCAGAAGTACCAAAAGCCAGTCTGAAATCGGGCTGGGGAGGAGGGGTGTGTGCACTTCTAGGTACTCTCAAGGACAAGACAGTAAGCAACTGCTGGCCACTGTAAGATATCCACTCATCATCTTTAAGCCAATTCCTTGGGAGGAATGCTTTGTTTATGTTGCAGATACAGGCAGAGTTTCAGAGGTTCTGATCCCTGTAGCACATATAAAACAGAACACTTCATCAATCATTTAGTCGTCTTTCTACTTGCATGCATCAATGGCATTTTAGTGCCAGTAGCTACTGATGAACAACATGCATGCTATTACATCACACTTCGAATAACCAGGAGTAAACCAGCTATTCTTAAATGAGAAAATAATGAAGTTAATTATAAAGTGTTCATCTGTTTGTACAAGCATGTACTTCACTTGCACTCAGAGTTGAAAATCCACTTGCCCAAGGCAATCTTTCATACATTTTTGTTCTGACTTCAAATTTTTGACACTGCAGCTTTAAAGAGATGCCTTAACAAAGAAACCATGCAGCAAAACTGACTTACGTGGAGATTTATGTGGTGATGAGACCACACTTGCTGGGTTTCCTTGAGTATTTGAAAATAATTTTCCTCCCCCTCTAGGTTTGGCACTCATGGGGTCCCTGTGGTGGGTCCAAAGAAATGGTCTCACACTGAGGCCTCTAGTTGTTTACAATGAAAAAACATCTTCAGCCTGGAGACTGTCCAAAGATAACTGCATAGGCAGTAATATTTTAGTTCCTTTATTCACTCTTGGAACTTCTGCATTAGTCTTTGGCAAGGTGACATCACAGTTAATTTTGCAACATGCAGTCAAAAACTGCACTATTAAAAAAATTATGAACAGTTCACAGGTTATGACTCTTGCACCCTGCAGACATAAAAATTCTTAGAAGTCACACTCCAGTGTCGAGTGCCAACCCCGACAACCAGACAAACGCTTAGACTGAGGGTAGGAAAAATGGATATTTAATTCAAAACTGAAGTTATGTTTGTGAAATATGGACTGAACTGTGCAGAGTGGTTTGGTTTTTCATTTACTGGGCACAAGCCTCATATTATGCTATTATAAAGGTACAACATTACTATAGAAAGGATACCAAATAAACCCAAACTTGTCATGGTATCACCTGACACCATGTATTTGATTTCAACATCAAAATCAGTTAATACATAATTTCCAGGTTTGTTTTTTTTTCTTTTTCATTTAAATTTAATTGTTCTAATAAGATATGTGAGCTGAACACATACCAGCCTTTATCAAGAAGGAAGTCAGTTTCATTAGGCTTTCCTTTAATACAAGGCTGATACTTTGCAAAAGATCAATTCCTGCCTCATTAAGCACAGAAACAACACTGCTATCTGGTGGTAGTCTCTGGGCAATACACAATTTGGCAGCTTTCCACCACTCAGAAGTTCAAAAGGAGCATTTCACTGAGGACCAAAAAAAAACCAAAAAAAAAAAAAACCAAAAAAAACTAAACCCACACAAAAAACCAAAAACAAAACCAAAAAACCAAACAACCCCCCCACAAAACAAACAAACAAACAAACAAACCGCCAAAAAACAAAAAAACAAAGTCCTCACCAATAACCACAACAATACACCACAAACCAAATCCAAACCCAAAAGAAGACTGCACAGCAGTTTTATTTCAGAGAGACATTGAGACAGACTTCAGTCCTCAGATATCAGAAAGTTCAGATTTATTAAACAGGGTAGAAGATATTTGAAAGGCATCTTAATTCTCCACCCGTGAGGTTTCTCTCTCTCTCATCCCCCCCTCTCCCAGACAGAGGAAACTTCACCGTAATCATTGCTGTTATCCACCTTAACTACTTACTATCTAAGTCTGTGTCCTTAAAAGCACCATCTTGAATTTCCTCTAAGTGTTCCTTCCTGGGATAATAATCGGCTGCACCAGTCAGTCTTCTGGTGCTTCAATAGCCTCATTTCAGAGTCCACAGGACAAAAATAAATCAGCTTCCCCACACTGACTCTTCACTGCCCCCATGAAGAATCTGTTGGTCCTTCCAGATTTCATAATTACAGAGACAAAATTAAACAGTGGATGTTTGGCTTCCTAAGCCCCTCAGTGCCTTGGTAAACAAGTTTCCTACGAGTCCACCTCTGAACAAGCATTCAGGCAAATATACTAAACAGTAAATCACATTACTGAGTGGTCTGGATTATCAACTGTAGTCATGTACAAAATAACACATATGCCTAAAATTACAATTATACTTATAAAGTCAACTATACATATTTACCACCAATATTCATGCCCTCTAAAATAAGATGTAAGCTCCAGTTGTGGTGATTACGAAAGTCATAGAAATATGCAATATACAATGTAAATTACAGAACTGCCAAGTATGCATACAATCAATGGTGCAGATTTGTTTATAGTTTGCTAAAGTTCTGTTTAAGGCAAATAATGAACGTCTGTCATATGGCAGCAGTTGTGGTCTGCAATTTTTAAATTACTTTATCATTACTGTAAGGAAACAGTCTTCATTTTACAATGCTTTTAGCTCTTCACTGTTAGACCAGTAAAACTTTGGCATCATTTTTTAGCAGTCTTTTCTCACATCTTCTGTGGGAGAATTGTCTCTGGATATACTTGGAATCATATTTGTGCCTTTTAAGAACTAGACTTACAAGGCTTGTGACTTACAGAGAAAGTAAACTTCTTGACTTTTGCTTCATACCAAAATGCTTCAGAAAAAAAAAAAAAAAAGAAAGTTATTGAAAAAGTTTTCTTGCAAGTCTCTCACTGGTAAAACAAACTTCTGTGAAAGTAATGAAAAAAAAAAAGACAGAAAGTAGTTTGCTTGTTTTCTAAAATCAGCTGTAAGTCTTGTCTAAATACACTCTAGTATTTGCTTTGTGGAATAAAGTAGTCCTTCCACTGATAACTTTTGCAACATAGTAACACAAGTATTAATTCAACAGTTTTGATTCCAGCACAAATTTCAAAGGTAAACCATCCTTCCACCTTTCAGAAGACTAGAGTTCTTCTCCGTCAGAAGCAATATTAAAGACACAAAAAACAATTACTGGTTTGAATACCTTGAAAAATATAGACTTAATTAGTAGGGCAAGATCTTACTAATCAACTAGACTTTCAAGCCCTCATTCAGTTGTAAAATTCCTGTTCATTTAGAAAGCAATTCAGAATTTTTTCTTTATTTTTACAATATATTTTCGTAATAGGACATGAAATTTGAGTGCAATTCCAAAGTTAAATAAGCATAAACAGGTTGGAATTATACATCGGCAAGTCAGGAAGCAAAGAGATGTTTAAAACTCTTAGCCACAGTGGCTGTAGAAGCCAATTTATGTTATACAATATTAAAGCCTTTTTGTAATTCAAGATTAATTTTCTTTGACTATGAAGTACTCCAAAGGCAAGACCAACATACATAGCCACCTATAAAAGCAGAAAAGCATGCTAGCAAGTAGCATAGTAAAAGCTGATGCTTTTCTCATGTCTTTACTGTTTATAAAACTTACTAATTTTCCAGTTTAGCAGACCATGCAAATAACTGAACTTATTCAGAGATATTTTCACCTCAACTTTGGTGGCAGGACTATAGCAAATGGCTTTTTAAAAAGAATTCCTTGGAAGAGCCTTCAATATCCTGTACCAGAATCATCTATTACAGGTTTTTCCCAGAAGAATATATCCCAGTACTTGATTTCTCCTACCTATAGTAGTAAACTGTGGTCCTTTAAAAGCCAGTTAGATTGAAGAAAGACTGAATAGTTGGTCCCATTTCTACAACAAACCTCAGCTGAGAAAGACACGAAAATTACATCTTGTCCTAATAGGCATTCTGATTTCAGCTGTCAGAGATTTGAGCAGGTGTTAAGTAAACTGAAATACATATTTACTAGTTACTAGAGATTTTCTTTAAATTTCTACCTTTTGATTTAATGTCTGCACCTGCTAGACACATTTGTTATAATATTCCAGAAAGGAAGGTATAGCATAAACTACAAAACATTCTACAAATATCCCCTCTGCTTGGAAATTTCCTCCTTTTTCCAGAAGGAGTGGGGAAAAAAAACCTAATGTGAAGCAGGATGGCTTTTTGGCACTGTGACCTCTATTCATTAAGAGCCAGATGTACTTTACCAGCACCAGCTCACGAAGCAGATTCACCTATACTAACTCTGTAGGAATGAAAAGAGGGGAAGTAACCAAGAGACTTCTGATCCCATTTCAACTCCTACACTGACTTGGCAACAGGACTCTGCTAGATTAACACTTTTCTGCTTCACAGAGTCATAACTAAGAAGGTGTGAAATCAGAATGTATCTATTTTAGATAACCCACAGGAAGTGTTGCTGACAACAGCACCTCGATCCCAACCCTACAGCTGGATTCTCCTCACGACACTTCAGAGAGCCAGACATGGGCAAGATGTAAATGGAAAGTACAACACTGTTAAGAACCTGAATGTGGCACCTGAGGCACATGAGGTTCTATGTTTTCATAAGCAACTATGTTATTGCTGTGGTCTACAAGCCTTAGTGCCATTATTACATTTGGCAGTTAAAGCATCTAGTTATTAGCAAAGGATAAAAACTTGTCTGGTTTTCATCCTGAAGGGTCAGTACCCCATGGCAGTCAGATACAAGACTGTGTCCCAGACTGCCACATCTTTCACTCCAGAATCTCACATATGGTTTTTGGAGCACTCCTTCCTTGAAAGAAACTGCCACTCCTTCCATTCCAAACCCTCCTTCCCAGACAGCCTGTACGCAGTCACACAGCCTGTTCCACAGTGTCTCTGTTACTCCAGAGTCATCACAGCCCTGCACCAACACACCGAGCTCCTGCGCCTCATTTGTTTCCGCGCTTTGCGTGCACTCGTGCAAGTGCTTGGGGTTGGCCTCTTGTGAACATTTTCACTTTTTCTCTTCATTCACCTTGCTCCATGTATTTGCCACCCCTAACTTCTGTTCTTTCTCTGTTGTTGAACTGCTCTTACCCCATGGCTGGTTTAAAGCCCTTTACACTATGTTGTCAAGTCCATAGCTAAGGGTGGTTTCATCTCATTTTGTCAGAGGGACCCCATCTGCCATTCCTTGAAAAGGGAAATATAGTCACAAAATCCAAAGCACCTTGTGCAACTCCAGCCACACCCCCACTTGTTAATTTACAAGAGTCATCCATTCCTACACAAGTTTTCCTTTTCACCCTTGAGGCTGAGGACGAGACAACCTGAGCTCTCACATCCTTCACCTTTTCCTCCAGAGCTTCACTGACCCTCTTAATTTCTTCTAGGTGTCACTTGGTGACATCATTAATGCCCTGCAAGCAATCAGTGAAAGGTAGCACTTTGAAAGACAAATGAATTTTAGCAGTCATCTAAAACATCCCAGATCTGGGCCCCAGCAAGCTACAAATCTCTTGTAACAGCATGTCTGACTGGCAGCTCGGTGCTGCTATCCAATGTGAAAATGAATCTCCAACCACTAATGCCCATCACTTCCTCTTGGTAGCAGTGCTCTGTTCAGGCCCAGCTGCCTCTGATGTCTGGCTCAATGCAGTTTATTCTCATGTATTGGCCATTACACCACAGTACCCATTTTGTACATGCAGATCAAAGAGCCTTCTCCTGCTGCTGAGCCAGAAGCTTCCAGCCTCTCCCTTCTTGGCGCTCACTACCTACCACTCCTTCAAGCCTGGTGTCCACCTGGGTCACCTTCTTCGTATTGCGTGGTTTGGGCCTCACCTCTGCAAACACTCTGTGGAGACCCTGTCACTGTGTCTCCCCTGCTCATCTCCTCCCTCAGCCTGCAGCTCACTGCCCCAAACACAGCACATGCCCCACAAGTCAACCATCACAAGCAGACGTGGCCCCAGAACTCCCTCCAGCCCCAGGCCTGGAAACTGGCATCCTGTTTCTGGAATCCAGCCTGGTCAGGGGTGAGTAACTACAGGAAGAAATAACATGATCCTATAGAAGAGAAACTGTCCAAGTGAAACCTCACAAATATGGGAAGATCCTTTCTAGTGGTGTAGAAAAGCTGAGCGCTAATATAGGTCTCCTCCTACTGCTCTTCATAGAAGAAGTTTTAGCTATTTCACTTTTGTAAACAATGGCCCTGGGCTGAATTTGAGCTCATCGGCAGTACAGAACTACCAATAGAGGCTTAAGTATTTCAGACAGGATAGAAGGGTAGGTGTTGAAAGACTTGAACGGAAACCTCAAAAGAACATGCAGATTGCGATATAAGAGCAGAGGTGAAAATATGGTTTATGAAGCGGAGTCACTCCCTACTTGTGTTTGGGGTTGGGTTGTAATTTAAATACCATAGGGTATTGGAATAACTTGTCTCTCTGGTGCTGACCTCGTTGAACCTCATACAACTGGCCTCAGCACATCGATCCAGCCTGTCCAGATCCGTGTGCAGAGCCTTCCTATCCTCTAGCAAATCAACGTCTCCACCCACTCTGGTGTTGTCTGCAAATTTACTGGTGCAACTCTATCATCTCATCCAGATCATCAATAAACATATTGAGCAGGACTGGCCCAAATACTGATCCCTGGGGAACACCACTGGTGACTGGCCCCCAGTTGGATGTAACTCTATTCACCATCACTCTCTGGGCCCAGCCATTGAACCAGTTTTTACCCCAGTGAAGAATGCACCTGTCCAAGCCATGGGTTCTCCAGGAGAATGCTGTGGGAAGCAGTATTGAAGCCTTTGCTGAAGTCCAGATAGGCAACATCCACAGCCTTTTCCTTATCCACTGGGTGGGTCAGTGGTCATAAAAGGAGATCATTTGGTCCAGCAGAACCTGCCTTTCCTAAACCTGTGCTGGCTGGATCTGATCCCTTGGTAACAGGTACTATACTATGGACTGAGTTACTTAATCCAAATGGAGTGATGTTATCACTCTTCTTTGCCTAAATGCAGAAACCTACAAGAGGCTACTGATACTTTTTTCTTCCAAATATAATCTCTAGGAAAAGGTACCATATATCTCAGTAGGATCTTAGAGTGTACAGGCAAGCACTTTTACACCCTTTGTATTTGATTCTTTTGCCAGGGGCATTGTAGTCCTAGAATCACAGAATCATGGAATATACTGAATTGAAAGGGACCCATCAGAATGATCAAGTCCAACTCTCCAACTCCTGGCCCTGCACAGGACACTCCAAGAGTCACACCATGAGCCTGAGAGTGTTGTCCAAACACTTCTTGAACTCAGACAGTCTTGGTGATATGAACACATCTCCTCTATTCAGTGTCTAATTCAAAAAGAAGATACAGTTCCTGTAGGGATAGGAGAAGGTAAGTTCTTCTGCAAACCACATCTTTAAGAAGACACTCAGGTCAAATATTTCTGTCTAGAAACATAGAGATTCCCTCCATTTAATTAAATTTCAACTTGAGAGATTCCCATAGGATGTCTAGACAACCATTAGCAATTAAATAAACAGCTTTCTCATAACTGCACTAGGAAAGTGCATGGGTTGCTGAGGTAGCCTAATTATATGTTAAAAGAGCTTTAAAATAAACTTTCCTGAAGGAAATACTTGGCATGCTTTGATTTTACTTACTGGCCTGGTTGCACATTCTGTAATTTTCCCACCAAGTACCACAGCAGAATGCACAACTTCCCACAGTAACAGCATTCAGGATGCAGACTTTTATTTAGATGGTTTATATGTAGGGTATTGTAGCTTAAAAAGGAATAGCAAGAAAGAGAGTATTCACAAAACTAAAGCAACTTGTACTCATGAGAAAATTGAACACGCTAGAGAAGCTGCAAGTATCAGGCAGATAATGAATTGTAACAGTTAACTTCTTCATGCATAACTACTAAAGGTAGTTATGGGGTCAGGAAATAAGAATAATTTTTCTTAGCAAATTAATTTGGTTAAGAAAATGTATTTCTCTCATAGCCCATGGAGGACCACACGCTGCAGCAGGTGGATGCCCAAATGAGGCCTTGACCCTGTGACAAGCCCTTGCTGGACGAAGTTTGTTGGCAGGACTTGTGACCCCGTGAGGGACCAACACTGGAGCAGCCTGTTCCTGAAGGATTGCACGACATAGAAGGGACCCCAAGCTGGAGCAGGGGAAGAGTGTGAGGAGTGCTCCTCCTTCCCTGAGGAGAAAGGAGCAGCAGAGATGTGTGGTGATCTGACTGCAGCCCCCACTCCCTGTTCCCCTGCACCACTGTGGGGGTGGAAGGAGAGAAATTGGGAGTGAAGTTAAGCCCAGAAAGACTCGAGGAGTGGGGGGAAGGTATTCTAAGTTTTGGTTTTATTTCTCATTATCTTACTCTGACTTGATTGGTAATAAATGAGGTTCGTTTCCCCAAGTCAAGTCTGTTTTGCCCATGATGGTAACTGGTGAGTGACCTCTCCTTGTCCTTATGTCAACCCATGAGCCTTTAATCATATCTTTTTCTCCCCTGCCCAGCTGAGGAGGGGAATGATGGAGTGGTTTGGTGAGCACCTGGTGACTGGTTGGGTCAGCCCTCCATATCAGAGTGTATAAATGCCTGAAGAGGAGGGAGAAAGAAAATAAATATGGACTCTCCTCAGTGGTATGCACTAAGTGGAGAAGACACAATGAGAACAAAATGAAATACCAGAAGACCCACTTAAAAATAAAATAAACAATAACTTCTTTGGTGGCGGTCAAGCACTGGAGTAGGCTGCCCAGAGAGGTTGTAGAGCCTCCATTCTTGGTTATATTTAAAATCCAGTTGGACAGTGTCTTGATCAACCTGATCTTATGGACTTGTTTAAGCAAGGAGGTTGGACTAGATGATCTCCAGAGGTCCCTTCCAACCTCAACTATTCCTTGATTCTGTGAAGCTATGTGGAACATTAATGTCTAAGCTAGTAATTCACTTACAGTAGCTTTGTTTTAAAAATATTTTCACACCGCCTAGGCAGATAAAATAAGGCTATAATTATAGTAAGAATGCAAGTACAAGCCTCCTTCAGAAACTATTCTTTTAATTAAACAGCTGACCACTAAAACTGGGATTCAAGCCTGTAAACCCTTTTGTGCACAATACTGTCTATAGTATAAGCAGTCTTTCTCAAAAGTTTTATATTTTTCTGTCTTTTAGTGACAGAGGCTTCTCTGATTCCAAAATACCCTGAGGATAATTTTGTTCTCTTCAGACATAGAAGTTTCCAGGCAAAAAACCCTTTCAATATTGCAAACATACATAGTTATGAATATATGGAAAAAAATTTCATCACACCTTTAAATTCTTAAGCCTACAGGGATTACTTGTGTCCAAAAAAATCATCAGTTTATTGTATAAACCAGAGGGACATCAAATTCAGCTGCAATTAGTTTTTAACTCTACCTCCCTAAGATTAGCCATTCGGATAGTTGGCTAGCACCAGGCAACTTAAACACCTAATCACAGCACACAGGAACTATTTGTGCACTTTGCTTCTCCAAACATCTGCTTTGTACCTGGCAGATGAGGGATCTACACACATGGAAACTTTCACACATGGGGTCACCATGTAGGCTAAGATCATGAACTTTTGCCTTCAATTTCATAGACATGAATTATTGTATGATTCTGCTTGCCCCATTCTGTCAAATCTCAGCCAAGATATATTCCTAAGCAAAGTACTTCATAACCTCATAGTTGCCAGCTCTAATAAGCAACAGGCATGTTCATAATCACAGAAAAAAACCCCTGCTGTCTATCTAATCACTCCAATACACTTAACTGCTGCTTAGCTTGGCATTAGAATTTTATTGTTAGCAGTTTATCTACCACTAAAGGCTACCTCAGGTATTATTTTATACCATCTGCAATGTTTTGGATGTCTGCAAAGGTTGGGCTCTGTCCCTAGAAGGGGTTCCCTTGTCTCTTTTGTCTTCATTGAAGATGAAAGTAATCTTTACCACATCAAAATATCAACAATATTTAATTCATTCTGTCATGGAATTTGTAATACAAAAGTTTCAATGAAGGACCAAGGAGAGACCCATTACTTTTGCCAAAAGAAACTCAAATGACCACTAAAATGTTATAGGGCAACAAGAGATTGGAGACAGGTTGTGTTCTTTGAACACTCCTATGTCTATAAACACGAGGAAAAAAAAAGAGAATTACATTTACTGCTTCATTCCACATGCCACTGAACTCCTCTTTTTCCTTCTCTTGTTAAAAAGTACAGATGAAAGTCAACCAAGGCCACAAAAAATGGTCCAGAGAACAATAATGAGCAAGATTTTTTTTTTTTTTGTAAGATTTGGATAAGTTCAAGAAACATTTTGGAAAGTGATTAGTGAGTGTCTGCCAAGGCTGTGCAGCAACATACAATATATCAGATTGTGCTAGAAGTGTTTTCTATCCATCATATGGACAAAGCCATGGGCTAACTGCTATGGCACTGACTTTGAAAAGCAAACCAAAAGAACAGACCCGTTACAACAGCAGGAGAAAGAAAACGAATTATTTGCCACATGCAAGCATGGCGACTAGCCAAGGGGATAGACACTTGACAACCTAGCTATTTGAAAAAAATTGAAGGTTCCTACAGAAAATAAATTCACGGGAATCATCTAGATTTAAGGAGTGAAGGTAAGTCCCAGCCATCTCTTGTGAGTGAATGTAGGGAATTCCTTTCAGCATAATACACCATAGAGGCTTTCTGCAATTGGTGTCACCATGTCGTTACTGCATCAATACCCCTTTACCTTTGAATTATGTATCCAGATGCAAAAATATGCGACCAGCCTTCATACTTAAAGCTAGCAAGTTTTATCTTGGTTCAGCCTCTTTCCAATTTACCTCTGTACCTTAATTATGAGCCAATGCCTCATGTCCTGAAGTGAGGTTGTGAAATACATACAGGACTCCACATGAGCAAAAGGCTGCTCCCTCAGACAAGCCCAGTTTCTCAGCACCACCGAGAACACAACATGCTCCCAAGTTTGCATCTTTTGTGTTTCTATTTGGGTTAATGTTTTTAACCTTTGTAACAGCTACTCCTACTAGCTGGGATGAGGACACAGGTCTTCCAGTCAGCCAGTCTGGAAGGGACCTACTGGACTAGATTTACACAACAGCATCTTGCAGAATCTCAGCTCTTTAAAATGGCATTAGGGCACAGATTCTAAAAAAAGTCACCATCAGAGAAGAGGTAGCCTGGCCAGCCATTCATTTCTATCCAGGATTTCCTTTCACCTCCTCCAGCTGCAGCATTACCGTATACTAGCCATGATCAGAAGAGGCAGCCTGTATCTCCCCTCCCAAACATCACTGTAATTTAGAATCATAGAACAGTTTGAGTTGGAAGGGACCTTTAAAAGGTCATCTAGTTCAACCGCTGCTGCAATGAACAGAGACATCTTCAACTAGATCAGGTTTCAGAGCCCTGTCCAGCCTGACCTCGAGTGTCATGCAGAGGGTGGGGCACCCACCACCTGCCTGGGCAACGTGTTCCACTGCCTCACCACTCTCATAGTGCAAAACTCATCTCTCACATCTAATCTAAACTGATCCTCCTCCACTTTAAAACCATTATCCCTTCTCTTGTCACAACAAGCCCTGCTAAAATGTGTGCTCCCATCTTTCTTTTAGGACCCCTTCAAGTACAGAAAAGTCACAATAAGCTCTCCCTTGGACAGGGCCTTCTCCAGGCTGAACAATCCCAGTTCTCTCAGCCTTTCCTTACAGGAGAGGTGCTCCATACCTCTAATCATCTTCATGATCTTTCTCTGGACTCACTGAAAAAGGTCCATGTGCTTCCTGAGCCAGGGATGTTAAGGAAGCTTCCCAGTCCAGCCATTCACCAGTCACTCCCAAGGCCAGAGGCTGAAGCCCCTTCTCAGCAGGTGACTCCAGTGAGCTGCAGGGTGCCCACATGACACCCTACACACCCCATCCACACAGTCAGACCAGCCTTCCTTATCAGTCTGACCCCGGATTTCCCATGGCAGGGCCTCAGATGTCTCATTCCATATAGCAATTTAGTCACAGCACAATAACACAGAAGGAGACTGAGCTGGTGCCTCCAAGGAGGGATCCTGAACAAAGGAACCCTGACCTTGTGTATCCTCACAGTCTAAGGGTGCAAAAGTCTAAGCTCTTCCTCCTGAGTCTTCATCTCCTGCTGTGTCTCTGAATGTCACCTGGATGGGCCACAGGTCCCTGGGCCCTGTGTTATGCAAAGAGTCAGCTCCTCACGGCCTCTTGCCAGGGGCTCCCACCCAGAGCTCATCCTGCAGCTCCTACGACAGCTGCACCCAGCTACCTGCACTGAAGGTAGTGCTCAACAGGGAACTCCAGAGCTGGACACAGCACTCCAGGTGGGGTCTCACCAGAGCAGAGCAGAGCAGAGGGGCCGAATCACCCCCCTCGACCTGCTGGCCACACTGCTTTGGATGCAGCCCAGGGCACGGTTGGCTTTCTGGGCTGCAAACTCAACCACAGCTTAAATGGTTCTCCAGAAATTTAGAGGAATTGCCTCCCAAAAGTCAGCTTCCCTTCCTGTTCAGGTGCTGAGGGAAGGCTTCCTCTTCTCCATGGGGCAACTCTGCTCAGCAGGAATGTTCTGGGGCAGCTCTAACTGTATCTGAGGGCATCAAATACCCTCAGGGTTTCCAACCCCCAGAGGCTCATGGAGAGTGGGAACAAACACCACACCAAGTCAAAAAGCTCTGCCAACAAACATGGTCACTAGGGCACGGTACAGAAAGTCTTGAAACAACTGCAAGGTAAATCAAGATGTCATTCACAGTCCCATAACAACACTGGATTTAGGACAGCTTTACCTTCTTAAGGGAACCTACACTGTACTGTGGCCAGTAAGATATATGGGAGGGGGAGTTACAGCCTTCTTTGTTTATGGTTTCCCATGGAAATCAGTTTCACCTTCCCTCCTGCCAAAATTGTCAGCATTTCCCCTGTAAGCAGAGCTGTAGGCAATCAGCTTTCCCAGAGCACCCTCTGCAATTCCTGTTCTTTAGACAACATGGGTAATCATTGTTCATGAAATCTACACAGCTCACAGGACACTCTTACTCTGTGCTGAGCACAAGTTGTGTTCTCTCTCTTGTAGCAAGAGAGGGGGTTTCTTTGCCCCATCAAAACCTGTTTCATACATGGTTATTGACAGACTTTGTTTCTTTTGGAGAGGAAAGACAGGGTAAGTAGCATCTTTAGTATGTCAGAAAGACTCTGTTTGAGGAGAAAATTATCAAAAACACTGATATTTCTGCATTCAGTAATTTCTTTAGAACTGTCTCTAGAAGAATGCAGCACTGCAAAAGCACCAGTACAAAATTTAACTAATTAGCCCTTAAAAAAGAAAAATAAATCCTTGTATTAAAAAAGACCAGCTGCAGAGTGAACCTTGGGCACATCCTTCTCTCATAAAAACTGAACACATAATTCTCCCTCACTTTCCTGGGGTTCCCACATCAGTACTTTCACTGAAGAGCCAGGAGGCAGAATTCAGCTGCCTGGGCAAGACTGCTGCAGGAGACACCAAATATGAGGAATGCAGACAGCAGTTTTATGAACATTCAAGTGATGCCTGGTATAGGCAAAAAAACTCCACATTTCTGCAATAGATTATATTCCAAGTAATATCCTACAGCATGGCTCTTCCTGAATTCATGAAAAACAAGACCTGCTCTGGTGAAGCATGTGAACCACAGTCCTCGTGGGTATCATTCATGTCACTTCAGCCTCAGTTCAACAACTGCTCCAGCCCACAGCTGTGTGTGTGACAGCCCAGCCTTTTTTCTCTCATTCTCTCTAATTTAAGAGGCCCATTTTCATAAATCAGGCAATATTGCAAACACTACAGCTAAACCCTTTCACTACATTACTTGCCCTGTGTCACCTCTGCATGACAAAACCAGCTACCAGGAACTAGACCTTTGGTACTTCAGTGCTTTTAAAATGGTGAAACAGGGAAATCGTTGCCGTGTTGCTTGGAAAGCACAAGACACTAGCAGTTCAATAAACATCAATGTCTTTTCTCACCATTTTATCTGAAAAACCTTCAGCCCGGTCCTGTGGTTTCTGTTGGTATTGCACTTTAAAAGCCCAGACATAAATATAAAAGCAGTCAGCTGTGTGACATCAGCACAGCTGTGCAGCTAGTTTAGTTGCTCAGCATGATGCCATTCATCAATTCCAAACCTATCCTACTAGATACCATTTTCCCTTACAAGATAACTTGTCCAGTACAGAATTTATATCCCAGCTATAATGTGTTCAGTGAAAATTATTCCACTGAAACCACATGTCAGGTTTTTGTTAAAGACTGGGAATCTAATAGAGCACTTCAGTTTATTCACACTGATAATAGCTCTTATTTGTGCGAGTCACAAGATGAACTTTGACAAGAGCCAGGCAAATTTCCTCATTTACATGGGAAGATCATCTTTACCTCCTACCTGTAACTCTGTCCCACGCTTTATTCCTACTTCCTCTCAAGTGCTTTCACACAGCTCCTGTATACTTGCACGGCTGCCTAGGAAGAAAAATTACACATCTTTATAAACATTCCTTATGCTTGTGACAGCTCAGTACTCTGAATGGGTGTACTGAAGTACATTTCTGTTTTTTTCTTTAAAAAAGGATGCTATAGCTATACTGTCTTGAAGAACTCATTATTGCCTCTTAAAACCCACACACACCACTTTTCTTTGCTTTACGCTTGTTAAAGTCCCCAAAACAAAACTATCAATTCATGTTTTAAAAAAATAAGCCCTAGTCTAAAGCAATTATATCCATGCATTTGAAAGCAAAAACTGAAATAATGAGATCAGAACAAAGGATTTGCTTCAGTTGAATTTATTTGGCAGCATCATTTATGTTACTGGGACTGGCATCAAAGTGTTACCTAAAATAAATCTTCATTATTTTAATATAATGCATTACTGAGCAACAACATCAGTACATTAAGTAGCATTGCAATTACTGATACTCTCTCACTAAATAAATTCTATAGATTTTACAAGTGGCTCTAAAGCAACTAAAGGAAAATTACAGAAAAAATGAAGATAAATACGTCAGCTTGCACAATGATCCTGTGATTTTTATGTTTAAACCAACGATCTTTTTGTCATAACTACACCACTGCAGAAGGAAGTGTAACCACAGGATTCAAAGTTCCTATTAAAAAAAAAAATTATTAACACAGAACAATTATTTTAAGAAATTCTACTAATCCAATCTCATCATCCTTACAAGACTGCAGCTCTGTCATTTCTGAAAGAAAAATCTCCAATGACAAAATTGTCAACATAAAAGAATAAGCTTGGTTTGTACAGTTTATAGCTAGACAGCCTTTTTCTTGAAAATATATTCTGCAAATTACTGTTGAATTTTAACATATGAATGGCTGTACATAAACTGTTTCTGTTATCAGCACTGTCTTCCCACCCAAGCAGAGCTTGTTCTACGGGCACTTGGGGAACAGCAGACTGACTGGACAGCCATAGCTCTTCTGTCAACTGACAAGCAGCCAAGATGTCTCAAAAAAAAATCTAAAACAACTTTCCAAACCTTTGTTAGAGGAGATAGCCCCTTTGAGAAAAGGAACAATGATTTAATACAGTTCACAGAAGAATTCAGAAGTCTGTAAGTCTCCACACTGCCAAATGGGAGCAGAATGCAAGGTAAAGAAGCACAACAAATAGATGGGTTTTGTAATTATTAGTACATGGTTAATTTCCCCTCTGTGCAGTATTTTGCTCAGTCACCATGTCTGGGCCAAGAATAAAATGCCACCTAAGAGGGGAAGGGTAGCATGCAGTCAGCAGACCACTGCATCCCAATGTTCCTCTTGAGAAGATGAATTGCCTTGAAAATATCCCTTCCTCCCTGCCAAAGCATCATCTTTATCCAACAGGCAGTTGTCAGATATTTTTCATTAACATGAAACATACGCTGGTGTTCACACGTGCCGTGCAATCCTTTACTGCTGCAATGGAGGGAGCTACCTTTTATGTTTGACCATAAGCCAAAAGCATTTTGGTGCCCACACCTGTCTTCAAGGAGAGGATTTTGAAATGCTGAGATTGGAACTGAATCACATGTTCACATTTCTCATAATCAGAAAAGTAAAAACATAAGTAACCTCTCAGTGTTTGCTCATAAATGACCTTTATCAATGAGAGCAGCCCTACTGATCTGTGAAGGACCCATTATTGCAAATACACATTGCATGGACAATGTATTTGGTATCTCTATTTATTGATCAGAATATTTTCCTGACCAAAAATTTTCTGTTGTACCTTCAAGAATTTTCTTGTTGCTTGACTCACTACTTCTACCGATGGCAGTGCAGGACAGAAAAAAAAAAAAAAAGAAAAACACAAAACGCCATAAAACAAATTCAAGCTTTGGAAAATGCCTGTGTTGGCTTTCACTTTTAGATTTTCTTCACCTAGAGGAAAATTCCATCCCTGCTGGGATGCAAGTAGAATTTATAGTCTTTTTTTATTTGTTTAATTGGTGCTCTAAGTACTTGTAGAATTACACATTAAAGATTTAATTAAAATACACTGTCATTCTGAGAAAAAGAAAAGCTGGTTGGACTTGAAACTTGAGCCGCAAGTCAAATGTAACATTTTATTCAACTGAATTGCATATGAGAGGCTGCTACAGTGCTGGATTAGGTATCAAGAGAAATTTCTAAAGAACCATGTGTGAAGTATTTTTTCCGTTGTTTATGCAGAAAGAGAGCCCATCTGTGACAAAAATTTATTTACAACTGTGGAACAATGAGATTTTTGAAGACAAGATAAACCTCAGCAGAAAAGTCTCAATAAAATTAATTGAAGTCAATGTGACAGAATCTCTCGCCTCGAAGTTATTTGTCTTTTGCAGATTACTGCCTAAGGAATACCTGGAGGAATGATCTGCCATTGCCTCAATTCCCTGCACTTTTATCACATACTTTCATCACAACCCTTTCTCTTTCACTACTGCAAGAGGATCAGTTGGGAATTTCATCAATGTTCATATAGGTAGGGAGATAGCAATTATCTTTCTGTGAAATCAGGTATTTAAAAAAAAAAAAAAAAAACACACCAAAAAACCCCACAAAAACCCCAAACAACACAAAACCCAGTAGAAACCTAAAAAGCTACAAGACACACAACACAAAGAGGACTTAGATCTTGCTATTTCATTATTTTATTAAGTGTCTATTTTGCACACACTCTGACCATCTGAACATTAATCGCCTGCAGTCAATGAATAATTTCATTCCTGTTTTGCTGCTAGAGTTAAGGATGCAGTGCTTACACCTCTCTCAAAGGGTGACAAAATACTGCCTCTAGGACAAAAATTCACTTATTTCATGGATTTTTCTCACAAAAATACACTAAAAATAAATAATAGCCCAGCCCTGCCACTAACATCTTCTCCAGCCTTTCATCCAAACTCTTCCGTATTAACAGCTTGATTGAGAACTACAAAAGCAAATCAGTCTGGTATCCTTAGTGTACATATAGCACTGGATGCAGTCCAGATTCAGTTACAAGTCTGATCCATGTAGATAAAGTAGTCAAAATGCTAAAAAGAAAAGGTCTTCAACCCAGCATGAAGTGTTCAGGAACAGATGGTCATTATGTTTGAGGAAAGGTCCATTTCAGCTTCCGGATTTGATGTTCTGCTCACTTTGGGATCTGCAAGTCTCACAGTTCACCTAATCTCTAATTTCTGGTTTACCAGAAGAGTTATGTGCCCATGGCCCTAAAATTATAAACCCACTTTGCATCCTGAATTCCAGATCTGATAGCACTTGAGATCCCTGCACCATCACTCTGGATCTGTTAAATATTCAATAGAATCCAGACTTATAAGCAGCACTGATAAAATCTGCTGAGCAATCTCTGAGACAGAATAACCATTCGTGGTCAGGTAATGCAGACCATCCTCACACTTACCATTTTCTCCAATATTTCAAAAAGATCATTGTATCTACCCAGCTGCCCAAGACGTACCTCCCGTCAGCAGCTATTGCTAAATGTCCCTGAGGTCACCGCTGAATGTGACTGCTATGAGTGCTGCTGCTTCCTCATCAGCACAGTCACTGACACAGCAATAGCTCAGGGACTGTCTAGACTGACTGCCACAGATTCCCATCACATCTCTTTGATGAACACGTTTTCTCTTAGGCACAAGAACCTTTGTCATCTGAATGTCTTTGGAACCAGTTTAACATCCATCCGGAGAAATCAAAAAGCTTATATTAAACACTATAAATAGTAACTCTGGCTCACAGGTAGAATTTTGGGGTTTTTTAACTCTCCTTTTCAACAAAAAGAATAGCTCAGGGGGGTGGTATATATCAATACCATAATTTAAAAGCACATGAGAGAAGTGATATGCAAGGGACCAATTTTATTTTCTTTTTCTAAGTGAAGTTTGATCAAAACCCAGTCAGTATCTGAATTTGATGCACTTGTTGGATTTTAAACCTCCAGCTTGTGTTAAACTGGCATTTTGGACGTATCTTAGTGGTCCCCACCCACTGTTCTTAACCACAAGACAAAGAAGAATTCTTTTTCTGATCATATACAAAATTTAATCTGCAACACGGTGTTTAGGGTCAAAACACATATCATCAGATAAACACAGCTTGGCCAGCAGTATGCACCCCAGGTCCCCTTTTGTAACTGGCTACCATTGCATGAATGGGGTAAAGAAGAAACACGACACGTAGCTTCTTGCCTGAACGAGACATCCCCTAGAGCAGCACAACATCTTAAGTGGCAGGTCACCAAAATACACCTCACGCATACTCACACGCATGTGTGGATTTTTTCCAAGATTATGAACAAGCAAGATTTGTTGAAAGAATACTTGACTGTGGGTGGAAGAAAAGCCAATGATATACACTACAATGCAATTTCTGCTAGCACCTGAAAGACATTTTTAGTTCTTAGCACTGAGCTGGGCCTAGCCTCATCATCCACTTCAGTAGCTCAGATCTCTTCCAATTTCTGTGCATAGGGGACATTTCAGAGGTTCCATATTGGTGTTTCAGCCCCATAAGAAGTTTTTGTAAACCTGTTTGCATACTGCATTCTCTCTTTGATGGGAAGACACAGAAGCCAAGGAAAATGCAGGAGGCATCACTCACTTGGATACTGAAAAGCTTCAAGTGTCTTGAACTAAACCAGCCCTGCAGAATGAAAGGCGTTGTAACACCCCCCACTTTCCAGTCACATAGAATTTTCAGTGAAATCAACTCGTTGCCTGCTTTACCTTGGCTTTTGATGCCAGCTAGAAGCCAAATTAAATCAGGCATCTATTTAGTATACTTTCACACATAGTTTTGCTCTGCATTTCAGTACATACTCAGCTGTTGCCGTAAGAAGGACTGAGCTTGCACTCACTTAGCTGCTATGAATTTACATAAGCCCATTACGTAAGCCAGAATTTGGGCTCTTTGTTACAGCAAGCTTGACACACCTCGCATTTGTCTTCATGCTCAGTTTCTGTTTACAGTCACATCCATGATAACATGCGAAGAAGAGTCATGCAAACAAGTTACTTTCTCGGTCCCTTGCACGCCTGATGCCACCAAACGCTCCGGCTGCAGCCGCATCGGGACGCGCTCCCCCCTGTTCCTCTGATGCAGCACACCGCACTCACGAGCGACAGCAGCTGTGCAGCGAGAAACACTAGAGGGCAATAAACGCCTTTCAATAAGCTTAAGGGAGCCCCAAGGTCTGTTTAACACTTGGTCGCTTCTTAGTTTCGCCATCGACGTTATCCTTCCTCGGTTGCACGCTCCAGTTCAGATCTCGTGCAGAGGAGCTGCGCACCGAACCTCTCTGGCCAGGCTACAGCAGTACCCGTGTGGGCACTGAACTGCTTTCCTTTCCATCTATCCTTCTCCCACCACCATTCCTTCAAGACTTATCCAAGTCTTTCAATGACATAATCTTTTCCATGTGGTAAATTTTTTTATCGGTTTTGCCATACTCAAGTACCTGTCCATAACTGGAAAAAATTGCTTCAGTGGAAGACAGGATTAAGTCTTGACAGTGGAGAAGGAGGAAGAGGGAAGTTCAGCTGATTTCCTTACAGGATTCTGCTAACACTAGTGAATAATCTTACAGATTTGTGATTTTTGAAAGACAAATTCACTCTTAGCTCTGATATGTTCTTCCCATGAACCGTTTTCACTTCTTCACAATAATAATAGTGAACAGAAGAAATGTAATAGTCTTTTCACTTATATATAAAGATACTGTCTTCCAAAAAGAGTGAAAAAAACACAGTCAAAGAGCACTTGAGCATGTCACTCACCTATAAATTTGCATATGAAATTAGATAAAGAAGAAAAATACAAAAAGAAATTATATGCAAGTCTTCCTTTTTACTGTTTCCTAAATTTGTCCCAGGTTTTTAGGGAGAATAATTTTGCCACTTGAAAATGTTCATACCAGTTGAACGGGATAAATCACATTCTACTGGGAAGACCATTCCTCAAGTGTTTCATAATTTAAATTTAGTAAGTTTTCTCAGTGCCTAAGAAGCGTAACAGCTCCCAGATGGGGCAGAAGGAGTTGTAGAAGGATTTTTCAGGGTTCATAATCCTAAGTATGATAGCAGCATTTAAGAAAAATAGTAAATAGTGAGAACCTGTTTTGCCCATCTTCTTGGCTTCTCTGCCCACCTCCATTTTCCACCCACCTTATCTAAGTCAGAGGTACTACATAAAGAAACTACTCAAGAAACAGGGAAAAATCTGCTAACCTTCTAAAAAGCCATAGTAAAAGTAGCTTGGTCTAGACTGCTGTGAAGTTGGGACTTCTCAATGAAATACAAAATATTAGTGGCTGTTCATTTAACATTTCCCATTTAATGAAGGGATGGAGGCAAACACCCCAAAGAGGATGGGAAGCCATGCTGTGATCTTCTCTGCAAAGACTGCATGTGTCAATGAGAAAAATTTTATATCTGGTTTGTCTCAAATGTCTTATTATATTGCCTTACAAATTCATTCAAGGTTTTTAATTTAATATTTGTGCAATCTGTATTTGCTGCCAGACATTATAAGAATGAAGGGTTAACGAGGATCTTAACAATTCTAACATAAAATGTGCTCCATGACATAGCCAGGCTTACAAGAGAAGCTATATTTCTCTATTTTGGCATGCTCATACAGCAGCAATGACAGTCTTGCTCTTGATGGGGTTCAGTCCCTACACAAAGAACAAAGAGAGGCATGAACTGGGAGGAGTGTGTAGGAGCAGCTGTCTCACATAAGAGCTCTGGGATGTGGACAGGCTTAGTCCTTGCACAGGTCTCCTGGAGCTGCAGATCAGCCCAGGCTGTGGTGCTTTATGTTCTATCTCTTGTGTTCAGGCTATGGTAGTATTTCCAAAGCAAGAGAATATAATTAATAAAGTCATGTGTTCATCCTTCCACTTCCCCCACTTCAACCCCTTTTATTTTCTTCCTTTTTTTTTTTTCCTTCTCGTTTCAGACTTCTCTGAGTCCTCTTAACCCTTTGTGGATCTTGAACACAAAAGTTATTCTTAATTAACCTGATCAAGACAGCAGCAAAGAAAATGTACCTTCTCATGCAAAGCCTTGTCCTGGCCCAACAGACCAGGAGTTGTGCGTGTTCTTCAGCCAGCCCTAGGTTTTGGGAAAAAGCTCATACACACACACACGCATGCACAGAGGGACAATGGCAATGGGGGACCCCAAATAATCCCCTGCCCAGCTAGTCCCAGGCTCATCCCAGGAGCCATCAGCCCACCAAAGGCCCATCTCTACAGAGATCTGGGATCTCTACATCCCAGGAGAACATCAGCCCCACTGCCCAGACATTGACCCATCAAGAAGGGACAACTGGAGCATCTCTCCAGAGTATGTTTCAGGCTCTGCCTAGGGCTATCAGACACATTATGGGATGCAAGGGAAGAGTATTTTGTGATTGCACAGGACTTACTGTAGGTTTTTGTGAGGGATGGGGGAAGCATGAAAGAATGGATAAGGGAATCAGAAGGGCTGATCACATGTCAGCAGGTAGCTTCTCAAGACACTTGTCTGGCCCTGTCCTGCACCTGTCCAGCAGAGTCTGTCCTGTCTTCTCAAAGAAGGGGCCAGGGACAGCTACCTGGTAGTCTGCATGCCTATGTCCTGCTGCTGGAGGGATCCATGGGGTACATATATGTGTGCATATATAATTATCTATTTAATTATAATTAGTAATAATTAATGGTAATTGTTGGCCATAATCCTGTAATTATTAGTAGCTAATATATATCAGTGACATAACTTATAATTAATATATTGATAATATATAATACATGGGATGTGTACATGGAGAGAAAGAAAGAGAGAGAGAGAGAGAGACATAATTATGTATTAATGTTTCACACTGAGAGACCTTAACCTTGTTCAGCTAAAGAAGGGAGCAGGATGAGTCCACTGGTGCCATTTGTGTGCCTGTCTGTGTTGACCTGCATGGTCAGGCAGGTACATGCCTGTTGTACCTGTGCAGGGTGTGTATGTGCATGCACATTCCCTTACTGCCAATACACACTCAGTCCCAGCACTGGTTGGAACCAAGGGTAAAAGCCGAGGCTGCATCCCCTTTGTTGGCCTACTGGACCCAGCTGCCCCTGGCAACACACAGACTATATCTAGAATTCTCTATATAGTCTAGATGTGCTTATAACCATCTACTCTAAAAATAGCTAGCCCTGACATCACCTTCAAAAGGTGCTTCTATCCCCAAAGTCACTGACTGTTTAGATAAATTTTAGCCTCTTCTAGTCCTGGCTATGCAAGACTAGACCCTTTTCTCTGCACCAACACCCACTGTAGCTCACGTGCCCCATGAAGCTTTCTGGAAAATAAGAACTACAATATAAGTTGCTGGTACCTGTTAAAAAAATAGATTGATATCCTAAACTTCTGAAGCGACAAACTTCAAACTGGCAACTAACCATATAGTTTACTGCAAAGGCTTTGGTGTCAACCACAAAGCACTGAAAACTGGGGGAAAAAAAAAAAAAAGCCCTGCATTTTGTTCCATAGGAGAGGTAGAAGCAGAAAAATTACTGTACCTTAAAAAGTTTGGATTTTGATTAACTGTGTTTCAGGAAAGCCAATCAGCTAAGGTAGATCATCAGAGAAACACACCAACAGCTCCCAGAGAGCCTAACCCACCCAGATGGCCACTATCAATAGCCTTATCAAGAAGGCCAACTGTAAGCATTGATAGATGTGCTCTAAGCCAAGTGACTTTCTGCCACTCATGGGAGCACTGTGCCTGGGCTTCCCAGGAAGGGATAAGGTTCTGTAGAAGGCAATATTTCTTCCTCACCCTTGCCAAGAGACTGAAGACAGACCTCAAAACTGTTCAACTAAAACCAGAACGAAGTCTCATAAAGTTTTCAGACAAGTTTTCATATACTACTTTAGTTTTTCTTCAACATCAGTGCAGAAAAAGTATTTCCAACCTGTATGCCAGGAAGCTAATAAAACTCTTCAGTTCCTTAACAATGATCACACTAGGACAAAAACCCCCACCACCTAACCTAAGGACAGAGTTAAATATTAAACTGTTCTCAGAATTTGAGAGAGGGAAGAAAATACATCCTGCTTATAAATTCTGACTTCCTAGGTAGCGCATTGTGATCATGGCAGGTAAGAAAATCTGCCAGCATGATATTAAGGAACCTCAAACACAGTTTTCTTTACTAAATGTGGAAGAAACTAAACAGTTGCCACTCGGCTCATGCTTTTCTATTGTCACCTCCTCTCCAAGTGATGCAACTGGTACATATTTTCCAAGTCACCTACCACCCTACTTGTACCATGGTCGTGGCAGATTAAAATACTTCCTAGCTTCTCAGAAATCCAATAGCAAAATTAAGATACTCCATTGCCATTTTTTCACTCAGGGACATATGGTGAGAGTGTGTACAGTATAGCCACCTGATGCATACCAGTCAGTCATTTGCATTTAATGGTTTCTCTTTCAAGAAATCTTTTGGCCTGAACACAGAGTCTGTCACTGCCTGAGACAAACTCCTCCTTTACAAACTCCAGACAGCAGACACTTGTTAAGTCTCATTAGCTGCCTTCTCTAGTAAGAAGTACTTTTTCTCCTGACTCTTTCATCCACTGATCAGATTTCCTCCTATCTTTCATCGGGCTCAAGAAACAGATTAGGGAAAACTTTCCATAAGTATTGAAAGGCTTAGAGAGAAGCAACAGAATGGAAAATTCTGTCACAGAAAAAAAAAAAAAAAAGGAAAAACCGAAACCCTGAAACTCCACATTTTAGGTGACATTTTGTTTTTCTAGCCGAGAGATTTGCTTCCATTACAGACACTGCCAACGTGAGCTAAAGTTAGATTCCCAAAAAGCATGCTGCTACACTTCCCCAGCACAACAGATTCTCCAGAGCTGCAAGAAAACAGTGTCAAGGGGCTGGTCTTGGTCTGTGTATTTCAGCCAGTAGATGTAATCTTTTTGGACATTAGCAGATACTGTCTCTCACAGGATCCTTCTGGACCAAATGTTCAGCATTCAGCCAGAAAAACACATCATGCAATGGGTGAGCAACTGGCTCATGGATTGGGCACAAAGGCTAATAGTGAATGGGGTGACATCAGGGTGGCATCTGGTCACTAGTGGCTCCCTCCTCAGCCCTGTTCTTTTCAACATTTTCATTAATGACTTGGATGCAGTACTGGAAGGAGCATTAAGTAAGTTTGCTAATGACAGTAAATTGGGAGGTGCTGTCAACTTCCTTTAGGGCAGAGAGATCTCAAAAAGTTAGAGAGATGGTCAATCACTAACAGTATGAAGTTTAAAAAGGTCAAATGCTGGATTCTGCACCTGGGATGAAGCAACCCTGGATGCATGTATAGACCGGGGAATGAGATGCTGGAAAGCAGTGCTGCAGAAAGGGACCTGGGGGTCCTGGTCAACAGAATATTGAATCTGAGCCAGCAGTGCCCTGGCAGTCAGAAGGGCCAACCCTGTCCTGGGGGACATCAGGCACAGCATCACCAACTCGGCAAGGGAGGGGATTGTCCCTCTCTGCTCTGGTGAAGCCTGATCTTGAGCACTGTGTGCAGCTTTGGGTACCCGATATAAAAAAAGACATTGAGCTGTTAAAGAGTATCCAAAGAAGAGCTGTAAGGATGGTGAAGGGTCAGGAGAGGAAGCCGTATGAGGAGCAGCTGAGGTCACTGGGTCTGTTCAGCCTGGAGAAGAGAAGACTGAGAGGAGACCTCATTGCAATCTTCAGCATCCTCATGAGGGGAAGCCAAGGGGCAGGTACTGATCTCTTCTCTCTCATGACCAGTGACAGGACTCAAGGAAATGGCCTGAAGCTGAGTCGGGGGAGGCTTAGGATAGATCAGGAAAAGGTTTTTCACCCAGAGGGGTGGAGCACTGGAACAGGATCCCCAGGGACTTGGTCACAGCATCAAGCCCAAAACCATTAAAGAACATTCTGAGGCACATGGTGTGACATCTTGGCACTGTTCTGTACCAGGCTGAACTGGACTCAGTGATCCTCGTGAGTCCCTTCCAAATCAGGCTATTCTATGACTTTATCTATTAAATATTGGAGTTTCTCTGTACCTCCTTTGCATTTCTGTTCTCCTGTTACCAGTTCCCCAGACATAAATTTAAAGCCTGTCTGGCTTTAAATCAGAAAAGTCTGGCTTTAAGTCAAAAAAAGCAGAAGATTGGTGCACCATGGAAGGCACCAATCAGCAGAGAGAGCGCTGCATCTCAGGCCCATACAACCAAAGGAGAGGGAGGGAGGGGGGAGATGAGGAAAAACCTCACTTGGCTGATCAAACTGCATCTCAGTCCTGACCTAAGTTTCTCAGAGCTAAGCTCACACAGACAAGTGACAGGCTTTTCACTTTGCCATCTCACACCACCAGTACTATCCAGAATAAAAACTATTAGGACAGTAGTAAGGGGCTAAATTTGCTACAGAACTCACGCCTTCAGTGCACAAGTTACACACCTACACTTCAAAACACTTATACTTGCATATATATACGTGCACATATTCAAGTCGTGTGTGTTTACATATATATATATATATGCATGCTCAAAACTACAAGCAGACTCACTATTACTCATTTGTTTCCATCCCACTGTAGTGAATTTAAGGAAAACGCAGACAATAAGTGGCCTTGCCTTAAAATGGAAATTGCCTAAAAAATACTTTTAAGCCTGAGGACTTGCAACAGAGACCCCTAATACCCAGTCTAGAGCACTGGCTACACTAAAGTTTTGACTCACTGGAAAAGCAGGTTTTAGATCCAGGGAGCAAGCCAGGAGAAGATACAGCATTATACATTGCAAGAAGCATCACACATGATCAAGCAGTTGCATTTCCAGACATCACAGGATCTTTCTTGACTAGACAAGGCTTAGATCTCCCACTTCTGAAACTGGCAAATCCTAAAGGAGTTTCAGGTGGCAGAGGAAGTAGTTCAGCTCTGGGTGTGCCTAGGACTTTCCACATTGCTCAGGATCTGACCCTTGGGTTTCATTCCCATAACGATTGCTTCAGCACCTTACCTCCTTTCTCTTGCTCAGCTGGAAAGCACAGTTACCTAGCCAGAAGAACATTTTTGAGCCCAGAAAGACCCATTTCCTTTGATCCCATCCAGAATTTCAAACAGTGCCTCACTATAGAGCAACACACACCTGCACAGAGATAATTTGAATACAGAATACAGTGTATGCAGACAAATTTTAGGTAACTTTTCCCTCCTCCCTCATTTAATGATCCTTCATAAGGCTATCATTGTGCCTCAGCAGGACCAGGACAATATCACACGCAGCTTTTGGTTAAAAGGGAGATCGGTCCATGCTGATAAGGTGATTTTAAGGCTCAGAGGAACAAGACCGGCTGAATTTAGTCACCAGACTGCTACCAAAGTCACAACATTTTCATAGAAGTAGAAAAAGAATGCAAGGTACTTGTGAAGAGGGACGAGGAAGGAGTAGAAGACACTTCTTACAGTCACCTTCCTTCAGTTTTGGCACATTCCAGGAACTACAGGTCACCTTACCAGGAAGCAGAGGCTACTCATGCGTGAGCAGCATGGTCCAGTGGAAGGTGTCTCTGCCCATGACAGGGGTTTTGGAACTAGATCATCTTTAAGGTCCCTTCCAACTCAAATCAGCTCTAGTTCTGGTTGACCTAAGGGACAGAGCTCTGAACTGAGCATATTCAAGAAAAACAGTAGTAAAACTCAGCCAGGCCTTGGGCACGGTAACTTCTTAACTCTTTCTTGAACAGTTTAAACTAAGGTTTAGAAAAAACCCCAAAACACACAAAATCACCCTCATTCCCTATCTCCCTTGCTATCACTTGTCTATCACTTCCTATGGGAAATTAAGTGTCGGTTTTTAGGACTAGACCTCTCCCAGTGTGTAAGTCTTGAAGAGCATGCCCTAAGTCCTTGCCTGGCAGAGTCCTAGACAGAGATCCTGAGTCTGAACAGAGATCCGACCCAATGCCAAACCCTCCAGGGCCCATACCAGACCTCACCAGCATATAGCAGGCAACAACAGACATATCTGAACTAGTGACAATTACATTATTTGTACACCATTCTAGTGCCTCAGACCAATCCTTAAAGAAATTAATCCTTAATTTCTATTAAAAATGATTATATTAGAGTTGGACTATTGGCTTCCCAAAACCTCTGCAAGTAGCTTGGAAACCACTCCAGAAAGTCAATCATTCCACATCTGTGGTTTTGTGTGGTCTCTAGCTTTTCAAAGATTTCACAGCCCTCAGAGGAGTTTCAGGGTATTTACCTTAAAATTAATGAATTCCATAACTAACAGGTAGGGATGTTTGCACCTTAGAATAAAAATACTCATTTCTAAACTTTCATTACAATAGGAAAAATGAAGGACAACATATGCCTGGGTGGCCATATCATGCATTTTCACGGCAGAAATAAGTTTTAACTTGTGTTATGTGTTTTGAAGTATCTGAAATGCAAACTGTCAACAGTGTGGTGCTTGTTTTGAAATTTTACATTTTTAAAAGGTTGGTTATGGCTGCAAAACCTTTTACCACTAACTCTGTCATTCATTATGTGCAGTCACCGCAATCATAATTGCAAGGAGTTGTTTTCCAGGACTAGTGAGCAAGCATATTTATTGGTGTATCAGAAATAGCTTATTTTTCACAGTTATAATCAGAAGGACTCCAAATGGAAGATGAGCATCACCATGTGGGAAGCTGGGGATACAGAATAGAAACACGAAAACCAGCATTAAATTTATTCCTTTCGTTAGCTACCAATACAAACTGTTTACAAGAAAACCTCATCATTTTTCTGTGTCTTTCACTGCTGTCACTGAATGTTGACCCGCATGTGCCCTCTCTTTCTTTTTCCATTCAGCTCCTACGCTTCAAGCTTTATATCAAGATATCCAAGTGGCAGTATCAACAACTAAAATACAGCAGTAAGGGGTATTTTTCCACAGGAAGGACAAAGGTAGCACCAAGGATGTACCAGTATTTAAAATTCAAGGGGAGTAAGGCCTCTGCTAGCCAAGCTCTCCTGAGGCCTGAGGATAACAGGCTTCTAAGAGCCACCAGTATATTCTTGTTTAATTGACATCATATATGCCAAAACACATTTAATATCACTGTTATTACCAGGATTTGGTAGACAGACGTAAAACTGGGGCTGAATTTCTGAGTCACCGCTGTGGCTCACACCACCCTTGTAAGTTCTTCCAGTGCACTGAGTTCAAAACAGCCTGAAAATGGTGATGGCTTCAGTGCATGGATCTCCCTTATGGCAGACAAACCGTACATTTGCTCCCACACATGTATACAGACAGGAAACTAAATATGCAATTACCCAATTTGCAAGTGTGACACATGTGCACACATCTTTGAGGACACACCCTTTCAAGCTCCATCCTGTATTTCCCCAAATTTAAGTCAGTTTATTTCCTCCCACAGACACTGATCCTGCCTGCCAAATAAAATTCTGGAAAAAAACAAGAAATGAGTAGCACTGGTCACTCTGGCTGTTTATGGTCCAAAATGGTTTTTTACTCAATTAGTGCTTTATGTAGGTTCATTAAAAAAAAAAAAAGAAAAAAAGAAAGATTAAAAAACCCACCAAAAAAGATGGTAACAGGAACAGAAAAGTAAACATTAACCTTTTTTTCTGGAAGTCAGTTACTCAGAGAGGAAAAAAATAATGTGAAACAGTATTTATGAGGAAAACAAGTCCAGGGAAGCAGCCCATTCAGTGATGATGTTTTACTGTTACAGCTTATTTTAGGACAAGTCAGTACTGCTGGAAAGTAGCAGAGATGAGTAACTTGTTTCTTAAGTCATATCAATGATAAAAGATTAAAAGTTTAAACCAAACCAAAACAACAAAACCAATAAGCTTCTCTTGATTATCTTCCAGTATATACACCAAGATTGAGGAGGAGAGAAACTACCTGCACACTACAATTACAATAATATTAACTACTATATCAGCCTATCAGGCATTTTAGCTACTCCAGCGACTGCCAGAGATAACAACTGACAGAAACACCAGTATCAGGGATACAGAATAAAATAACAATTGTTGGAGTAACACCAGACAGAAACAACTGTTTTCCACGGGACCAGCTGCTCAAGTGTCCAGTAAACCCTGGGCCTTGGTGACACTTTTGTGCTGTTTCCAGTGAGTGCAAACACGGGAGAGGACGAAGGAGGCTGTCCTGAGCCTCAGCCCCTGCCCACAGACAGGAGGCTGTGCCCTGCCTGGCTCTCTGCCACATGCCACAAGCACCTCCAGTGAGCAGACAGGCACCATCACCCCCTTACGTGAAGCTCAGTGGCACTGAAGTGTTTTGTTTCATTTTGATTTGGGAAGGTCATGCTAGGCCACTTGAGTTGAACAAGATAGCTGAAATATGTAAAGTATACAGCGAGAGAATTAACCCCAATTTTATCTACAGAAGGCTCGTGCCAAGGCAAAATGCTACTAAGAGAGAAGTCAATTACAAAGCCCAATCAAGCCTGTGCCACCTCGCAAGCCAGCCCTGACACTGACCTCTGCTGCTGTAAGGGAACCATTCTCAATGCAAGAGCTGTAGATTCACATACACACAGATTTGAACCATGAGTTTAGGAACACAGAGCTGCAGCCTTGGGGTATCATCACATCTTGAGGTCATCCTGCTTAAACCCAACCCCAAACTCTAGCTTCAGTCATGAAACAACACGTGGATTTCAGATTATTATTATTGTTTTCTACTGGTGATTATTCTGTTTATGATCCAGTATTGGGAGCAGAGGCTGTGAAGTTGAAGACTGTCTTTTAGATGGAGACTAGACTGCAGTGCAACACTAGGCCCTCCTTTCAAATGAAGGATTCCAGGCACCAACACAATGTGAAAAAAGCAGTGTCAATGCAATACTGGATTCTGACCTGCAGGGACAATTTCTGGAATATAAGAAAATTAGATCTCAAACTTCTCAAATCCTTTTGGAAGGTAGGCCCTGATAATCAAAGACAATGCTAAACTCCAGGACAGGTGCTCTAACCTACCATGCTGAAATTCCAGAGAAAGGCAGGCATAACCCTCAGTTTAGTGTTTCCTGCCCTCTGCACCCTGAATATTGTATGATCTTTACAGAGCAGCTATCAAACCAACAATCTAAAGAAGCCTAAGCCCCAAATAGCTACGATCACCTGTTAGAGCCTGATGACCTTCTCTCCAGATTTTCTAGTCTTCATACACACATATGTAAGCAAACACAGTGAATCTGAACCGTATCATCAGGTTGTATTCTGTGAAGCTTTTTTTTTTTAATTTTACTGTTCATTATTCACCATGCACACATCAATGCTAATAAGCAACAACTTGACCTGTACAAGAGGAAGTGGGTTTGATTTGCTACCAACAAACTTCCCCATTATCAGAGTGCTTATCAGCTCAAACATTTTTGTTGCTTACCCACAAAGCGTTTTGGAGCCCACTGAGGACTGGCTGCTGCCCTGGGACCAGAGCACCAGGGCCAGTGCACGGCCCCAGCCAGGGAGCAGGGCGGGCTGGTGGGCAGCCCTGGCTCTGGGCTTCAGGCAGCTCCCTGGGGATGGCTCAAGGCTGGGCTAGAGCATCAGTGCGCAGGTCAGGAGCAGCACTGTCCGTGAGCAGGCAGGAGGGTAACAGACTCTTGTAGAGCAGCTCAGGCAGGAGACCTGGAGTTGAACTGAAACTGAGGTCATGGGCGCCACCCCAGGTGAAGCTGCTTAAGGTCACTGGGGACTATCAGTCCCAGGAAAAACTTTGTAGAATCAAAACGAGTCTCGTGAATAAAGGAACCGCCATCCTGCAGCCTCTTTCAGAGGTTAAAGGTGCATAAAGGCACCTGACATTAATGCCATTTTCAAAATTCCTTTTGAGATTCAGGGGGAAAAAAGTTAATAAAAATATTTTCTTCTCCCTCTTCATGTGTTCCTACCTCAGGGAAAAAGCCAAGCAGATAACATCAAACTTACATGGAAATTAATGTAGAAGGATGTAATTAAATATGACTCTGGACGGGTCAGTTTCAAACACCTGGTTTTTCAGTGGATGGCATGAAGATCAGATAGGCATCTGCTCTGCTTGCAGTGCTCATTAGCAACCTGTCTGTCCCTTAGAATTAATACCTTCATGCTGAGTTTTGGGGCTGTACCATGGAGGTTACAGAAACCTCACCCCAGTTTCAGCAGTTTAAGCACATGTAGTGGTTCTCTTTCATCAAGATACCAGACCAAATTACCCGTTCTCCTTTTTGTCTATCAAATATATATTTAGCACTATTTTTTTTCCCAGCTGTATGAAGCTGACTAGCCTATACTTATCTTTCCAAAGAAAAACCTCCTCCAGCCAGCTCAAAATCTGGAAGTTTACGATATGCCAGAGGAAGACAGAAATCATAGCTTCTAAGTATTATGCCACATTAGCTGTAAGGAAAAGAGAATCATTATGGCTATTTTATACAGACCAGCTGCAAAGGCAGCAGCCACAGCACTTGCTACCACATGGCTATTTCAGGACTGCAGATGTTGGCCTTACCAGCCCCAGGAACCAGCTGCAAAAAAGGATCCCCAGGAAAGCATTTTCTTTCTCTTCTCAGTCAGAAGCACTAACACAGAGACCTAGAAGCATCCAGAAAGTTACCTGTGACGTTTCTGCAGAAAGATACTGTTTCCTCGAAACTTCAGAGGACTCTACGTTTGTACATCAGAAACTGGAGACTACTTTTTACAGAGTCCAGCATTTTAAACAGAAAGTGGTGGGGCAGATTTTCTGTAAGAAAGGGTTAAAGAGCACTGACCCAGCCTAAATACAGTGCACTAAAAGGCCCAGGTGGCCTGATGGCTGAGGCTAAAAACAGCTGCAGCCACGTGGTAGAAGGGTAAAGGAAAAATGTTTAGAAGCTTAACTTTTCTTTTCCTGACTGCTAGAGAGGATGGGAAGGGCAGTGAAGAAATCTCCCTTGGGTTACAGAAGACTACTATTGTGTTATGCAGAAAACAAAGATATGGAGGTAACTGTGAGAGAACTTGAAAGCAACTTTCTCATTAAAAAATTAGGTATTTGGTAGGGTATGGGGGTTTTAATGCTTTATTTGGAGCAGGAAAATGAGGGGGGAAAATTGGAAGAAAGGAAGCAATGTGTGCATGTTTAAACTGCCTAGAAAGCAGGGAAGCAAGGATGGGAGAGAAACCTCTGGCAGCTTGACTAGAAGGTAATTCCCACCATATACATCTCTTCTTGAAGGATGGTGCCACCACCCTAGCAGAATAAGCTCAATGATCCTTTAACCTTCTCTTTGCTCTCTGGTGACTTTTACTGAGACATTTTACTGACAGTGAAAAACTTGCCCTTCAAGGCTTTGGGACAGTTTGTGACAGATCATTAGCACAAAAATGCAATCTCTACACCAATTACTTCATTCGTTGATCACATGAGGGCACAAAAACATTATTTACTGTGTTTGAAAAGGACAATTCAACAAGTAATATAAACTTAAAGAAAATGGCTCATTACTTTGTTTTACCTGTGCTGGAAGTTAGGTACTTCTGCTTAATAATGCAAAACTTGGTTTTGTTAATTAAAAGACCTTTTTCATACTCAGAGCTCATAAAAAATAACATTTGTTTTTATGACACAAGGTTTCTCTACTTGCTCAAAATTGCAATGGAAAATGAGTTAAGCTTTTTTTTAAAGGAAAATAATTAAATACTAGCTATATATTTATGGTACTTAGGTGTGAAAACCAAATTAATTTCAACAGCAATTTATTTAATTTGATCCCATGCATCCCACATGCTACATAAAGCACTGTGTCCCCTCTATGATGGGACTGAAGTATCTAATATCTGACTCCCTACTGGAAATGTGAGAATCTTTACAGAGTGCATTTGTGAAATATCTCCTTTACAGATATAACGTATTTATCTGGAAACAAAAACAATCTGACAAATTCCTTGACGATCTGATGAATCCCGAGGCACATTTTAATGCCAAGCTAAAAAGATGAGTTTGCCCCTGTGTTGCTGAGCCCAGTGGACTGTAGGCTACACCCACTGCTGCAGCCCCTGGGGAAGTGTTTGCAGCAGTGCTCAGCTTTGATACCCACTACACAGGCAGTGGATAATCTGACATTTCAAATCCACTACTGAGTATACTGAAGGTGCTGAGTAGAGGACCAATCTTCACGTATGGATGTCCCTGTACAGTAGGTTGCAAAAATTTAACTTAGAATCTCACCAAAAGCTTTTATGTCTAAGTGAGCCTGGCTATGCCTGCAAGAAAAACAGGCTGATTTAAAACACTTGAAGTTATTTTCTTGGCACATGAGAAAACGTGAAGTTTTAGAAGAAGTTCTTAATTGAGACTCTTTGAGTCAGTTGGTGGTTCTATGACCTTCTGGTACATAAATGGTGTGTGTTTGTGTGTGTATATACACACATACACACACACACATTCATGTACATAAGGGGGCGGGCAGAAAGAGCAGAAACCCCTATCCTGGGGGCACACTTGCATACCTTGCCTATTGCAAAGCAGTGGGTATTGCTTGGATTACTGAAAGAGTAAAACAATGACCTGTACATCTGCTGTAATGATTTGCTTTGAAGGCTGCAGTCTAGGCAAGAAGGGACTGGGAAGGACAGAGAACAGTCAATTATATCACTTATTACTTCTCCAGCAGGAAGCCAACTCAAAATACCATATACATCTGTTAACTCAGTAGCAGATGTGCCAAATCATCAGTTACATTTGTTGGCGATTCCTCTCACCTGGCTTCTCTAATGTCACCTGCTTTTGGAAAGAGCACCTGGTAAGACAAGGCTGAGGTGCAGAGGCCTCCCAGAAGACAGGGACAGTCACCCTGGTAAGCCTGGACCTGCCATTGGCAGTGACAAAAGGCACACAGGTAGGGGGATATAGACAACCAGAATGAGTGGGGAGCGATCTTTTCCTGTAACATGCGTGCCCTCTCCAATAACTCAGCTCAGACAAACTTCCTGAACAACTGATAACTAATGTTTAATAATAGAGGCTATCATTCTTTTCCACAAATTTGTCCAGTTTCCCCTTGAACATACATAAAACATACTATGTTCATATATAACAAAATATAATTTGATATATATATAAACATATCAAAATAACATCCTGTGATAGGCTTTTCTACTGCTTAACAAGAAGTTTTGAACCTGAGCACTGCCAGTTTCATTGAATATTCCCTATTTCTGCATCAGAAGGGTCACTAAGCAATCTAACCCCATTCACATTACCTGTGACATTTCTAATATTACATGTGGGATCTGCTTCTCTCCCTTCTAGCCTGAAGAGCTGAAGTCTATTGAGATGATTTTTCATCTAGAAGTCATTGCATACCTCTGACCTTTTTTCCTTCAGTTTTATTATCTCTTTTGGAGGTAGGCTTGGTGGAGGATTAAGTGGAAAAGAGAAGTACAGGATGAGAAGCAATATCATAAGAGTATACAATGGGCCAGATATAGGTATAATCTGAATTTATGCAGTGGTCCAGGGCTGTCTGTTCTGGACTCTACAATTACTGTGCATTGGGCTGACAGTAATACAAGTGACTACAACAAAATTATAGAATCACAGCATGGTTTGAGTTGGAAGGGATCTTATCCAGTTCCAGCCCCCCTGCTGTGGGTAGGGACACCTTTCCCTAGACTAGGTTGCCCAGGGCTCCATCCAGCCTGGCCTTGTCTATGTGCCATTCCTCAGAAATGTGGGAGGACAAACAATGCCTTGTGTGCAAGATGGGAGTTGTTCCCTCCACCTATCCCTGGAGCATCATTTCTTATCTGTCTACACAGAATTTCAATAACTGTTCAGTATCGTGAAGTCCTTCTGCAACTCCTTACAGCCTGCTTTAGTTATTGCACCCTGAACACCAAGGTACCAGCAGCAAAACAATTAAAAGGGTAGCTTTTTTATAATACTGGTAGTGGTCAATGGTCTTGGTGTCAAACTACTTACTTTCAAGTATCCTCAACCTCAGATATATACAAGAAGCCTAATCAAACATTTCTGGTCTCCTGACCAGTTCTAAATTTTTAAGAGTATTGAAGGGTAAGAAATGCTATGCCAGCCTGTGTTCATGCTAGAAGTTGAGTGTTTCTACATAAACAAAGAGGCTCTGACTCAAGGGTTTTATTCCCCTTTCTTTCCAGAAAACATAGACAGCACTTTAGATGTTGACCAATTGTTTTTTCCAGTCTAAACACCCCATATTGTATGTATCACTGAGGTATGAATAGAGCCATACAAACAGTGATTGTTACTACATTAACTTCTCCGAGGTGAATTTGCAAGATGGCTGGTTTATGGTTATCACTGCACACTGACTTGCCTTAGAAAGCCACAGAGCCAGGAAAACTGGGGTTTTAAATATGTATTTTCAACCGGTAATAAAGAAGATGATTAGTTTAAGGTTCTAATGAATGTATGGGCCCCTGCAAATGCAAAGCTAACATCCTACGCAGTGGAGTCCTGCTGGGACAGAACCAGCCCTGGAAACATGTGCCGTGATAACTCAAAAAATTTGTCATTCCATCACAGAGAGAAATTTTATATAGTAGACATTCACTGTGAGTTAATGAACTGATTTAAGCTATTTAATCCTCACAGAGGAAATACTAAGTTCTTGTACCTCAGTCCAACACAGCTAGCTTTCCCTGTCTTAAATCTGCAGGCAGTTTTTTGACCACTAGACAGTTCTACCCCAAGGCCAAATGCTTTAACTTTCACACACTGATTGATTTGAAAAGGTTTTCTTAAGCAACTTGATGGCAGTAATATCATGGATACTTCTTCACATGCAAGACAGAGGGATATGAACACCTCTATATATACACCAGAGGGTCTCTCCTCTACCTGATCTGTCACAGCTAAAAACCAACAGATGTTATGACGATGATGCCACCTTCCTATGTATTTTCTGAAAAGCATGGTATTGCATAGTATCAAAGGCATCTTCCTGCATACTCTGACTCTGCTTTTGACCTTTGAAGTTGATTTTCAGAAGTTTACTATTAAAAGTGAAGTGAACTCAAAATTAATGCTTTAGCATGTTCCATAATAAAAGGTGTTTGTAAAAATGGGGTATAAACAGTTGGGAAAGTCAGCAGTCGTATGGTTGTTGCATCACTTAATTAGCCAGTATGCTGCAGTTCTTACTCCCCTATTTTTCCAGTCATCTGTTAGGTTTGGTCTTATTTAGCAGCACCATTGCAAAAACAAGGGTCCATCAGAATTTCACGGAGAAGATTTTTCTGAACAAATAACACTGTTTCTTGTACAGAAGAGATGGAAGAAAATGGTACTACCTACCTGAATAAAGACAACTGTAGCTATAGGTGACTTAATTGCCATGTGGCACACACTAGAGATGGCTACAAATGACTGTTAAATAAATTAACATTGTATCTTAGGGGGTTTGAACAGCAAATTTTCCAGCCTAAGGAACCAAAACAAAAGACTATCTTAATGTATGTGGACACCATTAGGAAATACCAGGATTTACCTCTTCTTCATTCCTCTTCTTTAAGAGACCAGACATAAGGGAGTCAAAGTTACTTCCATTTTCAGACAAAAGGGAATAACCCATAATCAAACTGACAGCAACAGCTTTTAAATGTATAACAGCATGATTTAAGCAGCAGCTCGAAACCCCTGTTTATTAGATCATACCTGCACTGTCAGTCTCAGATACACTGAGCAGAAACAATTTCTTAGCGTTACTCTCTTGGTCATCTTAAGGAAGATCTTGCAATAGAAATATGGACAGCAGTAACTGCTATATAGTGGTGACTGCTGACCTCACAAGATCAATCATTTCTGTCTTCCCAAGAAAGAGCAGCAAAGACAACATTTAGAATTTGATTGAACAGTATACATTAGTTCTGATATAAAGGTCAGAGATCAACTTCCCTAAAGAAATAATGTGAAAATATGCACTCTCTTTGCAACAGAACCAGCGAACATCACTTGTCTTCCAAATCAAAGACAGATAAGCCAAGCACCGTCCTTCCATTGCAGTCACCTTCAGGGATTTCTCCTCTCATGTCACAGTTATGCAGGTAGCTGCCTAAAGGATAAATCACTGCAGTCCATATGAGGAGGGAGGGGACAAGCACTACATCCTTATTTCCCTCAGTCTCAGCAACAAAAGAACGAGTGCTGAGACTTTATCAATTATTTATGCAGCTGCCATTACTTCTTCTGCTCTTTATTCCCCAGATTGAAATACCTCTCTCTCTGGACCAAGCTCCATCTTCAATTATTCATTCAATTGGGCAATTTTTTTCTCTTGCTCATTTAAATTCTATTTTGTTTGTTTGTTTGAGTTGAACTGCTGGAACAGCAGCGATTTGTAGATTAGATAATACTGAGTTTGAAAGTTAGCCAGGAGCAATAGGTTGACCTGCAAAGTAAATCATCCAGGCTTGGCAAGGAGGATGAGCAAAGAATATTGCGATGGCTGCCATGGGCTTTGCATCATGTTTTGCTAGCCTGATCCATTTGGATAGTGGCACTCATAACAACTGGATAACTAGCATAGCTGAAGTACCTGTGCAGTTTACAGATTCAGAAGTTGCAGTGACCTCTGCATATCTGTTGCAGCATATAAATCCCAGATAATCACACAAGCAACAAGTAAAATACCCAAAGAAATGTGCCTGTCAGCTCCCAGTGGACTCCAGGCTAGAGTTCACTCTTTCATCTTCAGAATAAATTTCTTATTTTGCTAAGAAATATAATTAAAACTAAATTAGCCTTTTTAAAACTAGCATGTCCTCATTTCCAACCTGTATTACACGTGCAGAGTACTCTAAATTATCACAGAATCTAAAGAAAACGAGAAAGAGTTTAGTTTCATTTTAAGCCCACAAAGTCTCCACATCTTCTCTGGAAATCTCTGAGTCTCTGAATTTTATACTGAACCTGTTATGCTGTTAAGGCCTCAGAAACAATACTTAGCCATCTTTTTTGACGTTTTGCATGCTATCTTTTATATAATGAAAGCATAATATTTTTAAAAGATACTCAAGAAATAATTTCTCACTCTTCCTTTCCTGTTCTTTGTATGCAGCTTGAAAAATCTTGTTATGTACAACCATTTTGTCTCCTATTTCCACTAAACAAGACATTAAGACAACTAAATGTAGAATGTGAAAGTTTTGAAATGAGAAGGAAAAGCACCAAGAGAGCTAATGAGAGTCATTACAAAGACAGCTGTTATGCAATAGTTAATTACGGAGATAACAGTGGTGACACCATGCCTAAGCCTGAATCAAGTATCTGGCTTCAAAAGTGTGGATTTTGTTACATGAAGTTCTGGAAATTTTAATATTCAATATATAAGCAATCCTTCTCATATTAAAAAAAAAAAACAAAAAACGCCAAAAACCAACAAAACAAAACAAGAAAAAAAAAAACTGTCTGGAAGTCTCATTGTCTTGGAGATTTTGTTTCGTGGTAATTTCTCACCATGCTGAATAGCAAACAAGGCAAAATTTCTGTCTTCTGGTCTACTCTGCATCATCATACCCTACTAAGCAGAAGTTGTCTTCCCATGCAACAGGGTCCTGTGGAAACACACTAGAAGGGCTTAAACTCTGTCTTATGCTAATGGATTGCATCTCTGCCTTAGATCCACTGCACCCTGCAAACATGCATTTTCCAGTGCTAAACACTGAGATAAATTGGCCAGATAACGCATATCAACGCTCAGATGACACACAGCTCTTTGTTGACAGAGCATTACTGCTACACCCAGTGATTCAGTATTTGGAGAAGACCAATTATGAGATGAGAGAAGCCTGGTTGAAACTGAAGCTGAGGTAGGTGAAATGATAGTCACACCATCAGCAGCCTTACTTAAAAAAAAAACAAAAACAAACCAACATCCGAAGCTTCTGGCTGACAGCTGGAATAGATCACCCTTCCTTTCTGACTGCCATGAGTATCTCCTGGGGAGAGGAAGGAGGGGGCCAGGGAGGAAGAAGTGCTGGTTGTGTAGAAGACAAAGTCTCACATTCAGTCTGTTAAATAAATATCCGACACAAACCTCATCCGCAAATCTTTGCTTTGTTTCTTCTATAAAACTGCATGTAGTAATTAAAAATGAATAAGAAAAGCCACACACAAGGCAATCCACTGCACTTCCACCTCAACAAGGTGGGAAGAAAAATCATGATAGATATTAGGTGCCCTAGTAGAAGGTAATAAAGAAATATGCAGGGCAACATGCACAGAATACAGAAGAACAAGACAAATGTGAATTTAAATGCTTACTAAGTGGTCCACATTCAAATAAAATTATTTGAGCCATAAATTCTGCAACAAAGCAACATAACCAGACATTAAATGCATAGGGACTTTCAGGTAAGTATCAGCCTGTTGCAGAAAATAAGTCAAGCCAAAACAGATATATGTTTTAAATTAATATCTGTTAAATTGCTTCTACTTCACACAGGTTTGATTCAAATAAATCTGTCTTTATCTTGTATCCCAGATAATTTTTTTATAAATTTCAAGGTGTTATTAATATTGCTACTACTTTAAAGTTACTTTTATGTTAACAACCCATGTAACTAAAACTGCTTTACAAAAGATTCAGTGGGAGCAACAGTACATATTAAAGGCCACAGACTAAGTGTGTAACTATTAGCCTCTCCCCCACATGGCTTGAAAAAGTATTAAAATAGACTCACTTCAAACACCAAAGCACAACAAGCCCTGTCCATCCTGACAGGATTGATGTATTTTGTCACTCTTTGATTATAGCTTAAACACTAGATTAGTCACTACCACTTGGAAATTATTTTATTAAAGATTTTTTAAGGTCTTCATCTAGTATCTTCCACCATCAGGTACTTTGTGCAGTTGCACAGGTAAAACATAAGCAATATACAGTCCAAACTTATTTGATTATAGCAGCACTCAGCTTTCATAAATAAGGAGAGAGAAAAGACAGAAATAATTCACTCTAAACCCTCAGCAGAACGGGGTATTTCTGAAACTGCCAGTGAAGGCAAAGGGCTGTGACTGCAGTGCATTCATTTAGTTTCACTTGCTTTGCGATTCTGCCTTTTCTCCTTTTACAGAGGAAGCAGGAGCTTGTGCAGTAACCTATTGGAGTTGCTGAGCCCAAGGCCATCAGGAATAACAGGTCTGGGTTCTCAGTGTCTGGAGGAAACCCTCCATCTAATTTTGAGACTTCTTCCACAGGCAGCGTCCAGGCAGGTTGTATGACTGTTAGTACATCTCTCCCTCCCCACTGAATCAGCCATGTCTACCCTACTGGAGCTCAAGAGGAGCTACTCGTTTCAAGCTGCCACTTATGACAGCTTCACAAGAACATGGTGATGTGAATTAGGAAGGTTCTCCCTCTTCCCTGCTTTCCCCTCAGGCAGTAACTCCTGCCTACAGAGAGAGAAGGGTGTTGGGTGGATCTAACATGCCCATGAAATACTACTGCAGGCAGCACTTTGTTTAACTTCTGCATGCTGTGAGGGTGACTGATGGACATTTTGAATTCCATGCTGAGAACACTTCGTATTAATTATGATGCTGTCAATTAACCATTGCTATGGCTTCTGTGGATATATGCTCAGGACCTTTTCATCTGTAAGAACTTCTGTCCTGTGGTTTCAGCTGCCCATTAGAATAGCAGTCCCTTCAGAAAACCTCAAAACACAGTCTCTTCTTCCCTTTTTAATTTCATTCTGTAAATTTAATTCCCGTTATTATGTGCATTGACAATAGCCTTTCTATGCTGTTTGTTTATAGAAAGTGACATTACTCCCTTTGAAAAAACCGGAGGAGAAATCCGTGGAAATAAATGTGCTGTGGCAGGGGACCACTTTGGAGTAAGGCTCCTTCACACAGGGCAAGCAGCTGTACAAGGAGCTTGCTGAGGGACCGAGTCCTTCACAACTGCAAACCACCAGCAGGAAGCAGCCTCTGTGTAAGGAAGTGATTAGGTATTTATATCCTTCACTGTGGCCAGTAAACAGAATTAGTGTGACTTGGACCAAGTTTTAATTATACAGGAGCTTAATGATCTAAGCTGTTGTGGGAGGAGAGCGTGGGGGAAGAGAATGAAGGGTCAACAAAGTGCATCTGTCTGTTTTCTCTCCTTCCCTTTTCAGAAATGGCATGTACAAGGCTGCTTTTCTGGGTTTTTCAGGGTGTTTTCCCCCCTTTTAGTCCAAGGGATATTAGATTCATGACTGGCTCCTGAAGAAGTGAAAAGCAAGGTGATGTTCAGTCATATTTCAAAGTACAACTCCTTACCAGCCTGTAAATCACTAGGCTTAAAACACCAGCAGCTTCATCTCTCAACACAGATCCTCAAACCTGCTAGGCAGGTGAGAAAATCCTCTCTGAATGGCACCTGACCACACTCTGAGCTGACAAAGTTACTCTGCTGCCTTGACCAACAGCACAAGTTGACTGTGTCAGTGAAGAAGCAGCACTGATTCTATTACTGGCTGCTCTAATTAGAGCTCTCAGAGAGAATGGGTCAGTTCCTCCCTGTCTGAAAGGAAACTAATCTCCTGCATACTTAACTTCAGGAACTGTAATACGATTACATTTGACTTCTTATTTTTCCTACATCCTCACAAATCAGAATCAAGCCGAGGGAACTTGAATTGAACATTACTGTTTCATTCCAGCTACCAGAAAAAGCTCTGAAAAACACGCAGGTTCAGTCTGAACATTTTGATCCTTTCTGATTTTCTTTTGCATAGAGGGAACACTCCATGAAAATACCCAACACTTAGCTTGCCTAGGGATTCTCCTCCGTTCTTCTGTTGCAGCTAGCATGGCAGGGAAATAAGGACACTTGCTCTATAAAACTCATATTTTGCATTTCTAAATGCAGTTAAAGTCAAGGCCTTGGCTGGTCTTCCTAGGCAATGGAGTGCCTGTATAGGTTCAGATCTTACAAAAGATGATTTATAGGGATTTCATTAGCCCCTACCATTCACTTTTAGTCTGAAAATAAGTAAAGATAACTGGAATACATGCTAAAGTAGTTAAACTCAGAGACTCCTGTTTTCAGTCACAAATACTGATATTTCCCTTTTTTGTCTTTCAAGTGCTAATTGCTACAGCAGCTTCCAACATGACTCCAAAATGACAGAAACCACATTACTGTCATAAACAAAAAATAGTGCCACCACATTAAATAAATAGGGCCCTTGCATGCACTACTTGCACAAAAATAAAATGCTTTTATGCAAGTAGTTTGCAATGCCCCAGAAAAAAGGCAAAGGTGATCAACATCATTGTGCCCATAGTGAAGCTGAAAAGCACCCTAACAATAAAGGTGATCTGAAATGTGACTTTAAGACAAACAAAGAACCTATTTTTTTTTACATGTGGACTGAGTATTCAGATAGCTCTAAACAGAAAGGTACGGCACAAAAAATTGCTGTTTACTGCCATCCTTTTTCATCACTGGAGCTTATTATGATTCTGACTAATAAACCTCCCTGTCAGCAGGGGTAAACCACTGCTTTGTCAGCTCAATTGCAACTCACCTGACCAGAGCACAGTCCTGCAATCAATCATACCTGTCAGGACAGAGGCACCAAGTTAACAGATGGAGGGGGATTCGAGTTGTATCAATTTGCCCCATGAATGCTCAATTAGAAAAATTTCAAAACAGAATTGAATTACTGTTCACCTGTGCCTGTGCTGAGAGGACACACACTTAAATGCAAGCAATATGCAGAGCAGAGATGTGTGGGCAAGGCATTGATGCATAGCTCAGGTAAAGGTTACACAGATTTGACAGCTGCAATTACACAGCAGCTATTCAAGCAGTTAAGTACTCCTCACCCTCTGCTGAGACTGCAGAACACAGCTGCATGGTTCCTACACTTCTATTGAAATCAATTTATCAAAGGCGTGTTTTTCTTTTCAAAACGGCTGGTATCGGTTTTTAGCCTACCAAGGAGTATCAGCCTATGTGGTTAAAGCAACCCTGAAACTGAAGTCACCTTTTTTAATGTAAAGAGATTGATAAGAAAGCAAAATATGCCATTTATACTATGAAGCAGATAGTATTATTTTGATAATCCAGTTGATCATCATATGAGGGATGATCAGCTGGATTCAAGTGCCAAGAGAAGAAAAAACTCAGGTTACCACACTTGAATACACAATCCCATACATCATCATCTGTGAGTCAGATACCATAGAAAACCAAGTCTTGTTCAGTGTGATAAAGTTTGGTACAGCAAAAACCTGTTTCTCTATGCCTGAAGATAAAAAAATGAAATGTCGAAAATAAATCAGAGAGAGTTTTATTCTGTAAGAAGCTATCCACCATTTTAAGCCAAACTTTTGCAGTTTATCATTCTGAACTAGACATCTTTTGCAATTGAATTGGCTTTCCTTTAGGCTATGCTGTTGATAAATATAATTTGTGAATATGCTAAGTACTGTTTCTGCAGATTCCAATTTCTTCGCAAACTGAAGCAGCAGAAGGGAACATCACTTATTCACTTAGCATAAGTGCCACACCAAGAAGCCATCCTTTAGATTTCAAGGAAAATAAATTCTTTAAAAAACCTACATGGTTTACAGGTTACCTCCTTTCATAAGGCACAGAGACCTACCTTCTCACAAGCATTGTTATATATATTTACACAGAAACCATACAACAGAAAACAGAGTTGTCAGTTCCAAATGTCAGCTAATCCCATAACACCACAGTAAGAAAAATAATCCAAAACTGATATTCTTTACTCCCTGAAGAGCACATGCATGGGGTTATGTGCTCTCTAACACTATTGTGCCTATCAATCACAAGCACCAAGAACAGGGCTTTTCAGAGTTTTCATTCCTGCATGTAACACCACTAGTGCCAATCTGGAGGGCAATGCTTCAGCACAAAGCAGTCAGCAATGTGTACATCTGGGATTTACTACATTTCATGACTCCCATTCAAGTTCAGTGAATGACAGTTTAAAAGGTTGCAGTCATATGGAAAAACACTATGATGAGAGAGCTACAAAATGGATTGCTTCATATCATGGAAAGAGTTTTTACAAACAGAAAATCCCATAGTGAGTTATTTAACTCTGCAATAGTAAGCAACATTTGACCAGTATTTCAAAACTATTGTAATGGAATCAAAAGGAAGGTTTTAACTAACACATTTATAAGGTTCTAGGCCTTCATACAAATGCAAACAACATGCACTGAACCCGTGTAAAACAAAACATATTTGTGTATTCTGTGGCTTCTGGCTAGAATACTTCTACATGTACCCACTTCACAGTCCAGCAGTGTGACTGGAACAGAGACAGCTTATTTTAAATGAAATTGAAACAACAGTTAGGAGGGGAAGAGAAAGAACTTATTAAGCAGAAAACAGCATTTACCTACAAATAACTTTTTTTTAAACATGCAAATCTGTTCAAGAAAGCTAAGAAAATAGTGGAGTTACTCAACTCTAAATGTTGAATAAGAAAGAGAAACCAAAGGCCATTTGAAGAGAGATTCACTGCCATTCCCTGCTACAATGATGCTATTTGCAATGAATGGAAATGCTCTGTAGTACGTAATAAGATGGGAGACTGGGAAAATGTGACTATACTTTCAGAATACCTGCCAGAATTATTTTAGGCAGCATTTTTAACACAAGAAATAGAGATTACAAGCAGGCCAGTGTAAAGATTACCAATTTTTTTGACAACTCATCCTTTATATGTGTTTTTCAGAATGAAGCAATTTTTCTAATTTCAAGAGTTTTATCGTAACATTTCAAGCAAAAACTTTTGCTCTCCAGGAGAACAAATGTGAGAGCATCAAGTATTTGATTTTTCCTTTGCAGGAAAACTTCAAACTGAAACTTCACTCTTTGAAGCTGTTTGCTCTGAACCACACACAGGTTACTCTAACTCTGTTAAGGCCACCTGACACACAGGGCCAGATGCCCAGAGAGCCATCAGGAAAAAAGGATGTTGCTCAGGTTAAAACACAAAACAGAGAAAGAGGGTAGGATGAGAAACAGGACATCACTGGGAGCAGGGCTTGTTTCTGGAGAAGAAGCACCCAGTCAGATCATGTCAGGATAAAAGCCAATAAAACAAAGACACAAGCAACCATTAAACCATGCACTGCCAGTGCCACTGCACACTCCTCACGTCACACAGGACTCACAGAATCAGGGAGATTGTCCTGCACATGAAGTGTTTACACCACAGGCTTTTTCCATTGCTTTTCCTTTAAGTTGAGGAAGGTCTGGAAACTACTAGAGTCAAGTCAGGAGGAGTGAAATCACCGTGAGTATTACCCATCTAGAGTGGGTCTTTTGATGTCAGCAGAAGAGTATTTTCCAGGGAAGGAGTTTCAGACAGTTAGTCACCGGTGATAGTACAGGATAGCGAGCTAATTACAGCACTATTTCTGCACAGCAACTTTCTGTCTCCTTGTAGAACCCTGCAATGAGACAGCTGGCACCATTTTTAAGGTACCCAAGGTGAGAGAAGATAGTGTTTTGTGCTGCCCCTGCAAGCACCATAAATATCACAAGGGTCTTGGAAACCATTGTTAAGAGAGAAACAGAGTAAACTTCTGTAAGATTTACTTTCAGAGGATAAATAGCAATCTTACAATTTTTTAAAGAGAGTTTCTTGATTGGTAATCCATGTTCTCAGCATGAATCCCTGCTTTTGACAACTATGTTTTGAGAATTTCACAATACAAGGGAGAAAAAAAATGAGAAGTTGGAACAAAATGAACACAATATATTACACAACTCATTGCCACTCAGGTACTGATCCAACTGTAGAGTCAACCCACTTGAAGTAATAAACTAGCAAAACTTCACAGATGAAAAAAATGAATCATTGTGTTTTAACACTTATCAGCATGGAAAAGAGACCACTCTGACTTTTATTCAGGTAAAGAATCCAGAGATTTGTGTAGGTTCTTTGGATTTCAAGGACATGAATTACCATACAAGATACGCACTGAAATACCTCACTGAGTTGGAAACCTCACTCCTGACAAATTGGTAAGATTTTTTTCTCTTCCCCAAGAGCTACTCAGTACTTCTTCCTACCATCTTTTTCCAACTCCACACTGCTTTTTTTATACCAGTTCTATTCTGAGTGCTTACTCACAGGTTTCTATCAGGCTCATGACTTTACAGCCTCCTGAAGGCAGGATGTAAACTGAAGTATGCATGTATCAGTTAAACACCAATGCCATTTTAAACTCATTGTACAGCTATTATTACACAATGATAAGCAAGGCAGCCAGCAAAAAGATAAGAATATGTCACACAGGGTTTCCTACAAAGCTGAAATTTTAAGAACAAAAAAAAAATCCTTAAAACTGCTTAGCTCACATCTACAGAACTGTGAACTTGTTTACAGAAGGCTCTGACCTGACTCATGGGTAGAACTTATCCATCAGTGAGACCTGGTTTTTCTACTTCAGCTGATCCCAACTCAACTTACAGTGTCTTACCAAGAGAAACAGGAGTTTCTCCCATCCCCTCTGTGACACATTGCAGCAGCAGCAGCTCAGGATCACATTTATTGTCTTAGCTTTATGGCATAGAACACTCTCCCCTTCGTTCTTGCCAGGATATCTTCAGCTACAGGAATCCAGGCTCTTCCTCTTTCCTTCCACCAGCTCACTTTTAGATTACAGCAATTCTACTTTTTCCTCTGCACACACACCTCCCTCATGAATTTTAAGAGGTTCTTAAGAAACAAGAAATATCCAAACTAAACAAAAAGTTTGGACTTTGCTCAGCTGGTACTCTGCGCAGTGTAGAAATTTACTTTCATAAGTCATCTTCAACTCATAATGAAACACCTTATCTGTTTTTTCATACTTGTGATATTCAAGGAGTATATTAGCAGCATGTGAAAGGAGACTTTAATAAAAATGTACCACAAAGAGCTCTGAAATGTAGTTTGTGGGAATGAGGGCCCTTGTTAAGTATTGAGTACATTAAAAGAATGTCTTACCTGTGCTGTTTTCACATACTGGTTTGTCTATTATGGAGGAAGAGGCATGCGAGATAACAAAGGAAAAAGGTGAATCTATTCCCTTTAAACATTTTGGGGTGCATTGCAGGATAGCTCTGGTCTGCCAGACCCTGAATGGACTAACAGCCCATAAATAGCTGTAACCAGCCCCACCTGAGGCCACTCCACACCCTTGAACCCAGGAGGTCTATTCAAGCTCAGCCCTGGGCCTTCACTCCTTACGTGGGCCGTGACAGAGGAGTGCTGCTCGCCACGGCCATTGAAGAGCCTTAATCTAGGCTCTGACCCACAGACTGGTTTCCTGGTTTGACCTAAGCCTAGTCCTATTGCTACATTTCTGCTGGGTGATCACTGGACCTAATCCTAAACCTGACCTATGGACTGACTTCCTGGCTTGACCTTCAGTCTGCCTATGGCCATGGTATTGTATCATGATCTGAACTCTTGGTATTACTTGGTCACCACCTACAGATCTGTCCTGCTTGGCTGTTGTGGGTACTGGAGGGGGGGCTGGGACTAGTGAAGCCCTTATCCTGCTACTCTGGGGATCACCCTCGACTTCCATCTCCCCATCCCATAGGGAGCAGCCCTGATCTCGACACAGTCTGTGTGCACAACACAGTCCAATCAATAGGCGCAAAGCCTGCTTTTAGAAAGGCAATCAAAAGATGATTTGCTGCCAGAATACTCTCTTTTGGGAGAGCAAAACTCAGGGGCTGAGAGTCCTTTGCCTGCCTTGTATAAGTTCAGCATTTCCTTGGTTCATCACGTCTAATCTTTGTGCGTATTAGACACGCTTGGCTTAATTATTTGAAGACAACAACCATCAGAAATACTAAGTAAAATGAACTTCAGAAGCTCATGGCACCAAAAGTCACGCTCATTCACGTGGAGTTCAATGCCCAAACTCTGGTTTATTCACAGACCTTATTAGCTATAGTACAATGAAGGCAACTTGCTGTAGCTTATCTGGCATACCTTTGGCTGACTCATTCCTGGAATGAGACCCTTCTGCCCTGCACCAGGATTAAAACAAATTCTTTCTAACCACTCCACTAGGAAAGAAAGTCAATGGATGAGAATTACCTAGAATATAACTTAACTTGGAGAAGCTGAAGAAAAGTAATAGGTATGCAGTGGGTTTTAGATTAAGTTGTGGTATTAGCTGCTTTTCACTTCTGTTGTTGTAAAGGGGCATAACAAATTAGGGAGACACATCTCCCCCACAAGGAAAGAGGATAGCAGTACAAGAGTGGAAATAAATAGAATTTATATGCAATTAATAGTTTTATCACTTTAAAGGAGAAATAATGAACAATTTCTTCCAAAACATGAAAGGGACAGTTACTTTTACAGACTTCAGGGATCATTTGTTACAACCAGAAATAAGACTTTCATATGTCAGATCATCAGTCACTGTCTCACCACTTCAACCGCCAAGAGACCTTGACTTGTACAAATGACCATATGGGAGTTTTATATAAAGGACGTAAATCTGCAAACTATAATATTTTCCTAAAATAAGGAAAATTTATTTGTACATTTAAAGCTATAACAGATTCCTGGAAAAGAAAGCTATTTTAATTTTTTTGAAGTATGTTTCAGGCTGCATTGAAGATGCAGGGTGACTTGGGGTGCACTGATATAAAAGGAACTCAAAATTATTTTTTTAATTTTTCACCCTTTCTTAAGAGCAAGTTGTTGGACTTTATAGTGGGCCTTGTTAGACAACTTAAGAAAGTGTTGGCCACTACTTGCATGAGAGTTGGACAAATGCAATTTGTTGTTCACTACAATACAAAGGCCTTCCTTTTATGGGAAACAAACAAACAAAAAACCCCAAGCCAAACCAAACAAAAACATCTACCCAGATGTAGGATGCAAACATAGATCTTTTCACTACATACTCTGAACTATTCCACAAGATTACAAATATCCATTTGAAAAACAATGCTATATGCAGCAAATCTACATACCAAACTATTAATTTTAGGGTAAAGATACTTAATTTTTAAATAAAAATTATGTAGATTGTTTTGCAAATTTTTAGATCAATAACTTGTATTTCTTTTAACCTTCAGATTATGAACCTTTTTACAGAAATAAAAAAATATTATTTTGTACAATCTCTTCCTGCACTAGTTTAAACTTCATTACACAATATGATGAAGTCACAGTCCTGTTTTCCAAAAGAAGGCAGGAAAGACCTGACCACAGCAGAAAGAATCTTGGGATGTAGGGGGCACAGGGGAAACAACGTTACCAATGCCTTAAATACTGCAAGAAAAACAAGAGTAGTGAAGTGCACGTTGAGTGAAAGAAACAAGGCTTCTGTTTACCAATGAAGGAGAGAGTCATCTTCTTTTTCTTGTGTAATCTGTCAAGTAAGAAATGTTTGATTTGGGCAAAAGCCAGCAGTAGAAGAAAAAACAGTGCTACTGATCAGTATCAAATCACCTTACGTGCAGAGCTAGACTAAACTTAGAATGAGACTTCTTGTACAAAAATACCTGAAAACAAGGGACCATATGTCTAAACATCAAAACACTGAGGTTTTGTTCATTACACTACCAAAAGAACTTAAAGTAATTAAACTGCAAGAAGCACATCTTTAGAACACACTTCTTAATCCACCTTATCTCTACAATAAATGTGGAGCTCTTGTTCAGACTCTGTTTGGATCCCTGTAAGTTTTCTGCCTCTTTCTGTTCTGCTATCACTTAATTCTATTTTTTCATACTGCTGCTGGTGCAGTATGAGAAATACCCTTTGATGTTCTTGATTTGACTACAGCGTTTTCTAGATTCTAAACAGAGACAGGTTTCGTGTGATACTGTAAAGCAAACAGCCATGCTACGTAGCTAGTAATTTAGGCAGCATCTCTCTGTAACACTCTTTCCTCAGTTACCAAAAGATATGCCACGTCTTCATTATTGAGTTCTTCCTTGCCCTGCATATTTTTGCAGTTCAGATTGACTCAAAATCACTTCTATCATTCCTAAGAAGTGGGAGGAGTCTTTCTTCCTGATTTAACAGGAAAACGTACACTACTCCTTTTTAAAAATCATACTCAGTGCTTTCCAGCAAGATATGAGTGAGGTCTGCTGTGGTGGGATTACAGTCACAGGGGTAAAAGGAATGCACAACCACTGTGAAATCCAGGCAGAATACAAGCCTTTGTACTAGTCATAATCTATGCATTCAGAGCAGACCACTTAACTGCTAAGCTCATATCTCCCCAAAGATTTTATCTGTACTGTGTACAGTGAACCTTTCACAGACATACCCAGTGATTCTACTTGTTCCCTGGAAATAAGAACCATGAGGAGTCAGAAGATGCAGCTGCAGGGAAAATCACGCTGAGGTTGAGTGATCTCCCTTCAGGCAGCTGAATACTGGTGCTGGAAAAGGAAATTATGTGCCCATCTCTGACACAGCCCCCGTGGGATGTGGGACATTTCACAGAAATTTAAAAAGCACTATAGAATTCATAATTACAGACACTCACAGGACACCCATCAGTCTGGCTTAAAAATTCTCAACATACAGAGCTGCAAATGAAGTTGTGGAGAGGGAGGCATGCTTTGAACATGTCATATAGTATATGTGGGCTTTTGACATTCAGATTTTAAAGGCTTTTCAGATCAGATATTTCAAGTTACCAAAGAGCTTTGACTTTAATTTCTCTGTTTTGATTATCACCTTTAAAGTTAGGGCAATGCCCTTTACACAAATAATGCCAAGTCTCTATGAGAGTTAATTTTCATGTAACACTGTACAAAGTACACAAAAGAAATGCTCACAAAAATCCTGCCAGCAGATGTGGCACACTCTGCTGTAAATGCAGTCCAGCATTATGAAGGGAATGGGAATAAGAGAGCCTCTGGCAGCTTTGCAACAGCTTCCTGTGAGTCCTGAGTCGCCCAGACACACCCCAACATCTCAACCCTTCTATCTGCTCATGGCCACTGGGGGACACAGCTGTCTTCTCTTGCCCCACCGTGCCAGCTTCTCACTCAGACCCCACCAGGAACATGAAGAGAAGAGCTTGCAAAGTCTGTCAAGACACTCAGATATCTTGCAGGGTTACTTCCCGTAATTTGTCTGGCCATTGAAGACCTTCTTACCTCAGTGAGGGAATTTGTATTTTTGGGGGAGACTTACTGGCATTCTCCTGTGTGAAAAGTGTTTTACTGTGGACATTATGTACCAATGTATATGAACAAAATACTGATTTGGTCGATAATACAGGATAAATACATGCAGTTTTCATTACTGCATCAGACACAGCAGTATTTAGCCACTCTGGGATCACAGCACTCTTGGGAGGGCTGATTCTCAGTTTTGCCTCAGAAGGAAAAATAGGATATGATGATCTAAATAAAGATTGCATCAATGCCACAATCAAGGAACCAAACTAAAATTGTTGACAGGAATGGAAAAAGACTGTCTGAACAATCCCCACACCTCTATTCCTGCCCCAATGACCTCACTTACTGTAATGTTTCAAACAGTTTAACTGCCACAAACTTTCACACACACACACACACACCCCCAAAAAAATAATCACAGGAGTCAGAGGAAGCAAAATTTACAAATAATGGATTATAATGAATATCTTCACTTGATCATCACAGAGGCTCAGGACTATGAAGTTTCTTTTACTGATAAATTCCTCCTTTAATGCATGATGCTCAGTTTGTTTAAATATAAAGCACTACATTTTCAATAAGATTTAATCTCATGCTAGGCTGCCTCAGATTTCCCTGCCAGTGCTTTCCCCAGATGGGGACTCTCAAAGAAGCAGAACTCTCATTTCTCCTTTTCAGAACTGGCGTGCCGTTAGACTAACCAGAGAGCCACTCCTCAGTGTCAGGCCTATGGCCAGGATACGTCACAAAAAGAACTCAGTCACTGCAAACATGCTCTGGGTGAATATCGTCCCACAGAATGGAAGTCTGGCCCATAAAAGATAGTGGGGAGAATTTATGTAGTGAAGCTCCAGATTCAACCATCTCAGTCTCCCCGACAAGTGAGGAACTCACTCCCTTTTGACAGATGGCTCCAGCTTTGAGGACTCTCATGGAGTTAAAAGCCAAAAATTAACCCCATCCAAGCAGAATCACAAGTAAAAACTTTTCCCAGACAGTGAACAACTTTCTCTAGAGAATGTTTTAGTGCCTTTTTCGATAGAGTTAATATAAATTTTTAGTGCAGCTGCAAACGCAACACACCAAAATTCTCAAAGTAAAAAAAAAAAAAAATTTAAAAAAGAATCGCTGCATGTTTCTAGAGTACAAAGAGCCCAGTGTATTATGTTTTCACAGACTTTATGTGTATTAGTGTTAAAATTTTCCCTTCATACAGGAGATTCCAGTCCCACAGTCTTACCACTGCTGTTTGAACAGAAGCCCCAGTCTTACTCAGCATGAGCTGTTTGGTTTTGTTCAGAGGAATAAATCTAATAGGATAACATGCTCCTTGTAGACACTGGTGACACCACTGAATGTAAACATCTGGATTTACTTTATATTTTCAATAAAATTACACATTTTATTTCTGATTCATTAGACAGTAAAATACAACGAAAACAGAGCTCCAGATTTAAGTAGCTTTTGCTGTATTTTTAGAAGTATTCTATTATGAAATATACCTTGTCTCTTTTCCTTCCCTACCAACTACTTTGTTGTATTTATCATTTCTACAATGATCATAGGCAAAATCAAATAATTTGTTTTCATTTTGAAGGAATATCATATTGACAGGTTTTAAGCCCGAATGCCTTTGTTTTTAAAGCCACTGGAAGGGTTCTGTTCATTAAGGTACGTGAGTCACATGCTGCAAATCAGCAGTGAGGGCGGGAGGGTTGTCTGTAACTCTCTTTCTGCCCTATATACAAATGGAGTTTCAGTGCAGGCTAATGTAAAGCAGAGAGAATAAGCTGTTGAAGGCTTAAGTCACTCTATATCATATAACTCGGGTTCAGATAGGGACTAGCCAGATAACAATATGCAAGAAAGAATCTACAGAACTATAGAGCTATAGAATTAGTTGTGGACTGGTTTTGGAAGCAAAATCTAAATGGTGGTACCATCAACTGTTCAGCCTTTCTGCTGTGCCAGGTGACATGCCAGGTTTATATTTAAGCTACCTATCCACCTGCAAGGCAACCAAGAACAGCAGCCTAAAAACCAGCCTAGAATCAATTCTACTTCTAACATTACTTGCAAAGACAGCTATTTTGTGAAATGCTGTACCCGCAGGTACTCTGCTGTCCAGAAATCTCCACAGGGCCTAAGGGCAATGTTTCTGGACAATGTTTGCAGAGCACTCAAGCACACTGTTCCCTATGTCTTGGGTAACATGAGCCTTTCAATTTGATCGAGTTACTTCTCTTACAGATGGAGACACTTATAATTTGTTATTGTTATTGTTAAAACAACTGAGGTTTTGAAGGCAGGAAAAAACCTTATGGAATGAGGTTTCTGAAACATGACCAAGCCAAAGCCACCAAAAATAAGTCTGGCCTGTCTGCAAAACAAAACTCTTAGTCTGTCTCAGTCCATTCCCTGTGCTGCAGCTATGCTTCCGGCAATATGAACTCACCTTGTCACTTAATTACAAGAGGAAAAACAACTTAGACCCCCCCAGGTCAGTAGTTAAACCCCAAGTAATTCGCCAAACAGTCTGGGAAAACTTAGGAGAATAAAGTTTTATTCTCATTGTATTCCTATTAAAAAAAAAAATAGGGAAGGTAGGGTTTAGAAAAAGAATCTAAACAGCACAGACTGCACAAACATGCAGTGACTTCAGCCACAGGACTCCAGGTTTATGCCAGCAGAAGTGGGGGATGACGTGTGACCAGCTGACACTCTCCAGACATTTTCAGGGCACCAGAATGTGAGAGACATTCCTGAGATGGCCATGCAAAACTTAGTGAAGGTTAGACTATAGTAGTTTCCTTCAAATAGTTAACAGCAACCTTTCTTGTTGAACCACTCTTTCTTCAGTAACTATTAGTTAGAACTTCATCAACAACTAATCAAACTGTGTAGTAAAAAAATACTTATGTCAGGAAACTTCATAGTGGCACCTGAAATGCACTCCGAAAACAAAACATTGTCCCCATTTCCCCTTACATCAAAACCACACAAAACAGCAATTATAGGGAAACCATGATAAAGAGAAAAGGAAGGGATCTTTGAGCTTTCCTCTGAAGGATCCCACACAGGATATTTACTTGGCCATGATGACTATGGAGAGAGAATTCCAGATGTGTGGGTCTCAGCTAGGAAAACCTTCCTCTCCCCTACACACCCACACATATCCACTTTATACTACTCTTAAGCAAGCTTTGGAATGAAAAAATAAGAATTATGGGTGAAATATTTGACATGAACACATACTCTTGGCTTACACAAGCCTCTTGATGGATTCTCAAGAGTAAATGTGTACCATGCAATTTTCCATGAATAGAAGGAAATGCCAGACACTTACGCAGTGATCAAGCTACCACTGAACCTCTCTGCCCCCCCTAAAGAGAGCTGTATATTTGAGACTCATAGAAAAGGTTTGGTTGTTAAGGAGGTCTCAGGTTTGGAGCTGTGTGCTAGTAACCATTAAGAACTCCACATTTATCTTGCAGATCTTATCTGATATAATGCTTTTATTTCTCATTCCCAACATCGGGAGCAACTGAAGGAGTCATATATGGGGACTTCTTGACAGCTGTTTCATATTGGTGTACCAGTGTTGACTGTGACTCTCTCACGCCCTGCATGGATACCAAATCATCATTTCAGGCTTCCTCCATTTTTCTTCAAGTTAGAAACTTTCTTTGAACCTAAGAAATTAACCAGAACATAAGTAGGACTAAGGAATTATGATGTCTATCCTAATAAGAGAAAAATAAATATCATGCCTCTCAGAGCTGATAAAATCTATTTGTGTTCAAAGTATTAAGAGACCACGAGGCATACAGCTGTGGAAGAGACATGACATGACTGCAGCAGTTTTTCCTCTGTATTGAGCTTAAATATCCTGTGAACCTAGTGGCCTTTTGGTTGAAAACACTCTGTTTATTCTTTTTGGTCTGAGAAGCCAGCATTCACAGCAGTTCTCAAGTCATACGACCTTCAGGAGAATGAAGAGCTGATATTTGCCCTTCATCATCATAAGTCAGGAAGGATGACTCCACTTCCCGATTGCTAAATTTACCATAAATCCCAAAAAGTGACCATGAAAAACAGAAGTTCCAGGAGCTCAGGTCTTCCCGAAAATTTATCACAATGGAAAAACAAGGTAGTTTACCCTTTTCCACACCCACACTCCAAAGGAAAATAATATTCTACCTACTGACAACAGAGCTCTGCCAGCTGGTCAAACCATTCTATTGTTCTAGTCTGGACTGATTTCTTTGCTGGGTTTTAGTCTTGGAGAAAATTCATCACTGAAAAAAACCCATGAGAAAATTTCTCTTTCACTGATGTTCAGAGAACACATAGGCTTGGGCCAATAGGAACTTTAGACCTATGATTATAGTTTAAAAAAACACCTTCTCAGGTGGCAAGCTCAGAAAAGACTAGTCTAGTCCCTTCATTAGTCCCCTTATATAATTTTTCTTTCATTACTATTGCAAATTATGGAGCAATTTGGTATGGAGCATGCATCCACAGGCACTAGAGTATCTGAGTATCTCACAGAATCGATAGGATGCATGGCATTCCTAAATACTTTTAATTGAATGTACAAAAAGAAAAAAAAAGCACTTCCTCTGGTAGAAAATAATCAATTTAAAACATATGCTTTGTTTTTTCAGCTTGAATACTCCAATACTTGAAGGTCAGTGACTTTGGGCATTCCTGTTTCTAGCCACTGTGGGACAGAAAGTGAAGCATGCATGTTTTGTGCTTGCATGTTTAATCCACCATAAGATTTCTACAAATGTATGCATCTTGTAATAGCCACATATCAACCCAGATTCTGTCCCTAGTTACAAGGCTGAAGCTTCCTGAAGCTTGGCTGAAGCCATCCCCCAATTCTAACTAAATAAACAGTTAATTATAGCCATATGTTGATGAGTGACAGGTCTGTAAAGGAAGACTTTTGAAAAAAAATAAAATTAGTGGATAAATAAGTGCTCAATTTCACTGAGAAAGCATTCACTTTAATTGCAAGCTGTTGACTTAGTACTTTAGTATTGAACAGCAATGGCATGTGGCGATAACAACCAAAGAAATTGACCTAATAATGTTTTTTTTTCTCTCTTAAGTACTGAAACTACAAAACAAAATGCGCATCTTATTTTGGAAAAGCCCCATTATTTCTTACTGATTTTTGACTTTCATGGCAGTTACCTCACTGTCTCAGGAAACGCAGGAGCACAGCGGTGTAAAGCGTTTTGAAATTTACTGGCAAAGAAACAAAGCTTGTCAAGATGGTACCATCAGTCACCTAGATTTTAACCCCTGCCTGTTTGTTTCCTTCCTAAAGAATGCAGTTAGGCAACAACGCAAGGACTTCCTGCTCTAAAATTACTATTTGTACAGTCCAATGGAAATGTAATGACGGGTCTGTGCTTCTGGTAATTGTGGGTTACCCTGTCACAGTAGTTTTGCAAGGGATGAAGGCAGTGGGGGGTAAATGGGGAGGATGTGGCCACCCCATTAAAAAACAAAGCACTGGGAAGCTGTCCACCTGACTGAGGATGCTTCTCAGAAGAAGCTGCTGAGATTCACCATAGAGCCCAGTTTATTTCTCTCATGGAACTGGTAGATATTCAGTGTCATCCTCACCCTTTCCCCAACCAATTTTTTCCCCATGTACAGTAAGAACTTGCTGATCAAGAATAGAAATAAAAAGAAAGTCCAGATTTTGAATGTAAGTGTAATGCCCCACTACAAACAAAAAGGTGTGACTGCATCCTTGACGATTAACATGGCTAGATTCCCTTATCTCTAGATAATCATCAGGGTGAAGCATGAACTTCAAAAAGATGATTCAGCCACTCTCAGCCACATTTTGAAACTGCCTACCTATCTCCTTCCACCATCTGAGGAGAGCAGTAGAACAATTTTCTGAAGACATGCCTCTCATTTTGGAGGGCAGAAACTGATCTACCACTTTGACCCCACAGCCTGGCCCTGTCTAGGTTCTCATCCCAATCATTGCTTTCGAATGAGAGTGCCAGTGACACGTGAGATAGTTTGGCATAGATGCCCTCCAGAACAGTACTGTCTAAAAAAACCCCACCTCAATAATGCTGAAGTTTTCTGCCCAGAATATCTGAATAATCCTGAGAGAGCTCAGGACTCAACTTTCAATGAGTCCCCTTATTCTGTTAGCAAGGCACTTATGAGCCTAGCTGTTTCCTGCCTCCGGAACAAAGGGAAAAAAGTAAAGCATGCAAGAGACCCTAAAATCTATTAGCATTTGATATTACCTGCATCAATATGATGTTATTTGGTCAAGGAATAACCTCTAGGCCTTGCAGCATTGGAGCCTTTCTTGGCAACACACATAAAATTCAGATTTCACAATGGTAAAATGGCACATCTGATTTTAGCTGTGGATAAAACCACAACACAATTCTTTAACAATTCAGCTGCTGCTGACTACTAGTAGAAGCTTTTATTATTAGTATAAGCTTTCAGACTTCTAAAGAAAATGAACCTATTATTCTGTGTCTGTAGATTTGTACTACCTCCTTCATCTAAAAAGAAGACATTTCTAAATATTTTTTTTTATTTTTGTAAAAAATACTTGATATTGTTGCTGAGAGACAAGCAACATACAGTGCAATCCTTATAAAGTTACAATTGTGTGTATAAATACTGCCATATATTTTCATTGTTGTTAAGTGTTTCAATGAATACTATCTTTAGTATTTGGGACAAAAAGTAAAAAATCACCCTGTTTCATTGGTGAGGATTTTGTATAGATAGACATTATCTATCTGTCTCATTTCCTGAGCTGACGGGGTCCCCATCTCTAGAAAGACAGCCTAAAGTGTTGTGAATGTGCAGATGTTTCTGCTGAAATCCTTGCCAAGCATTTTGGCAGCTATGAAATAAACGCTTAGTGTGTTGTTTTTGATGGAAATTATATCTGGCAGAGGGATGAGCATCTTAACTTCATTCACTGACACTGCTTTAACCCAAATGTTTTTATATAATTTCTCAGAATAAGAGATAAGCACTCTGAAGAACAGAATATAGCAGAACATCACAAGCAATACATGAAACAATGGTTATTCTTCTAATGACTAGAGTTCAGAGGTTTCCGTACATTCATGTCTTCACTACAAGAGCAGGAGACATTATTAAGTGAAGACAGCTGACAGACTCCTAAAATTTGCCAGCTTGGTCAAAATCTCCAGAAGCTTTAAATAGCATTTATATTGTCAGCACCAACCAATAAATTAAAATCAAATATTTAGTCTGCATATTCGCTTTCCAAGAGTTCATTTTCACGTTTTCATAAAATCCACCAGCTAGAGCACAAATGATTATTTTTGGAGCTCTTTTCAATACCAGCAGGATGTCATCATAGAGGTAAATTGCAAAATAAAAATGCAACTAATTCACTTTGACAGTGCATTTATTTGATGAAGTATCATCTTGCACAGCACAGAGTCAGTTACAAGCACCTGCTGCCAGACTGAAGAAATCACGGTTAATCTGCTTAACTGCGAGGCTCCTTTAGCTTCCAGACTCCTTCTGATGCAGACTCATGGGATCCCAGCAGTGGTATCCCTGTGTCTAAAGCATGCAGGCAGCAAAACCTTGCTTCCTTCCATGGTAAAACAGAAAATGGGTGTATTGATTAAGAAGAACTGTTCCTGCTTAGAGCATGGAAGTGTAAACAGGATGGATTAATAGTGATTTGCAAAAGATTAAAAATGGGGATCACATTTAAATCTCTATTCAATTAATTAATATTTACAAAGCATGTTCAGTAACTCACAAATCTCGGATTATTTACCTTTGATAAAGCGGTATCAAGGGCAGAGCCCTGTGCTGGGGCCCCTTCTGGAGGTTTGGCTCCCTGAGGCTGAGGGCCAGTGTGGGCTGTCCATCACTAATGAATGCATTTACATTTAACACTGCACCTGGAAGAATTAGTATTTTCACTTATCCCGAGATGCGAAATAAATAAATTACTCTCAGCAGACGCTGCCTGGCAACAAGGGATCTGCCAAACTAGAATCAGGTGCTAGAAGAGGGCACAGGCAGACTAATATCCTTCCAAGTCAAATAAGAAATCTAAAATGCTGCTGCTGCACAAAGTGCAGCCAGTGGACAAAAACTATGACTGACTGGCTGAAGCTCCACGCATGCAGGGTGGCCTTTGGCTGAAGTAAAACCAGCAATTCAGTACGCAGCTGCACTTACCCACCTGCCCTGAATTTAGCTGCTGCCATCCCTTTGCTGTGTATCTGAGGTTGTAGTGCTGCTATCTGCATTAAGCCCCAGGCGGGTATTGTACCCTCTTTCCCAAATCCCGTATCTGTTTGCTTTGGAAAGAAGAGGCCTGCCCTGGGAAATGGTAGGTAACCAAACCAATGGACCCTCTTTGTACAGTACAAAACATTTACAGACCTTGCTTGGAACAAGTTTCCACTAACTCATACATTCTGGGGGCCACTTTTGTGACAGTGAAGAACTTCTATTTTCAGAAACTAGAGAAAACCCTAACCCCCTACCTTGGTGGAACACCACTGTGTCCTATCCCCTGGACTCCACTACCTCTAAACAAAAGGTTTTGCTTCTTCACTGCAGAAGTGCCCAAAAAATGCAGTGCTTTTTGACATTTTGCTGGCAAAAACAAGATGGAAGAAAAATTTGGAACAGCTTCAGCACTTGAAAGACAACTCCAGGTCAAATGTCCCCATGGCAGTTTTAAAAGCCCATGGTGCTTCCTGCATGAATGAACAGTTTCATGGACTAGAAAGACCACACTTCTCGTGTTCACCCATATCCGGGGAAGATTACCATCTCTGGTCCAGACAGCCACAGGAGGTCAAGCCTCCAGTCATAGCCAGGGCTGCAACCAAAATTGGAAGATTACTACCAAGAACAGCTATCACAGAATTTCCCACATGCTGCATTAGCAAACTAAACTAAAAATGTATTTGCCCTTCAACAAAGGAAGCTTGTTGTAGACATGAGACAAACTTGATAATGAAAAGAGAAGTTAATTTTAAGATACTTTGTTCCTGGTTATGCAGTAAAAACATTGATAAAACAATCAAGGTAACAGCTGATCAGAGCAGAACAAAACCTTAATGTGAAAAAAGCAAAAGCATCTGTCAAGGGGAAACTTGCAAACGTCTTCATTTATATTTTTTTTCATTTAACAACCAAACAGAAAACACAGTTTAACACAGTTTATCTGTACTATTGCTTATATATCAGAAGTACACAAAGAAATTCAATTCAATACCTATGTAAAAATAAAAGCAAAATATTCTGGGGTTTGTTTGTTTATGCCTTTGTTCCAGAGATATCCAGATGTGCATGAGCTGTGCATGAATGGCTAGGAAGAAATATCAAGATTTGTTCAGAATTTTGATAGGACTGGAAGTGTCAGACCTATTGAAAAATATACAAAAATTCAGTTAAGTTTTGTATAGAGCATTAATAAAGACTTTAATGAAATCAGGCACCCCTGAATGATCTAACCAGTCCTGCATCCACATCTGGAAAAAGTGGGAATCAGATGGAGGAGTTTGGTATATGCTAGTAAATATTTCTGTACCCAAAATAAACCCAAGAATTTGCAGTCAGATAATAGAGAACTGGTTATCAGCTTCAGCTGATTCGCTCTTGAAAAGGAAATGTTAAACACTTTTTTTATTGCTAAAGTACTGCTTGACAGAGTAACAAAAGAGAGATCCATTTCAGAAGAATGATCTGATTAGTGGTAAGAGGGACTATAAGAAGCAAAAAACTGGGAAATAAATCTCAACTCCATCTGCTCAGGGCAGCTGTACACCTGTATCTCCGGTTACCTCAGTGATAATCTGTTCTGTACATAGAGGCCTCAGGGTCAATCACTTTAAAAGTAAATAAGATAATAAAAGTTAATGTCAAGCTCTGCTATCAAGCAGCAACTCTGTTTGAGGATCACAAATACACACACAAATAGCAAAGTTTAATAATTATGGATTTCCCTCCCAACGGCTAATCTAGCCTACACAGATCAGTATCATCAGCCAGAATCTGAAACTACATTTTGGGAATCTGATCATGATGAGCAAGTGATCAGCCCCAAATTTAGTGTTACACATAACTACTTCTGATCGACCTAGAAGTTCAGCACAAAGCTTCCAGAGGGATTTTTCTGTCACATTCTCAAGCATAGTAAGGAACTGCCATACCACAGAACTGAACTCCCTTGCCCAGTTTAGTCCTTATTTCCACGCTGAGGAGAAAGACTCAAAACCCAGCAAAACTATGCAAAAAAGCACCTGAAGGAACACTCGCTCTGCTAATCCTTTCACAGAAGCCACCAGCAGTGGAACATGAACACACAGTGATGGAGAAATTCCACAGCACAGCATTCCTTTCCTCCACTCGTGCGAATTCTCACACAGAGAGGCGACCGCAACATGGTAACTATTAAGTGAATAACTGAAATGTCGCATGCATTACACCATAAAATAAGATAAAAAGAGGGTTTTTTCTATACTAAAACTTGTAACTATAAAAACTGAGGTACCCCCCAGCGGGAACAAGCAGCAATTGCTGGCTTGCTGGTGACAGATCTTAATTTGTCACAGAGACTTGCAGGCAGCACAGTGATGTGTTTGCTCTCACGCTACAAAAGCAATTATTTTTGCAAAAACGAAGCACTTTGCATTCTGGAGCTATATAAATAATTAAGATTCAACTAAATTTGTCAAAATACATAAGCACAACACTCTACAAAATTAAAGACTCTGCACTATGCAAGGAGTTTCAGCTCAGAGCACGTATTGAAACCCCATCATTTTGTCCAAATGATTTCTGAGCCCTGAGGAGCTCAATTCAGAACTGGAAGATCAAATGGCAGGAACCTGGAGCTGGAAAATTACCTCACGGTACTTGTAACATCTTCCACTATCAAAGCTTTGAGTTAAAAGAAATTGTTTAGGAAGTTGACATGCTGTGAATCAAAGAATGCTTAAACTTTACAGGGACATTCATCTTTAGGCAAATTGCATTGACTCTAACTTTGTATTCCCGGGGCTTCATGTCAGTCAAACAATGTTCATGGGTTTGTTTTTTCTATATGCCTTTTATCTGCACTAAAAGCTCATAGGGATCCTTTAAACCTTTATAAAAACCTGATTTGAATTTTTCCATGGCTTTCACGTAAGTTAGTAAGCAGACAGAAAATATCTGATAAAAATGGGAAAAGGACACTTTTAAACTTTTTTTTTCAGTTTATTGACCAATAAAATTTTTCAGGCTCAGTTGTTACAGGTCATATTTAGCTGATTAAGTGTTTCCTAAGCACATGAGGCAGTCTGATACTCTGCTGTTTGCCAGTCCGTCCATTTGTCCCTGCCTGACATTCTTTAAGCTATCCGACCACCTTCAAATAATTTTTGCTAGAGGAGAAAAAGTCTCAGAAAATCTCCTGAGCTCTCCAGAGATTAGCAGTTAGCCATTTGGGAATCGTGAGAGCACCCAATAAACCAAATTTTCTTTTCTGGGCATTCAAAAATGACAAATAGCTTCCTGCTTGAAAGAAAACCAGACTTTCCTGGGAAAACACAAACTTGGAAAAACCTGAAAAAATAACAGCAGAGGAGACTGACATCCTTCAGAGTACACTGGTGAAAGTCCTGACCCAGTCTGCTACTGTCCACAGAGAGTAGATAGAAAGAAGTCATTATCCTGACAAAGACCAGACTCAGTGGATGTCAGGTGAACGGGAAGTAAATCTGTTGCCTTTGATGGATATTTGGTTTTGAGGATTGCACTTTCTAATCCATCTGGGAAGAGAGACCTCCATACGATTCAGGCACTAGACCATGGTGCCAGTGACATCTGCCACCTGTGTGGATCAACACCTGTCCTTGCTGACTGCATTCACTGCTGGCTGTTTGTTACAGCAATGGCTTCAGGGCCAAACAGCTCCCTCATTGAGAGATTGAGGGCAGATACCCTACAGATACCTGTATTTCAAATATATTTTGAAATACAGATACCTGTATTTCAAAACAGGTAACCTTTCACATGGTGCCTCTTCCCGTCCTCTAACAAACAAGGAAAAAAACCATCACACCACCACCACCAATAACATTCTGAACTGCAGACTACAGCGAGTACCACAGCATCCTTCAGTAAATTCACATCTATTCTTCTCAGCAGTGCTGACCTTAAACAGCAAGGTACCAAGGCATTGCCCACCATCAAAGCAATCCTGACCCACTGCAGATGCTTTCACATATTCTTGGGCTGATGCCCCAAAATTACTGTCTTCCTCTATGCCCCCATGAGATGCTGCTGCTCCCTTGTCCTGCCAGGTTTCAGGCCTTTAATCTCATCACACACTCAGGTTCAGCTCCCAGACCCTGAGAGGCAATGCTGTTACATCCAGCAAAGGAAAGATCCTTCGGGGAAAATCAATTATTTACCCTGGTGTTATGCCATAAATTCACAGCAGAAGCAACAAAGCACAGCATCACTGGTTTCACCACTGAGCTCCACCCATGCAGGCAGCAGATGAGGTTATTGTTGTTGCCACTGACCAAACAAGCCCTGCTCCAAGTGCGAGGCTCGCTTTGACTTCCCCATTCTCCCTCACCACCACTTCTGGCAGATCCTCACACCCTTGCACCCAGAGCACTGTGATGGCTCTCTGTGCAGCTCTCTGGTGTCACCGGTTGGGATGCATCTGGACAGCTTGATTCAGCAGCCAAGCTTCAAGAGAGGAGCATTCCCTGCTTCTTTCCATAACAACAAAGGTTTCCCAAACACACAGAGCCCACCCTGCCACACGGGGTTTCTCTACTGCCTCCTTTCACATGCTCCTCCCTCCAGTCCATAGCACAGCTGCTGGACGGAGGACGGAAAAGGCGGTTTTGCTAGAAAGCAAAGGAAAACGTGGCAATCAACTATTGAATACATTGGTGGGTCTGGAGCTTGTCTACACCAAATTCCTTGTGGTTCAAGAAATCCATTCAGCATACAATTTTTACTTTCAGTAGTAAATGAGCAAATTTTTTTTTTATTCCATTGAATATGACAGATCTTTTTTGCAATTTAAGATAATAACATGTTAATCTGAATTCTCATAGGCAGAAAAGACTGCTACAGTGCTCTCTTTTAGGCTTATCTTAGCACAATTGGGTTCAGCTAATAAAGAGTCTTGTTCCACCCACATGCAAGAAACAGTTCTTTGACTTTATCCAGATAAAAATACACCTGGTTTAGACAGTAAATTGTAGTCTGAAGGGCTTAACAAACTCATTGCACTGCCCCCAAAAAACCAAGCAAACAATTGAAAAGTTTGATAACTTAACTCAAAATATTTAGTTTTCCATGTCCTAGGAAGAATATGAGTCCTGTTAATGAAATATCCAGAATGGAAGGCAGAGGGATTTTGAGAGAATTCTACCTAAGATATTTCATGTCTACATGCAAATGACAGCCAGTGCTGTGCCTAGTTTCTTTTGTCTCTTCATAATACTGTTTTGAAACTAGAGAAAAAATTGACAGCAAAAACGCTGGGAGAAGGGAAAAAAGGGAAAATGCCAATAGTTATGTCATTCATCATCCTTCATGAAATAAAAGATTTCTACACTCCTTTAATGGGTTTACAGGTGCTCTCATAACAGACTTGAAAGGAAATGGAAGAAAGTCCTTGAACGTTATATAAATCTCAAACTCATCTTTATATCACAGATTCAAAGAATCACAGAATAGTCTGGATTGGAAGAGACCTTTAAAGGTCACCTAGTCCAGCCCCCTTGCAATGAGCAGGGACATCTCCAACAAGATCAGGTTGCTCAGAGCTCCATCTGGCCTGACCATGACTAGGGGGAGAGGGGGGAATGTTGGGGTGCGTTCCACCCCC